>JACMZG010000008.1:87541137-87620080 GCA_018340805.1 Microvelia longipes | reverse complement strand
AAAGGAGTTTGGGTCTAAGCTTGGACTCCTCCCAAGCTTAGTCCAAACTCCTTTCCATATCTTTTGGAAGATATGAAAAGGAGTTTGGGTCTAAGCTTGGACTCCTCCCAAGCTTAGTCCAAACTCCTTTCCATATCTTTTGGAAGATATGAAAAGGAGTTGGTCTAAGCTTGACTCCTCCCAAGCTTAGTCCAAACTCCTTTCCATATCTTCCAAAAATATGGAAGAGGATTTTCCTATATAGTTCATGATATCTTAAGGATTAAGCATGATATTTCATCATCACATATTTGCATATTTTTTACTTTTCCTTGTTTAGGAAATATACCTAAAGATGCAAATTTTTTCATATTTTAATCATACGGAAAATTTGATCTCCTACAAAGAAATTTTCAAAATGAAGGATTATTTAAGAAATTTTAAATTAAAAATCGACTAAGAGCAGGTTTTAAATTTTTGATTACTTTAAGGTATCATTTTTCTTGACGAATTGATCTAGTCGCTTCCTTCATCTGGATTACTTGAATTACTTTGTTTTTGATGTTTGCAATATAATTTTTAAGAGCTTAATAGGCATAATTGAACAAACAACATGTCATCTGTAGTATTATCGGAGCCATGTGCTGTAGTCTACATTGTATTGCATACCTTCTATTACCAAACACAGTGCTAAATTAATTACAACTAAATGTTAAATATAAAATAATAGACTGTAAGTGTTTTTAGTCCCAATTTCAACCCAAAACTATGTCAAAAATTAGGTGAAGGTAGTTATACAAAATATCTTTGGTTCCTTCCCTCGTTCAACTTTAGCAGCATTAATAGGTCTTGTAGGGTAGTGGTATTAGAATTAGCTAGTAATGAATACTTCATCATTAACGATAGTTATGAAGTACCTTCTCATATTTTTTTTTGGAAACAGAAGGTCTTGTTGGCATTGGGTTCACTTGAGAATTGAGCTTTTGGTGTACTTAGTTAAGCTAATCTTTATAAGTAAAAAATGTCTAGAAGTTTAAAAATTTCTTATAAGTATTTTATTGTCTACCTTCCTGAATTTTCAGAGCTGTCTGTTGCCTTAATAAATGCTAATACTTATGCTCTAGTTTCCTCCCGACAATCATTGAACTTTCTGCTTAGTGAGTAAAATACTTACTGGTATAAGATCAGGAGAATTCATGTCTAACTTCCTCCCTTGTCTCTGCTCAGCCGTGACCCAATCTTTAAGTACCCTTTGTACTTCAACATTATTTGGATCTACCAGTCTCAGAGCAGTAATGTTAGTACCTCCGTACTTAAATTCATCAAGTTCAACGCTGTGAAGATCCTAAACAAAGTAACAATCGTGCTTTATTACTAAAGATATGACACAAAATTTTTTTTGTGTTATTTGCCTATAATGGTGTAATGCTTGGACGAAAAAATTTTATGAAACTTAGTTATCATCTCATAAAAGGAAAAATCTATTGAAGTGGACTATTGCATTAGCCTTATTGCCATTATGCTGCTATAGGGCACAAACGAATTAAGTAACCAAGTATTCAAGTAAGTTAAAAAAATCGGGTACTGGGTACCTCGGAACTTTTCCTCATGACATCGGATTCGCACCGCTTATCTTCTCTATTTCGGATTCGCACCGCTTATCCTCTCTATTTCGGATTCCGCACCGCTATCCTCTCTATTTCGGATTCGCACCGCTTATCCTCTCTATTTCGGATTCGCATCGCTTATCCTCTCTATTCGGATTCGCACCGCTTATCCTCTCTATTTCGGATTCGCACCGCTTATCCTCTCTATTTCGGATTCGCACCGCTTATCCTCTCTATTTCGGATTCGCACCGCTTATCCTCTCTATTTCGGATTCGCACCGCTTATCCTCTCTATTTCGGATTCGCACCGCTTATCCTCTCTATTTCGGATTCGCACCGCTTATCCTCTCTATTTCGGATTCGCACAGCTTATCCTCTCTATTTCGGATTCGCACCGCTTATCCTCTCTATTTCGGATTCGCACCGCTTATCCTCTCTATTTCGGACTCGCTTCACTCATCCTCAGATATCAAATACCCGTTTCATTTCTAAGAGCGGTCACCCATGCAATACTGACCTCGCTGAATGCTGCTTATATTTTATGATCCAACAAAAATCATGGATATACTTGTCGTATTATAAAGTATATACCTCATATTAAAACGAAACTTAGTGCACTTATTTATTACGCAATGGTTATACACTTGAACCGAATTTCAACTTAATTTGATTATTTTCCGATTTTTTACAATTTAAAAAAAAATCGCACATGTCATTTGTAAAAATTGAATTAATGGCGATAATGAGATGAAACTTGGTACATATGTTAGCCTTATACATGGCTACAAGCGTACCAAAACACAATACTTTTCCTATATACCTACGGTATAAATGAGGAAAAGTAAAAAGCCAGTTAAGTCAGTTCACAAGTTAATAATTAATAATTTAGTTGGTTATTCGTACCTACTGTATAGAAAATATAAAACACGAAGTTTATCCTTAACGTTAAATACAGTGTTGATAAGGATAAATAATGAGAAATATATACAACTTAAAGACTAAGTTAGATATCAACTGGTGAAGCCTTACATTTCAATAAGGTTAAACTTAAAGTTTACACCTTAACTTAATTCAAAACAAAGTCCTGACTTAGTAGAGTAGAAATCAATTAATCGGATCTTGCAATTCTAGAAATAATTTTCAAATTGCTATTTCCTTTCTTGACTGAAAATCCCGTTGATCCTTTCATTTAATTATTAAGAGAAAATTTGAAACTCGCTAACAGGACAAGTTTGCCTCAGAACAGCAATGTATCCTTTGAACAGGTAAACCTGTAGCTGTAATGTCTACTCCGTCGTCGGTCTACCATCCCTGTCCTTTCTCCACTGTAGATAAATGGGTGTAACATGAAACTTATAATACATGTATCTTAATCAAAAGAAGGATTTCCTTTGTTTTCATTTTGGTCCTTTTTGCTAGTTATAACAGGATTTTTTCTTCTACGAAAATTTTAACAATACTTTAGTGGATCACGTTTATTTTAATTTTATATTATTATTATCTATGATGGCTAACTCTGTAGCCGTAATCGTATAGGCACTCGATTTCGGCATCGTATGTCCGGGGTTCGCAACCCGGGCTATGCTCCAAGATTATATGAATAACATTTGTATTTAAATTATTTCGCCACCTTTAATTAATTCTTAGAGGATAGTAGATGCATTACCACCTAAGGTTGTTTTCCGCAGGGTGAATACCCTGATGGGCCGAGGGGCCCTAAAACGGACATTTTATTTTATTTATTATTTAAGAGTAAATACAAAAATAAACTCTGAAATAATTCGTATAGCAAATGTTTTTGTTCTGAAATAAAGATGTTTCATTGATATTATTTATTTATAATATCGACAAGTTAAAGGAGTAAGCAACAGACTTTCTCCGGCCAATTTTCACTAATTTTTCCCAAAATCCAGGAAAAAATTAGTATGGAGTAGTAATCGCTCAAGTATTAAAGAGGAATAAGGAAAATTAAGCAAGAAATAGATTGTAACCACGGAAGTAATAATTTCAAAGGAAACATTCCCGACATGCGACCTCCGTATGACATTATTTTCTAAGAACAATGATAGAATCATTTTCTAGTTAAAAACTAATGTAATGTTAATAAAACGATAGAAACATTTAGTACGTTCACACACACTCTAGATCCGCGGATCGTATAGAATACGTATACAATACGGTCAACTAACTTCACGGTTCTTGCAGCGTATTTGTTTAGTCGATCGAGTGATAACTGATCCCGCCAAAACATGGCGTCTTGTATAGTGAACCTTCACTTTTGGTTATAAGGAAGTTTAAAACAACAAATATATTTGATTAAATTGTGATTTCTTTGCATAATAATAAAGTTACACTAAAAAAAATAATATTCCAAAAGTTATTTGATCAAAAACGGTTATATAGAAGTGAAATAAAAGTTCGACGAGAAGGTTATCCGTTAAATACGATCGTCTCAAAGGTACACACAAAAAGACAGCGTATCGGGGGATCCATTTAGATTCCATCTCCCTAGTTCTAGCGTATGCGATCGGATGCCCTCCGCATGGTTCATACAGCTTAAATTACCGCATTGAGAGATCGTACTCTATACGATACGCGGATCTAAAGTGTGTGTGAACGTACTACCAACTCCTGTTTTGTTAAAGTCAGACCTCCCAAAAAATCTCGACTACTTCTAAATGCTGATAGCGGATTTTTCATACCATAATTATATATAATATATATAATATATATATATATATATATATAATATATATATATATATATATATATATATATTATATATATTAAAAATTTTTTTTCCGTGTCATAGTATCTCTCAATGAATTTAAGACACACTATCAGTTCTTTATACGTCTGTTAAGTACATTACTTTAAAAGGAATTCACTAATAAAATTTGCTTCTTTATTTTCTTACAAACTCACCCCTTCAGAAGTTAACCTGTTACAACATGTTTGATTAATAACTTGAATATAATATGTAAAATTTTCACTTTTGAAGATAAAACTTATGAGCAATGAGCGTGGAACCATTGGTTCAGTGATGTGATATGGAGTATTCATAATCCTTTTTATTTCTTCATCATTTTCTTTTGTTATACGTTTTTTTTCTCTTTGCCACAACGCCCGGGTTTTCTTCCCGAGCCTGGAAACATCTTTTTCATAGCTGTCGTCCTTTATCTCTTTACGTTAACTAGAAAAATACCACCTCATTTATTTCCCTGAGAAAGAATCCCTGTCGTGAGGTAAGTTGATGAATGGAAGATAAATGCGTAATGAAGCTGAGAGAAAATGTTATTTTTTTACTTTACTTCTTTCTTTGGTTGCTCTAGTTGTTTATATTATATAATTTGTCAAAAGATAATAAATTATGTTAATTCAATCAAGTAAATAATGTCGTATAGAGGCAAGTTTGAAATATTTCCTTAAAAACCGAGGATGTATTCCATTTTTGATTATTATATTATTTATATAGCGTGTTAATTGCATATATATATATAATATATAATATATATATATATATATATATATATATATATATATATATATATTATATTATATGAGTGTGTGTGTGTGTGTTTAATGATTTTGTTTTATGGTTGCATTATATATATATTTTTATATATATATATATATATATATATATATATATATATATATAATAAATGCAACCATAAAAACATTGTCATCTAAATGTGTTCCTCGTTCCTACATTAGCGTACTATGCCAGTCACCCAAGTGGCCGGAAATCGGCACCCAGTATGAAAATTCGTTAAATACATGACAAAATGCAATATAATAAAACTACAATTAATTCAAAGGTCCCATGAAGCAGTGGCCACGAAGTGCAATTTTTTCCCAGTTTCCAGGTTTGCGGTCATTCTATCCAAAGGACCACAAACCTAAGTTCAGCAATTTTAACGTACAAGTTAGCGTGTATACCTGGAAACAGTGTAATTGAGAATGAAGATTTTTCTTATCGATGTGAATTTTGAAGTTAGTTTTAAATATTAGAGCCTCACTTAGAAAATTACTTATAATGATTCTTTACTGATCGAATTTAATTAAAGTTCATTATTGTTTGAAACGATATTTTGTTCACAATATTAGATTTTATATTTTGAATTGAATTTATTGCTTATTAAAAGCCTTAAAAGACCTTCAAGTCTGTACAAACCATAACGGTATTGAGAAAGTATTAAATATCTCTTTCAGGTTTATCATAATTCTATGGTTTCTTTAATCTTTATGATACTTTTAGACTTTCTAGGTCCATCTTGTTACTTTTCCTCATTTTACTGTTGGTATATAGGGAAATTATTGTATTTACGAAAAGATTCGAAACCAGGATGTCACAGGAATCATCCGTTTCAGGCGTTTTCAAGGCCTCATGAGTGGTTTTTGCAAAGATTTCTGTCTGTATGCGTGTGTGTGTGTCTGTTATCATCGTAGCTCCCAGGTGCATTTATGCTAGAGATTTGGAACTTTGTACAAAAATCAGTCTACTGCTGCAGTTGTGTTATTCGGAAAATAATTGTTTTATGACGTCATTAACCCACAATAATAAATAACCCAAAATTTAAAAAAAAAAATAAATAAATAAAATGCGGAAAAATGATGCGATTGGTTTGAGATGTGGCACGCATGTACAAATGTATAAGACTTTCAAGTTTAATTTTTACAAATGACTTGTGTTAAAAAAATGTAAAACAATCGGGTACAGGGTACCTCAGAACGTTTCCTTATTACATCGGATTCGCTACGCTCATCCTCAGATAGTAAATATATTCGTTTAATTCCCAGCGATAATTCATCCAGACACTGACCACACTTGATGCTTCTTAACTTTTATGATCCTCCAAAATTCATGGATATACTAGTCATATCAAAACGAAACTGAGTGTACTTATTTATTACGTAAGGGTATACTCTTGTATGCATATGTTATATATATATATATATATAATATATATATATAATATATATATATATATTAATATATAATATATATATATATATATGTGTATAATTGTGTATGTTATGTGTGTATGTAATGTATATATAGTATTATTGTATATGTGTGTATATATTGTATATATGTGTATGTGTAAAATGTAGTGTATATTGTATATATGTATATATATATATGTAATTATATGTATGTATGTATGTGTATATTATTATGTTTGTGTATAATTATTTTATACATACAATGGAAATTATAGTATCAAATAGTAGTTTTTATGTAAATAATAATTTCTTAATAATTGTGATTATTAAGAAATTATTATTATATGTATTATTTATGAAAATTATTCTGAAGTACCTTAGTGTAAATAAATTATTATAGGATAATTAATTATAGTATTATAAGCATAATAGTAAATAGATATAGGTATAGTAGAAATTGATATATTAGATTGTAAGTAGAAATGTATAGCTATATAGCATGTTGGTTCAAAGTATAAAATTTATTGTTAAAAATTCTATATAGTTTAATAATTTATAGCATGCGTGTAATTAATTGTGTAATAAGATGTCATATATCTTATGTTATATAACATATGACATAAGTCATATAAATGTTATATATCATAATATATAACATTTAGATTCCGAGTTGTTTTTTAAGATTTCTATAAGAGTAATAGGTTATACCAACTTATCCCCTCCATGTGAGGTACCACGGCTTAATGCCGAATTGCGCATAAAGGATTTACTGATAAATTTGTAAACAAGTGTAAACATGTGTATATGTGCAAATAAATTTATTTATTTATTTATTTATTATTATATTTATACTCAAATTTCAACTTAATTATATAAATTTCCGATTTTTCAAATTGTTTTTAAAAACGTATTCAAGTCATTCGATAAAAATTGAACTAATGCTGATGATGAGATTAAACTTGACACATATGTTTTTTCTTATCCGTGCTGAAATTTCAATCAAATCGCATCATTTTTCCATGTTTGATGATTTCTCGAAATTTTTACTGAGTCATTATTGCGGGTTAATGACGTCATAAACAAAATATTTTCCGAATAGCACAACTACAGGGGTAGACTGATTTTTGTACAAAGCGTCAACTTTCTAGCATAAACGCACTGGGAGCTACGATGATAACAGACACACATTCACACACACACACTTAAGACAGACAACTTTGTGAAAACCACTTAGGAGACCTTAAAAACACCTAAAACGAATATTTCCGGAGTCATCCCGGTTTCGATTTTTTTGCAAACACAATAATTTTTCTATATACCTACTGTATAAATGAGGAAAAGTGAAAATCGGAAAAACAATCTAATTGAGTTGAATTTGGTACAAGTCTATAACTTTACGTTATAAATAAGAACAGTTAGTTTCGTTTCAATACGACAACTATATCAATGTTTTTATGTATATTTCAGGTACAATGGACCCACATACGAGGTCTAAGTACCTACGAAATTATTTCCTCCGGAATTTTAAATAAAAAAAAAATGTTTTTTATCATAAAAGTTGAGCAGCATTGAGCGTAGTCAGTGGTGTATGGGTGACCGCTGGGAATAAAAATGATACATTTACTATCTGAAGACGAGCAAAGCGAGTCCGAGTAAGGAGGATGACCGTAGCGAACTGATGTGAAGAAAAAGTTCTGAGTACCCCGCGTACCCGATTTTGTTTAATACTATACTCAATAAACCTATTGGGGAACCCTTGCAAAAGTCGAGCGTATATATGAACTAATACAATAGTTCAGTTAATACAATATTGGTATTATGTCATTATCTTGAAAGGGGTTATATTGAAAAAAATATTTGCCAAAAGGGTGTAGTCGTTATAATTTTGACACTTGCGTGAATGTAGCTTTGTCAAAAAATATATCGTTGTAAAATATATGGAAACTCTAAATATTGCTTCTCATTGTTTGGTTAGTGTATCTTTATCTTAATTGAAAATACCATAATATGGAACACAACCCATAAATTTTGAATCACCTGCTAGTAATGTTACTGAAAATTATAAGACTAATAACAATTAATTACCTGTTTAAAGCAAGCCTTAAGAATGTTAAAATTAAAATTAAATGATATTCCAAGACACTACTTTGTAAAATATAATCTTTTAAGGGTAATTCCATATTTTTGTTGGACCCATCTCCTTACAAAGAACCAAAGGTATCGATTCTTGCACTAGGGCTTCGTAGCTTGTGAACTTACAATACAAAAACAGAAGGAGAATAGAATAAAGAATTCTTAGCTAAATTGTAGTTCTAGTTTTTATTTTAAATTTTCAAAAAATAAAAAAAGTTATGTAATTATTATTGTATATAAATTTATCTTATTTCAATATTGAAATAAATAGCCTGAATGAACTAACAAATATTTAAATTAAATTGACTCTTGTCAGTTCAAATTTACCATTTTTATGTAGGTACCTATAATCTAAAGTGGTTTTTAACAACTTTTGGTAACTTCAGAAAGTTAAATTAGAGCATAACGTAATATTGCGTATTTTGGAAACTTTAAAATAACCCAACTTAGACCACCACTTTGAAACTTTAAAATAACCTAACTTAGACCACCACTTTTGGAAACTTTATAATAACCTACCTTAGACCACCACTTTTGGAAACTTCAAAATAACCTAACTTTGACCACCACTTTTGGAAACTTTAAAATAACCTACCCTTAAACTTAATAACACTTAGACCACTTTTGGAAACTTTAAAATAACCTAACTTAGACCACCACTTTTGGAAACTTTAAAATAACCTAACTTAGACCACCACTTTTGGAACTTTAACTAACCTAACTTTAACCACCACTTTGGAAACTTTTAGACCACCACTTTTGGAAACTTTGAAGAGTTAAATTAGACCATCCAGTAATAATATATTAAATTCAAAGATATGTGATACTTATATCACCATATTTGCAGCAGTTTTTCATCAAGCTATTATTTGACGTACATAATAAATTTTGTTAAAAGCCACAAGAATCAAACATTTTCGAATGAGACCAATGTTGAAAGTCTAGGATCACTTTTCCTTTACATTTTGAAGGATTTAATGTTGACGCATCTTACATGTTCCACCAGAATAATAATAATTTAATTTAATTAATAAATTTATATTCCTTGTAAAGCTTATACGTTTATTTGAAAGAAACTAAATAAATCGTTTATCTCTATCTAAATACTCTTCAACAAAAACTGATAAACTGATTTACCCATCAGTTTATTTCTATTTAAATACTTTTTTTACAAAAAGTGATAAACTGATTTAACTATTAGTTTTATGAAAAACATGTTATTTCCAAGGAAGAACAATAGTGTCACTTTAATAATGCTGTCGGAGTAGGTCTTTAGTCCAAATTCTCTGTTTTCAGTTGTTTAAGAATGGTATCGGAATTGGTTTTAAGTCCGAATTATCTGTTATCAGTTGTTAAAGAATGGTGTCGGAATTGGTCCTTAGTCCAACTTCTCTGTTATCAGTTGTTTAGGAATGGTATCGGAATTGGTTTTCCGAATTATTTGGTATCAGTTGTTTAAGAATGGTGTCGGAATTGGTTTTAAGTCCGAATTATCTGTTATCAGTTGTTTAGGAATGGTATCGGAATTGGTTTTAGGTCCGAATTATCTGTTATCAGTTGTTTAAGAATGGTGTCGGCATTGGTTTTAAGTCCGAATTATTTGTTTTCAGTTGTTTAAGAATGGTGTCGGAATTGGTCCTTAGTCCAACTTCTCTGTTATCAGTTGTTTAGGAATGGTGTCGGAATTGGTTTTAGGTCCAAATTATTTGTTATCAGTTGTTTAGAAATGGTGTCGGAATTGGTTTTAAGTCCAAATTATTTGTTATAAGTTGTTTAAAAATGGTGTCGGAATTGGTCTTTAGTCCAACTTCTCTGTTATCAGTTGTTTAAGAATAGTGTTGGGATTTGTCTTTGATTCAAATTCTTTGTTATTAGTCGTTAAAGAATGGTGTCGCCATTGTTCTTCAGTCCGAATTCTCTGTTATCAGGTGTTCTTTAAATGTATTTTATTCATTTTAGATTACTTAGGATAAATGTTCATTAGGGGATACTTTAAGAGGTTTTAAGGTTTAAATTTATGTAGAATTTAGATAGTCTGTGGTACTGCACGGAGTTCCTACACAAGTGGTTCCTTTCTTGCAAGGTAGTTGAAACGAATACTATACTAATACAAATATTTCAGCTACTGGCTAGTACTATTATTCACTATCTAATTACTCACCAATGAAGTGATTAGGTAGCTGTGATAATCACTCATCATACCGATTTGTTGAGCTTGCTTCAGAACGTTGTATATCTTCTCAGTAGAACAATCGAGAACTATGTGAGATTCTGCAGAATTCTTTATCTGCTTCAAAAGAGGCCTGCCAACACAAGGGTATGAGTTGATATTAATAAACACCATATTAAGTTAAACATCTTAATTTAATTGAATTGATGACTTCAATTCATAATTTAAATAAAACTACTGTTAAGTGACTAAAAAATCACAGCTCCATTTAGAATCAATTTAGGTGTTGAGCATACGGTTGAGAACAACAACGTCATATTTATTGACAAGAGTCCAGCCCGCAACTGTGCACGGAGAAAAATATTAAGAAACTGTGTAGTTATTACCCAGGTTTAGTGTAAATATGTTCATATATTTAAACTTGTATTGCGGGTTTAATTCCTTATTCTATTCTATAAAATAGTAATTTATTAATTTAACTTTATTATACAATTTAATAATCATATGCATAAATAAATTGTTTTTTTGAATCTTTTAAGACAGAAAGTTCTATTTAAGTAGCTCTTTACATTTTTCCTGAGGTAATTATGTGAATGATCAACTCTGAAATTTTTATTAAAAAAATATGTGTATGATTAAATGTATCTATCCTTATTACATTGTAATATCCGGGTGCCTCGTTTATACCTATACATGCATAAGAGACGACATAAAACTATATTTTGATAATAAATTTGACTTTTATTGATAATAAATGTTCTTATTTATACTGTTTATTTTATTTTTATTGCGGGCTTGAATTATGATGTTATTTAGTTCCCAAGTATCACTACTTTGTATTTCTAAATAAACATGAGGCTTCTAGTTATAAAAGACGGAGTATTATACTTCGTATATTTTAGATAATAAAATTTAAATGCAAAATGTCAGAATATCCCCCAAAAAAATAATTGTCAATTTTAATTGCACCATCAACTTCTTTTAGCCTAAAAATGATTCCTGTATATTTTTGGAGTTTAGGTAGTTGGTACTGTTTATTTTTCTCTCTCTCGGGAAAAATCTAAATGTCATAGACATAAAACAAGGGGTATTGGTAACAAATTAAAAAGATCTCGGTCAAATAATTATTTTATCTACTCCTTGTATTGTAAGTTTTACTTAAGTCTTGTTATCTCACACTGTAAATGTACTTTTACTCCCTAGGGAGGAAAAGTAAAAGTGTTGCCAATTTGACAGAATTTTTTAGGAATTTTAGGAAATTTTTAGGATTTTTTTCGGTGTTTTGTTGGTACTACGGGTAGAATATACAATATACACACGCTAATGTTTAAATTACAAATATAGTATTACACATTATTCTATTGACAGCTTACAATAAAATAATGTGAAGATGAACGATGAAATAATGTGGCTTTATTCTCTCTTCATCAGAGTAATTGACATGGTAAAGAATAAACTAAACTAACACAATAACAATTAAGGAGCTGAAGAATATATTAATAGTTGTTAGTATTAGTTCTCTAGTCGTAGATAAAATTTAATATGCAACAAGGGATGAAAATTTTTAGCTCTCGTATTATCTCCCTCGTCAAGCCTCGGGAGCCAAAATGTTAGTTAACTCCCTCGGCAAGCCTCGGGAGCTAACTAGTTTATCTCCCTCGGCCTACCGGCCTCGTGAGCTAATGAAGTTTCCTCCTTCGGCGCTGCCTTAGGACGAAGCTTTAACTTGAGCTGTAAAACTTACTTTCATCCCTTGTTGCATAAGTAACTATTATTTACTACGTCTTTACTTTAGACTCGCTTCGCTCGTCCTCAGGCAGTAAACAATGCATGAAAGTCCCTACGGTCACCCTTCCACGTACTCATCACGTATTAATGGTGCTTGACGCAAGTGATCCAACAAAAACTGTAGATAGACCATCTGTATTAACTTTAAGCTTTGATTCGAGGTACCTCATACTAGAGTGCCTGTGTATCATATAGTGCGGGGTAGAGTAGTGTATACACTACTCTAACCCGTACCCGATTTTTCATGAATTTTTAGGGAGTCAGAAGTTATTCTTAATGATAAAATTAATTATTATAAAGATCTTAAGTTCCTTTTAGCAAGTTTCTATTTCTTTTGAAGTTGTAATCATATAAAAATACATTATAAGTGAAATTAACTCTATATTATAAACAAAATATTTGTCTACTGAAATTATAACTTATGGATAATTTATGTACATAATTAAGATTTAATATCTAATTAATTTGTAAGTCAAACCGATTGTAAAATGTATAAGTCATTAATACATTTGACACTTTATGTATCGCCTTTACTTAATACTATATGGAGTGCCTAAATAAACGTAACAAACATGTTTATATAGATACTCTACATACTAAATTAATATACTAAATAATTTATTAGATTAAACTCGCATTACAAGTTTAAATCCACGTAAACATTTACATTAAACCTGGGTCAAAACATTATACTTTTTTCCGTGCACAGTTGCGGACTAGACTCTTGTTATTTATTGATAATACGAGCTGCCAACATTTCGATCTTTCGGACGAATCACAAATCTGTAAAATCGCATGCTTTGTATATATTAAACAACAAGCCTTGTTTTTATTTAACTAATAAAGCGTTCCTATAAATTTTCGTAATAATATTTAGCGCTTATATTATTTGACGTGTATTTTATATTCATTCATTCAAAATAAATCAATTAATAATGCCATTCCATTGTTACATACAATTATTAAACTTTTATTTTTAATTTATATTAAACATAAATTAATATTAATCTTTCTTAATTAATGTAGTAATAGGATAATTACTCAGATTTATTGAAAAGTATAGAAATGTTTAAAATTAATTAATAAAGATTATACAGAAAAAATAAAATACATTTATTGTAGGGACATTTTGTTGTAGACTTATCAAATCATGCAATTGGCAGCACTGATTTTAATAGTGGAATTCGTTTAAACAAGTCAGCTATTTGTTTCTCATGGGACATCTTTTCATTATTTAAACTTAAGCAAATTAAAGAAGTTATCAAATATGAAGTAAGTATCAATTTCAAAGTGATCTTTCTATTATATTGATTCTTTTTGCGTAAAAATATCTATTAAATTTATTGTAAAAATAATTTAATTTCACGATTGAACAGTTTATTTTGTACTCATCTTTGTTTAATTTTTAGTTTCTTAATCACTGAACCGTACATAGTGATTACATGAGCATTTAGTTCCGATTGTATAGTTATCGAAAAGTTGCCTATTTCAATTTCGAATTTAAATCATTTATATTGAGGTATATACGAAAAGTATTGTGTTCGTACTAAAACTCCGAAACAGATATATTTCACCTTAATTATCATTTTCTAGTGTTTTGTGAGGTTTTACTTAGTTGTATGTCTGTATCCTGTATGTATGTGTGTTTGTTTGTGTAAATAATGATTTTACACTTTTTGAGGCTCTGTGTAACTTCTCTGAGAGTGAGTTAAGGTTATAACAAATCGATCGCTATGCGTATTTTTTGTTTATACATATTAAAAACGTTCTACTATATAAGTTACTGAAATTTGTAATCTTTATTTGATAATTAATGAAAGGTGTTCATGTTCAGGTTATTTTTTACTTATCGTCATTTATACCGTAGGTATATGGGAAAAGTATTGTGTTTGCAAAAAAATCCGAAACCGCGATGAAACCGGAATTATCCGTTTCAGGCGTTTTTAAGGCCTCCTAAGGGGTTTTCGCAAAGTTGTCTGTCTGTATGTGTGTGTGTAAATGTTATCATCGTAGCGCCCAGTGTATTTATGCTAGAAAGTTAAAATTTTGTACAAAAATCAGTCTATCCCTGTTGTTGTGCTATTCGGTTCATTAACCCGCAATAATGACTCAGCGAAAATTTCGAAAAATTATAAAACGCAGAAAAATGATGCGATTGGAGATCGGATTGTAATTGGCACGCATGTGGCTATATATAAGACTAACATGTATGTCGACTTTCATCTCATAATCAGCATTAGTTCAATTTTTATCGAATGACTTGTGTACGTTTTTTAAAAAAAAGTAATTAATTGGAAAATTGTCCAATTGAGTTTAAATTTGGTACAAATGTATATTATAGCCTAGTAAATAAATACACAAAGTTTCGTTTCAATAAGACAAGTATATCCATGATTTGTTTGGATCATAAAAATTAAGTAGCTGTGAGCGTGGTCCGTGTTGTATGGGTGACTGCTGAGAATGAAACGGATGCATTTACTATCTGATGATGTCGCAGTATAAATTTGGTAAACTGTATTTCTGAGGACGGGGGAAGAAAGTCCAAAGCAGGGAGGATGAGCGTAGTGAATCCGATGCGATGAGGAAAAGTTCCGAGGTACCCCGTACCCGATTTTTTATGTTCAAAATCCAACTGATAGAGCCTTTTTAATAATAACATGTGTATGTGTGTGTGTAAGCATAGAGATATGTACTAGAGATGGCATACCCTACCTCAATACATCGAAAAATATCTTATTGGGGCTCTGTGAAACCTTTTCCAATAGTGAGTTAATAGACCAAGAGCCCAGGGGTGTTTTGTTAATAAAAAGTGTAATGGCAGGAAACGGGTTTAATTTTTCGTAAATACCTTCCTAAACAAGGATCTGCAATTCTGCCGACTCTTATCGGATGGGTGTCCCAGGCAGAACCTTTGACTCCTAAAGTGCGTTCTGCCTGGGACACCCATCCGATACGAGTCGGCAGAATTGCAGATCCTTGTTCAGGAAGGTATTTACAAAAAATTGAGACCGGTTCCAGCCATTACACTTTTTATTAACAAAACACCCCAGGGCTCTTGGACTATAAGGTTATATACATCAATTGTTTTTGGCTTCCCTCTCTTTGTTTGTGTTTTATTTGTTTCTTTGACGTTTTTTTTAAATTGGTTACTGCAATATTGTACTGATTATTTCAATATATTTATAAGCGAAGGTGGTCAGGTTACTTTTACGATGTTTCAAAATTTAACCTATAGGGTCTCTAGTTTAATAATCCAATTGAGTTAAATTTGGAATAAATATATTCCTTTATGTCATAAATGAGTGTATTAGGTTTTGTTTCAATCTGGCAAGTATAACTACGGTTTTTATTGGATCATAAAAGTTAAGAAACAACCAATGAATGCGTGACCGCTGGAAATAAAACGAATGTATTTATAGACTGAGGACGAGCAAAGTGAGTCCGAAGACGTTTTGTAGTATAATTTTGTCGTTCTTTATATTCTGAGGACGAGGAAAGCGAGTTTGAAGCAGTGAGAATGAGCATAGCGAATCAGATGTGGTGAGGAAAAGCTTCGAGGTACTCCTGACCAGATTTTTTAAACAAAAATTTAGTTCATAAGACTAGGTTATGGGGGGAAGTGGGGGGGGGGGAGGTTGATTTTTTGAAAGGGGGCCTCCCTGAAGTTTAGGCGTTTCACGCTACTGTACAGTAACGCGACAGTACATTCTAGTTTAATTAAAAAAGAGTATTAAAGCGATCGGTCATTTACACTAAAGATCGTCTCAGCGACAGTACACCTAAGCTACAAAAATATGTAGCTAAGATGCCCAGTCGATAAGATGACCTTTTAAGGCTTTTTTAAAATTTGACGTTAGAACGCTCTTTCGCGTTACTTAATAGCGTAGACGTCCAACTCTGTAAGTACAATATAAGTTTATTTACTAGAAAAATCAAGAATGGACGTTTCTGGTACTTCTTTATGGACATATTTAACAAGAGTACTACGTACTACTCTGTAATTACTTAACTGGGCGTTTTAGATGTAATGTTCATTATAAAAAAAATCGCTTTAACAGCCATTCGCATAAACACAAATGGTTAAATTGTAGCTGAGTTGACCATTTTTGATTATAGGCTTTTAATAGAAGTGTACTTCAACGCGACTGTACATCTTAGTTAATGTAGCGCAATCGTACAATCGCGTTAAAAGATTTAATCCAAATTAGGTATCCATTTCAGGTTATTTCAATAAAAAACTGAGTGATTTCTTATCAAGTTGTCTGTCTGTATGTAGTATGCATGGTTTTCATTATGTTCTTTTTAAAAAAGGTTACAGTTTATATTCTTGAGGGTTGAAATTGGTACAAAATCGACCTTTAGAAATTCTGCTATTTTTTAAATTTTACGGCCCAATTTAAGTGCTCTCCATAATCCTAGGATAACGATCCAAGTCCTAGATTGTAGCAAGAGCGCAGCAAACACTATACGGTTCAGAAAAAAAATGAAAATAATATATTAGATTTATTTTTCTATCTTCATTTTTTAAGTTTATTGTATCGGTTCCTATAAGACACCTTTTAGACATTTATTAATTACTAGCGAGCCACAGACCAGATTGTGGATGCCTTGCAGCTCATGATAAGTGGAATTCTCCCGTGAAATTAGCAAACTTACAAATGAAAAGCGTAAAAAAGGTTTCAAGGTACCCCGTACCCGAATTTTTAAAATTGCCACTTTCTTGACAGGCTGGATCCCCTCGCATGAAATTCGATTTCCTGGAGCTTGGATAAGTAGGTTGGCCTGTAGTGAATTTACAAGATAACTACACACCATTCATACATTCAATTTTTATAATAATATTTCGGAGTATCGAAATCCCTAAAAAATTATCTTTCTTCAATATTTGTTTTTGTAATTACAGCTTTCCCTCTTAGAATCCAAGTAAGCAATTGTTTCGAGAATTCGATGAGAGTAATTCAAGCCTAATGAGCTGAATTCTGAGAATATTGGTTACCAATAAGGAAACAATACAAGCAATTCACTTCCGGCTTCCCCTCTCAATAGCTAAACAGCCCCAGGGCTTATACCACGACACTCGCATTTCCAATTTATCACAAAGGAGGTAAATCCCTTCTTCGCTAGAAATTTAAAAGATACCATTAAAATTTTATATAAATTAACAAGGCTGATCTATGTTTGTAAAGAGCTTTTTATTTAATTAGTTCTGCTTATGGATGTACCAACAAATAATTTTCCTCCAATCTTTACGACCTTATATATAAAAATTACCAACCAAAAATAACAGCTGGGGACCTAAGAATTAAAATAACAGCTAAAATTAATATTCATTGGTAATTTTCTAAAAACCTTTATCATACTTTGAAAATCATGTTTCTCATAACGAAATCTATGGATACAGGGTATATATTAAAGGCAACAATAATTAGAAAATTTAATTTTCTACCGTTAAAAATTAAATTTTTGCGTAAAATAAACTGGCGCGGAGGACTGATGCATGCTTAAAGTATTTCCTATAAAATGTTTGCTTCTTTTCTCAAAAATCCATTTCTTTAAAATGTTTGCTTCTTTCTTCAAAAATCCATTTCTTTAAAATGTTTGCTTCTTTCTCAAAATCCATTCTTTAAAATGTTGCTTTTTTCTCAAAAATCCATTTCTTTAAAATGTTGCAAAATCCATTTCTTTAAAATTGCTTCTTTTCTCAAAAATCCATTTCTTTAAAATGTTTGCTTCTTTTCTCAAAAATCCATTTCTTTAAAATGTTTGCTTCTTTCTTCAAAAATCCATTTCTTTAAAATGTTTCCTTCTTTCTCAAATATTCATTTCTTTAAAATGTTTGCTTCTTTTCTCAAAAATCATTTCTTTAAAATGGTTTGCTTCTTTTCTCAAAATCATTTCTTTAAAATGTTTGCTTCTTTCTCAAAAATCCATTTCTTTAAAATGTTTGCTTCTTTTCTCAAAAATCCATTTCTTAAAATGTTTGCTTCTTTCTTCAAAAACCATTTCTTTAAATGTTTGCTTCTTTTCTCAAAAATTCATTTCTTTAAAATGTTTGCTTCTTTTCTCAAAAATCCATTTCTTTAAAATGTTTGCTTCTTTTCTCAAAAATCATTTTTTTTAAATGTTTGCTTCTTTTCTCAAAAATCCATTTCTTTAAAATGTTTGCTTCTTTTCTCAAAAATCCATTTCTTTAAAATGTTTGCTTTTTTTCTCAAAAATCCATTTCTTTTCTTCAAAAATCCATTTCTTTGTTTCTTAAAATGTTTGCTTCTTTTCTCAATCCATTTCTTTAAAATGTTTGCTTCTTTTCTCAAAAATCCATTTCTTTAAAATGTTTGCTTCTTTTCTCAAAAATACATTTCTTTAAAATGTTTGCTTCTTTTCTCCAAAAATGTTGCTTCTTTTCTCCAAAATCCATTTCTTTAAAATGTTTTCTTCTTTTCTCAAAAATCTATTTCTTGTTCAAGGATTAGCGAATTTCTAAAGGGAAGAATGAGCTTATGAGATTGAGGTTATGGTTAGGGAGATGAGAAGGGAGATGGTTTTTTTTAAGGATGGACTCACTGATCCAAATATATATTATATACACATAAGGATTCAAATAAATATAGTTTTTCTTTTCACTTGATAAATGGTACACCCATCCGAAATATTAGTATGGGGGGGGGGTTACCCCCCCCCCAGACCTCCGTGGTGACAAAGTTTAGTGTTAAGACCTCGGCCACGGAGGAGGCTAACGTTTTAGAATGCATTTATTAAACCAATTTCTAGTAAATAAATCATTATATTTCATGGACACAACAAACTGATCAAAAAAGATTTAGCTCAGCAAAGCAGGAATGATAAAAAGTAAATCTATGAAACCAATGAAACGTAAAGAATTATAGAGGTGTGAATAAAACAAAACAATTCATCCGTAGATAAAAGTTTTCCGTTTATCTTTTTTATTCAATGAAGTTTAATTTTAAACATTTTTCGTGTCCTAATTTGGAACATTAGTGGAAACTTTTCATGGGACCATATATCCATGCATTCGAACCATAGACCATATATGGGGCCATATATCCATGCATTCGAACCATAGACCATATATGGGGCCATATATCCATGCATTCGAACCATAGATTCGCTACACTCATTCTTACTACTTTGGTATCGCTTCGCTTATCCTCGGAATATGGTCATATAATTGACACCGCAAAACAATTAAATCTATAGTTATAAAATATATGTCGTATACAAAACAAAATTTATTGTCTCTGATTCATGTGTATAAGATACAGGTGTAATGGGCAATATTGCGCGCAATCCGTTATAGTCCGTAACATATACACGTTTTGTCAGAACTCCTACAGTCCAAATTTAAGTATATTTCGATTAATTTTTATAGGAAAAGGATTGTGTCTTCAAAAAATCAGTGATCGGAATTATCCGGTTTTAAAGGCCTCCTAAGGGGTTTTCATAAATTAGTCTATCTCTATGCGTGAGTGTGTGTTTGTCTGTTATCTTCGTAGCTCCCAGTTTATGTATGCTAAAGAGTTGAAACTATGTACAAAAATCAGTCTACCGCTATAGTTGTGGTATTTGGAAAATATTTTTTTTGTGACGTCATTTACCCACAATTATGACTCAATTATTGAGGCAAAATTTCAAAAATTCATAAAACGTGTAGTGTGAGATATGGCACGCATGTAGCCATGTGTATGACTAACATATGTGTCAATATCATTATCAGCATTAGTTAATTTTTATCAAATAACTTTTGATAAATGGGTGCGTTTTTTAAAATATTAAAAAAATCAGAAAATAATTAAATTGAGTTGCAATACAGTACAAGTGTATTCCAGTTCGTAATAAAGAAGAACACTAAATTTCGTTTCAATGCGACAAGAATATCCATGATTTTTGTTGGATCATAAATGTTAAGCAGCATTGAGCGTGATCAGTGCCTGTATGGGTGACCGCTAGAAATGAAATCTACTATCTCTAATATAGAATATACGAATGTATATACTATCTTAGGACGACCGCAGCTAGTCCGAAGAGGTGTTGCAGTAAACATTTGACGAATATATTATTACATTTTGAGGTCGAGCGAAGCGAGTCCGATTAAGGAAGAATGAGCGTAGCGAATCCGATGTGATGAGGAAAAGTTCTGAGGTACCCCGTATCCAATTTTATAAAACTCTGCACCATAAATTATTTCCTTATATACTAAATATTTACAACCTTATATTGTTTTATAGCAATAAAGTGTTAAATTTTAAATTATATTTCATGAAAAATTGTTCTTCTAAAGCAGAGAAATGCTTTTTAAAAATGTGATTAACTTTTTAAAATGACTAGATATATGTTATCTCTCATTTCAAATTTAAGTCAAAATATTATATTGTAGGTCGATGTTCCCATAATATTTTTAAGCAGGAAGCGACACGTTAATTAGTTTGATTTTTTTAAAAAAGTTATCCATCAAAATCGTGAGTTTTTACTTTGTTAAAAGTTTGTTAAGTTTTATTACTTTAATATTTCAGTCGTTTTATTAGTTTAGAGCTTAGAAAACTTTAGTTTAACATCCTGAAAATTATTTTCGGGAGAGTGATGTTTAAATTTGACATTTTGGAAATTGTTAAATCCCTCCGACAAGTTTTTCTCAGTATGGATTAAGAGGAATGTAATAAAAATTTAATAAAGCTGTGAGTGAAGAGCGAGATTTATCAGTTAATTGTAAAAAAAACAGACTAAATATAATCACTTTTCCCTCTTTTTCCGTAGATATAGGAAACAAATAAGTAATATATAATGTAAAATAAGTAATGCACTACATTATAAGTAATGTAATTGCTCTAAAAACCCAAAATAGGGATTTTATCTGGATTATCCATTTCAGGTGTTTTATGACTTCTTATGAGGATTTATAAAGTTGTCTGAGTGTGTGTGTGTGTGTCTGTTATCGTCCTAACTTCTAGTATGTTTTTATTAGAGGTTTGAAACGTAGTACAAAAATTAAAATAATCCATAACGTTTATGAGATAGGAAAAGAATTAAAAATTCATTAAACATAAACAATTATCGGATTTTTTTATATTTGTCATATATAATTATGCTATATATATATCTATATATATAATATATATATATATATGTGTGTGTGTGTGTGTGTATGTTTGTATGTATGTATGTATGTATGTGTGTATATACTATATATCATATGCTTTTTATTCACAGCATTAGTTCAATTTATTATTTATAATTATATATTTTTTATAAGTTTAAAAATTAAAAAAAAAAGTTTTATGAAAACCTTTTTTAATTATTGTCTACAATAATATATTTGACAGTCGGAGCGATTTAGTTGAACAGCTTCAAACGTGTTCAATAGGTAGATGGGTGACCGCTGGCATTATAATGTGCGTTTACTACGCACATCATCTATTGGATTTACTATCCAATAAGGTAAGGAAGTGTTCCGAGTTCCGAGGTACCCTCCATTTTTAAATTTGTAGTGGATTAAAAATTAGTAAAGTGTAAAAATCTCTTAGTCTCGTCTATTAATTAATACTTTCAATCATAGAGATTTATTACTAGAGGGGCCCTATTGTTCGAATTTTGAAGCATCGAAAAAAAATAACCTGACTCCTTTGATTATGAATATAAAAATAAACACAACAAAATTACAGTGACTTATATAGTAGATCATTGAAAATATAAATCATGACACAAACAATTAGCAGGAAGTCGAAAACAATTGATTTATTATAACCATAACTCACTCTTAGAAGAGGTTTCAATGAGGTTACACAGAGTCCCTGAGAGCCCCAAAATTATATTTCAGGAGACTAATGTAATGAGATAGGCTATACCCCCTCTTGCATAGAGATATTACAACTAGAGAGGCCTTATTGGTTGAATTTTGAAACTTGGAAAAAGTAGCCTAACCTCCTTGGCTAAAGATATAATCAGTACAAAATTACAGAAGCATTGAACGTTAAAAATACAAATCAAAACACAACTAATGTGCGGAAAGCCGAAAACAATTGATTTATAATAATCTTAACTTACTCTTGAAGGAGGTTTTAATGAGGTTACACAGAGCCCCTGGGAGCCCCAAAAGGATGTTTCAGGTCTTTAAATGTATTGAGATAGGCTATGCTCCCTCTACTATATATCTCTATGCTTTCAATGACGAACACTCTATGTTTAACGATTCTATAATGGATCTCGGATCAAATCCAAGATAAGGTACCAATTGAATAGTTTCTTAACTGGGAATATAGGAGTTCTTTTAATATCAGACCTTTCGTGACAGTAACAAAGGCGTCGATATTAATTAAGCCTCTTCTTCTGCAATCTTATATACGTACGTCCTTAATTTCATACGTGGTATATGAATTTCTACGTTGTGGAAACTCTATATAGAGAGAGGCACTTTATGTTAGAGGTTATGTATTCATGCAAACCTTTTAAAGTAATATTTATTTATTCAAAACTTCCAAAAAGCATTGATGGAAGATACTTGATAGATCTGCGGGTAGGATTAATTCTTAAAGTAATACAACTGAATTGATGAATAATTGTACCTGAAATCAGATCCCTCGGGTAGTTGTCTAACTGTAATGGGGTGCTTGGACGGTCCATGTGCTTTGAGAAGTTCTTGTAGGCGGACAAGTCCTTCGTTATTTTCATATATTATAGTAAATGATTTCCATCCAAAGGCTTCCACTAATTGGACATACGCCTGTAAAATTAAATAATATAAAAATTAAATAGGACAATAAAGAAGCAAAGATTGATAAGAAAGAAGATAAGAGTGGATTGCAAAAAATGATAGAATTCAGGTGAAAGGGCATTTTTCACATTTTTCAAAGGAAATGCGCTGAAATCTTTAAAGATAACTGACTAAGCTTAAAGATATGTGATATGATAACTAAGCTTTAAGCCAGGGCCAATAATAGTGCGTACTTCTAATTTTAAAGTCATAGTTTTGTATAACCAACTGGATAATTATGCGCATTTCCTTTTAAAAATACAGACAAAATGAGTTACGAGCAGTGCTTGACATTTGAGTAACTGCTTAGGTTTTAAGCATGAACCGGAACCTTAAGCAAGAATGGGTTGTTAAGCACGGAAACACGCATTCTACATGAAATTCGCCCGACAGCGGACCACCACGCCGGAATTTTATTGTTTTACTCGTAAATATATACCAATAAGTTTAAAAATATTAATTGAGTCTAGACGCACAGTTAATCCGTTATTGCCTTAAATTGGGTTACTATATTCATTAAAATTTGACTGGAACGAATTATTGATTGTTATACTATTATAACGATCTTATTTGTCATAAATCTATAAACATAAAAACGTTCTAAACTTAGTTGGTAAGGCGTGGAGGTAGTAAAACTATGAACTTAGTTGGTAAGGGTGGCGCGTAGTAAAATTTCTGAATTTAGTTGTAAGGCTGGAGCGTAGTAAACTGATTAGTGGTAAGAGCGTAGTAAAACATTCTTAACTTAGTTGAAGGCGTAAGGTAGTAAAAAATTCTGAACTTAGTTGGTAGGCGTAAAGCGTAGTAAAACATTCTGAACTTAGTTGGTAAGGCGTGGTGCGTAGTAAAACATTCTGAACTTAGTCTATAAGGTGCGTAGTAAACGTTGGTAAGGCGTGGAGCGTAGTAAACTTTCTGAACTTAGTTGGTAAGGCGTGGAGCGTAGTAAAACTATCTGAACTTAGTTGGTAAGGCGTGGAGCGTAGTAAAACTATCTGAACTTAGTTGGTAAGGCGTGGAGTGTAGTAAAAGAACTTAAAATATAGCGTTGTAAGGCGTGAAGCGTAGTAAAACATTCTGAACTTAGTTGGTAGGCGTGGAGCGTAGTAAAACTTTGAACTTTAAGAAGATCATTTCCTCAGTTATTCAAGGTTAAGTAGCATGCTTTTAGAGATTTCCCGTAGGTAGTTAATTTTCTCTATCCGCAATAAATTACATTAAACAACGGGATGAAATTACGTTGCTTGAATATATTTGTATTCAACAGCTTTAAATAAGCTAATTCAAAATCCGACCTTGATGCCTTTGTACTGGGTTATTAATTGATTGTTGTTATATTACCTTGGACAGCACGGTAGGATGGGGATATAGATTAACTAAACAAGATTCTCTCCTTAATCTATAATCCCACCTAGTTTCTAAATGTGGTATTTCCATGGTATCACATATAGATTGTACATGACTTGCAGTTTGGGGCGATTGTGGACCAAAAATTGCAGCTACACCGCTTCGTAACAGATGACACACTGAAACAATGCATTGACATTTTGCTAATTAAACAATTATTTGATACACTAAAAAAATATGTACACTAAGTTTTGTTTCAAGACAACATGTACATCTTGGATCATGAAAGTGAAGCAGCATCGAGATTGGTTAGTCTCTGAATGGGTGACCGCTGTAAATGAAATGAATGCATTTACTATCAGAGAACGAGCGAACCGAGTCCGAAATAGGGAGTGTGAGCGTAGCGAATCTGATGTGATGAGAAAAGCTCCGAGGTACCCGATTTTGTTTTGAAAATTAAAAAAATGAGTTTTTATGAATGATTTTAAATATCGGATGACGCTGGCTTAATTTTCTCTGTACAAGTATACAATAATACAAGACGCAAAAATACAAGTATACAATAATAGAAGACGCAAAAATACAAGTATACAATAATAGAAGACGCAAAAATACAAGTATACAATAATAGAAGACGCAAAAACAAGTATACAATTATAGAAGACGCAAAAATACAAGTACAATACGCAAAAATACAAGTATGTCTAGTCTTTAAGACAATAGTGACGAAATGAGAAATATAATTTATCCATAGAAGTGAGGTACAACCATAAAGTCCATACATCTAAATAGTTAAGTACTTTAGATAAAATATCATAACTAAAAAAAAGTTTTAAGAAGTAGATTACCTCGTTTAGAAGCATGGAAGCTGTCCTGTGGAGATATTTTCTCTATCTGAGCGGATAGTCTAGATCTTGGAAGAACCGCTCTATCCGCATTAATTCTATCAACTGCATATTTGAATGCTATCTCTTGCTTTGCATCTTGAGGATGAAATAATCCACCTGAAAAAGATATAAACGAGATAATGAGGTATGAGGCACTTGCATATGTCTCACATTGGTGATTGAATGAGAGACTTAGAATTTTAAGATAAAAGTTTTATTAAAAAATCTACAATAAAACAATATTTTATCATAGATTTAAGGTTTCAACCAAATTGATGTCATAAAATGAAGAATATTTGGGCATTCCGGGTTTATTTTTTATAATTTTAAATGAACCTGAGGAATTATTGATTTAATTTCAAATTTTGGATTTTTGCAATATCAGATTTTATTAACTCATACATTATATACCGCTGTAATCGTAAAAGTAAAATTTATACGGTTAAAGGGTTTTAATAAGTACTATCGGTATGAGGATTAAATGAAAAAAATGAATAACCAAAATGACGTCACGGATAAGCTCAAATTTTTGTCGCAACATGGCCGAAAATTTGTTTTGCTACGGTTGAAATTTTTGTGGTTAAAATTGTATTACAAATTTAAAGGAAGCTCAAGCGAGCGTTTTTGAGGTTTCTATATTCTTTTTATATGCTATTCTTGCGTTTTGAAGAATAATCCAAAACCGTGCAAGTAACTTAGTAGTGTACTCCAGGTCCCAAAACTTAACATGTGTTAAGTCTTATACCGCTCCTGTGACTCATTTGGTCGAGGTATCGATATTATAATTCTAAATGCTGGTCATAAATGAATTTAAAATTATTTTCCATAAATGAATTTTTGTCAGTGACAGAATGTTGCTTATAAAAGAAAGAAATTTGGTTCTAAATTTATTTAAACTAAGGTTGATTTAGGATTGGGTATTTTAACACGAACCTGACAAGGACGGCACATGTAAGAGTTTCTAATTCTCATATATACCGGGATCGAACCCAGTTTGGGCAAAGACCTTACAAGCTCCCAGTTACACCACCGGAATAGGTACTGTAACAGGTACCTATTTCCTCCGCCCTGTAAGAGCTATCTATCTGAATCCCATTATAGTCCAAAAGCCAGACGCAAAACACATGATCGTCGAGCCTTGAAGATGTAACTCCCTAGGTTGATTTATTTTTTTATCCCTGATGAAGGATCAGACTAGCACAGCTCTCATATGTGAAAACTTAGTGATTGACATATAACACGCATTTTTATGAAATTTAAGATTTTACCCTCTTCGGCATTATATGCCAATTAATTAATTTTCACACTTGAGAGCTGAGCTACTCTCTTTTTCTCTAAAACAACTCTATATTACCTATAATTTGATATAGTATGCTTGATTTTTAATTTTTTCTAACATCTAAAACATGACTACATGAAAAACATACAATTTTAAGGTTTCCGTGCGTCTTGCGATGTAAATTATAGATTTATGCTCTATTGAACCAATTTTGATGGTTTGAACATTGATTGACTAACGACTAAACTAATGACTAATTTAATAAACTTGAAAAAACCTCTTAACTTTTACGATAAAACCAATAGAAACAGCTCTATAATTTAAGAATAACCACAGTCGATTATGTAATAATACTTACCAATTCTAATGACCTCTGGCAGGGCACTTGAAGCAGGTAGAAGTGTTATAGCAGAAATTGCTGCAAGAAACGTTGGTAGCATGGTTGTTATGATCTGATGAGGTCCTGTCAGGAATACCAAGTTCTAATTACCGATAAATGTCTGGTATATATTCCTGGTACCATCTGGTCTTCCACTACAATGCCTTATTGACTTCTCAGGAATTACAACGTTACAATGAAGTTTGTGTTTCTAAAACATAAAAGATAAAACTACTTTATATTAACTAGAAGTTCAAAAAATAGGAATTGGGGGGTTTTTCTCTAAGATATCTTTTAAAAAAATTTCGATGTCCATGAACCTTTCTAAGTAGGTGTCATAATCTCAGAGTTATGAATTATTTAACGATGCTAGTCGAAGTCATTCTAGCCTTTAAAACCACTTTATGGTCTTTTAGCGAAGTTTGATCTGAAAATGACGGTTAAAAAGTTGTTTAGATGACGGAAGGGGGGTGGGAAATATTTCTCCTTTATGCTTTTAGGGGAAATATTTTTAAATTCACTGCTTATGGTCCGTGTTCATAATTTCAATCTCTAAGGGTGTACCGCGATGTAGAATGAAATAACTCACATGACACCATGTTAAATTATTATTTTTCATTCTAATGAGTGTTATTCATTTTTAAATTGACCTTAGATCATCAAGTTTTTTTATCTTGATTTTACATCATAATATTTACCTAAAAGGCGCGGTCGAATATCCACGGCCTTCTAGAACGTTGGATCACCAACAAACTTTTTTATAACTTTTTTTTCAAAATTTTCAGTAATTAGTCGGATTTGTGATAAATGAAGCCTATTTCCGTAATCTGCATGCTCTTTTGGTTAATCTCAAAGAGTATTTACATTCACTCAACGATTTATTTTTAATCTAACTTGGTACATACATAACTACTGTTAGACGTCAATATTTGTGTTATATTTTGACATGTCATATTTGTTAACATTGACGTCTAACAGTAGTTATGTATGTACCAAGTTAGATTAAAAATAAATCGTTAAGTGAATGTAAATACTCTTTGAGATTAACCAAAAGAGCGTGCAGATTACGGAAATAGGCTTCATTTATCACAAATCCGGCTAATTACTGAAAATTTTGAAAAAAAGTTATAAAAAAGTTTGTTGGTGATCCAACGTTCTAGAAGGCCGTGGATATTCGACCGCGCCTTATTGCAAACCATTAGACGTTACACTGGCTTATTTTTCGATAACAATGAAAAATTTTGAGAAAGTAAATTTTCGATCACGTAAAAATGGTATTTTATTCACCAAACTACGCCCGCAATACTTCAGAATCTCATTAAATTTGATGGACTCCATACTAAACCTGTAGAATGGATAGAATCGATAGATTTTTTAAAGAAGTAATTCATTAAATTACTAATAAGACTCATAGATAATCTCAATTAAGTTGAGATTTTCTGTTGTTTCCTTCAACTTTACCTGCTATTACCAGATTAATTTATTAATTCATTTAACAGACAGCCTAAGAGCCTCTTTTATACTTCTGCAAAATACCCTTCAAAACCAACCTATTTAAAATACAACGAAAATATAATTTTTAAAAATCCTGCAAAAATATATAAACACCTCTGAATTTTTCTTACAACATCGGATTCGCTACGCTCATCCAAACTACTTCGGACTCGCTTCGCTCGTCGTCAGAATATAAGTACATAGTACATTCAATATTAACGACACCAACATTGTCTTTCCAATAAGCTTTAAGCTTTACAACCACCAATAAGCTTTATGAAGCTTATTGGTGGAAGACGAAGTTGGTGTTACTAATATTGTATATCATTCTATGGCGCTCATTGAAGTTATAAGTACATTCATTTTATTCTTAGAGGTCACCCATCCAGGCACTGATCTCGCTCAACGCTGCTCAACTTTTATGATCCAACTAAAACCGTAGATATATTTGCCGCATTGAATCCAAAATATTTATCACATAAGGGATAAATATTTAAAATATTTAAACTCAATTATATTATTTTTCGATTTTAGAGTTGTTTAAAAATTGTGCCATCAGGAAAATGGTTCTACGACGCCATCAATCGTCATTAAGGACTCAGCAAATATTTCAAAAATTCATAAAACACGGAAAAAATTGAATCCATGTGAACTTTGGCATGCATTAGTACTTTATCAGATCAACAAGAATGCCAAGTTACATCTTATTATCAGCATTAATTGAATTTTTATCAAATGACGTATATGTTAAAAAAAAACAAAATGCTTCCGGCCTCTTGGCCGCCACGCGGCGTCGGTGCTAGCAGCCTCTCTGTGGCCGCCTAGCCACATTGATGTTATTGATTGACATATAAAACATACTGTAAACAAATCTCGTTTTTTGAGAAATATATTTGAAAATTCGCTTATATCATGGCAGTATGCCACTTATATAAACTAGTACTGTGAAGAACTAATATAGAGCGAACTAATATGTGTTTTATATGTCAACCACATGGTTGCTGCTCTTATTAGTTCCTCACTCACAGTACTAGTTTATATAAGTGGCATACTGTCATGATATAAGCGAATTTTCAAAGATATTTATCAAAAATTTGTTTACAGTATGTTTTATATGTCAATCAATACCAGCAGAACTAATTGTGATATTAAACTGTAACTTCGTACTTTTGTTAAGTATATAGTAATACATGCTTAAAATATTTCAGCCTGATCTAAACACGTTTTAAGGCTTTAAAAAAATTGTTGTAGGGTCATTATTGTGGTTAATGACGTATAACTATCGTAAATACATAAAAATAGACACACACACACACTCACACACACACACACACACACACACACAACACACACACACACACACACACCACATATATATATATATATATACCCCTTACCCTCCTTCACACTCTTAACCTCATAAGTTCATTTTTCTAGAAAAATAATCGGGTCAATCCATTTCAAGTGATCCAGAGATGTTGCTCGAAAAAAATGAAAATTGATAATTTTTTTCTCTGTGTTAGTCCTGCCCATAGGTTGTCCAAAACGCCTAGTATTATTTTTTTCTACAGCCTCCTTCATTTTCAAAAATCACTTTTTAGTTCCCGAGACACCCAAATTTTGAGTTTTTTCGCCAATTTTTGAGGCTTAATATTTCGGCTTTGGCTTAACCTAGCTTAATGAAACAGGTCTCGTTTGAAAGTGTCCTATTTGGGTTTTATATAGGAACCAATATTTTTTGTTCTACTGCTGCTAATCTACTCGTGAGTTTGCGTAATAAATTTGACCACAAAGACTGAAAATACACTTTTTCATTATTTTTTTTAACAAGGATGAGCACAAAAGAACAAACTATTCACATATCTTGAATAAAATGTGTTGCATACCTAAAGTCTACAAAGGTAGCTTCAGAGGATTGTTTAAAAATATTACTCGTCAATAAGTAAGTAAGAGTAAAGTTATTTTTGAACATTACTTGTCAATAAGTAAGTAATTAATACGTCTTGTATTAAAACGGTAAATGACAATTGAGCTCAAATTAACAAATGATAATTTGTTTTTATCATTTATACATACTCTTTTACTATGTATAATTGTACGAGTAAAAGATTTCGCCACTGACATTATATATTTTTAACACATACGCAAACAAAATTTTACTCTTCAGCTTATTTATTATTTAAATAAATAGAAAACAGAAATTTATAAGAATTAAAGAAAATGCTAATGCTATTCATTATTCTAAGCTTTAAATATTTAAAGCAATTCTACGTAGTTTTTTTTACTTTAACAAATTTAACTTTAAGATAATTCATCTAAATAATTTATACATTTAAATACGTCAGAATTAATTTAAATAGGATTATGAGTACATTAGTGGGATTTGTTTTTATAAATAAGTTGAAATAAATGAATTTATTACGAAGTGAAAATTTAATAAATTAAGTAGCTTTCGAAATTTGACTACTAATTTTTTACGTTTTCTTTATCGGACAATGTCGAACATAAAAAATTCTGGCACGGTGGTCCGCATGTCGGACAAATTTCCTTCGGAATGCGTGTTTCTTTAAAGTAGTGGCCTAAATACTCTTTAGTAGTGGTCTATGTTTTATAACTTGAGCAGTCAATTGTCAAGCACTACTCATGACTCAATTTTTCTGTATTTTTCAACGAAAATACGCATAATTATACTGTTGGTTATATAAAACTACGCCTCTAAATTGGCAGTGTACAACATTATTTGCTCTAGCTCAATGCTCAGTTGGGTTTTTAAAGGTTTTAGCGCGTTTCGTTTGAAAAGTACAGAAAAAAATAGTCATAAGTAGTACTTAATAATTAAAGCATACTCCAGGGTCCGACTCCCTCCATGACACTTATCCCATTAGCTAATTTTTCCAAAGGAAATACCCTAAAATAATTATTAAAAAGATTAAAAGTTATAAGCCAAATAATTACGATTAAACCTCGGTTTTCATTTTTTAAGCTAAATACAATACTTTTCCTTTATACCTATGGTAGTAGGTGAGGAAAAGTGAAAATTAAGTTAATTCTTAATTTGTGTGAATATGGTTTATTTGTCAACTGCTCCACTTCAAATCCCTGTAAGCTCCTAGAAGCTTTTGATAGGATTTCAGAGCCTGAGTGAAAATTCATTCGATATTCGATCCAATCTTAACTTTTTTCAAGGATTAATTGTGTTAACATTTATTTAGGTTTTTTGTGACAAATATCTCCTACGGTAAGAGTAAATTTTAAGAATAAAATCTTGTTTTCTTTTGCCAGTTAAGAAAATGATTAAAAATAAAAATATCTGCCTAGAGCTGTGCCGCGTAGCGGTTAAGGAGCCAAAGATTAGTTAAAGCCTAATTATAAACAAATAAAACTTATTAATGTTTCCATTAAAACCCATCAAATGTCAAAAAATAGGTGTCGGACTCGCTTCAATCGTTCTCAGTATGTCAAGATTATTCAAAGCCTACCTAAGTATAAAAGGGTTATTTAAAGTCTAGAATGTTATTTAAACTTCGACCTCGCTTCACTCATCCTCAGAATGTCAAGATTATTCAAAGCCTTCTTTAGAATAAAAGGGTTATTCAAAGTCTAGGGTGATATAACTTCGAACTCGCTTCACTCGTCCTCCGAATATCAAGATTATTCAAAGCCTACCTAAAAATAAAATGGCTATTCAATGTCTAGGGTGAAGAACTTCGAACTAGCTTCACTCGTCCTCAAATGTCAAGATTATTCAAAGCCTACCTAAAATAAATGGCTATTCAATGTCTAGGGTGATAGAACTTCGAACTAGCTTCACTCGTCCTCAGAATGTCAAGATTATTCAAAGCCTACCTAAAAATAAAATGGCTATTCAATGTCTAGGGTGATATAACTTCGAACTCGCTTCACTCGTCATCAGAATATTAAGAATTCAAAGCCTACCTAAAATAAAATGGCTATTCAATGTCTAGGGTGATATAACTTCGAACTCGCTTCACTCGTCATCAGAATATCAAGATTATTCAAAGCCTACCTAAGAATAAATGGCTATTCAATGTCTAGGGTGATAGAACTTCGAACTAGCTTCACTCGTCCTCAGAATGTCAAGATTATTCAAATCCTACCTAAGAATAAAATAGCTATTCAATGTCTAGGGTGATATAACTTCGAACTTTTTTCACTCGTCATCAGAATATCAAGATTATTCAAAGCCTACCTAAGAATAAAAGGGATATTTAAAGTCTAGGGTGATATAACTTCGAACTCGCTTCACTCGTCATCAGAATATCAAGATTATTTAAAGCCTACCTAAAAATAAAAGGGTTATTCAAAGTTTCTTTGAATAACCTAGTCTGTCCTAACTGTCTCTTAAATAACTTTACTTTAACTTCTTTGTGGTCAAGTAATGTTCCTAAATAACTTTACTTTTACTTACTTGTTGACTAGTAATATTTTTAAATAACTTTACTTTTACTTACTCATTGCCAAGTAATGTTCTTAAATAACTTTACTCTTACTTACTTATTATCAAGCAGTGTTCTAAATAACTTTACTTTTACTTACTTATTTTCGAGTATAATATAATAATATAATGTAATGCCTGTTTAGAGCCTTGCGGGTCATCAGGGGTAGTAGCAACCGTTACGCTTAAAGTTTATTCTAAAGCTGGCGATCTAAACAATAATCTTCTATAAACTGAGAGCGTAACCTGGGATGCGAACCCCAGACCTCCGTGGGTGTCAAAGGTCAGTGTAAAGACTAACGCTCTAACGACCTCGGCCACGGAGGCGGCTATTCTAAAATAACTTTACTCTTACTTACTTATTGACAAGTAATATTTTTAAACAATCCTCTGAAGCTACCTTTGTAGACTTTAGGTATGCAACACATTTTATTCAAGATATGTGAATAGTTTGTTCTAATGTGCGTTTTTTATTTATAAAACTCAAAAAATCACTACTATAACATTTGGTCCGAATGTCACTCCACATGAGTAGTTTGACACAACTACTTCCTTTGCTTACCTATGGTTCGTACTACAATGCTCTGAAAGACCTATATCAGAGATTTAAGAAACTTAGCTACTGTGATAAACCGTAAACCTTAATTAAGCAAATGAAATCACCTAACCTTTTATACTTCCTAACATAAAGAGTTAAATTGAACAAGTAATAGTGGAGATTTTTTACAATGAGGTCTTTACCACAGGAGAAAGGTTGTTGAGTAAATAACAAGCTGAATAGCCAGTAGCTAACTGGTAGGCTTTAAATGCCCTGATTTAAATACAAGGACTAACCAGGCCAACCTTATTCATGTTCTGAGGGCCAAATCCCAATTTCAGCCATTTAAATGAAAGACCTTTTTTTGTAGTAAATTTTAAAAAAGCCTTCTTAACATTATCTCTTAAGAGGATTGAAGGTTATTATAGCTAAATGTATATTTTTCACATTTAACTTATTTTAAATTCTGATGTCTGATACGTTGGAATCTTGTTTAAGCATTGTAAATATTTACTATTGTAATACCCTGTTAATCAGGATTTGTTTGTTCATACTTAGAAGTAATAATCCCAACATAACACATGCGTGTAAAAAAAGAGCCAAGTCTAGCGTAAAAAGTTGAGAGCTTTAAATCTTAATGTGTATGAAATATGTGTGACATCATTAACCCACGAAAATGACTCCACAAACGTTTTAATAAATCACAAATCATCATATAGAGTTTAGATTGGGCTGGCATTTTTTAAACATACACTCTTATGTATATATATATTTATTTATTCTTTTTATAAATACCTTTATTAAATAATATATCAACAATAATACATAGCAAGTTATATTTTACATAGGTTACCCCTCCACTAAAAAGCTTACGCCTTGTGCTGCGGAGAGGGAGTCATCTTATATCTAACTAATGATTTTCTGGCTACATATATTATTATTAGGGGACATAGATAGAGAGAGAGAATGATAGATAAAGGAGAGAGAGAGAAAAAGAAAAATATCATTTGATACTACCGTGTTTTACAAAACATGAATAGTTAACACAATATGCTACTATGTATGGTTCACAAAAATACAAAAGTCATTTTATTATTAGTATTAGTTCCGGATTTATTGATTGACATGTATATGTCAAAGAAAACATTATGTCATTGATCATGTATATGTCAAACAAAACATTATGTCATTGATGACATGATATGTCAACAAAACATATGTCATTGTTGACGTATATGTCAAACAAAACATTATGTCATTGATTTGACATGTATATGTCAAACAAAACATTATGTCATTGATGACATGTATATGTAAAACAAAACATTATGTCATTGATTGACATGTATGTGTCAAACAAAACATTATGTCATTGATTGACATGTATATGTCAACAAAACATTATGACATTGATTGACATAATGTCAATATGATTAATACATTTGAAAATTCGCTCGTATCGTGCTATCGTGGCAGTATGCCATTTATATAATCCATGTGACGAACTGATAAAGTACAACCATGTGGCCGCGAAGTTGCCCTCAGCGTATATAAGTTAGTACTAAATAATAATTGTGTTTTGTATGGGCTTTATTCTCTCTATACAGTGTAGGTAACTGCGCAGGCAAGGAAATTCAATTGCCACTAGGGAAATTAGAAATATCAAGTATAAACGAATTTATTACTGCTTGAGTCTACAGCTTAACACCTTTGTCTATTAATCTACTGTGGCGTAATTTATTATTATTATGTCTCTAAATTAACTGTTTGTAAGGCACATTATTTTGTTGCATTCTACAGTTTGTTCTTTTGTGGAACGAAGAATTAGCTGTATACTATACTAAGCAAAAGTGACCCGTTTGACCCGGTCAAACGGGTCACTTGACCCCCTTGGAAAATCGGAAAAGTTAGATACCCTAATTGCATATTAGTACACATTTTTAAGGACCGCAAGATTGCTCAATTATACAATTAGGATCATTAAATGGGGCTCTCTTCGCTTGCTAGATTAGTGTAAATATGCCTGAATGTCAAAAAAGGCTTGCTTTGTTCGCTATAGATTACAGTAAATATGCGTGAATGTCGAAAAAGAAGCTCGCAAAATTGCTAAAATATAATTTTAGATACATTAAAAAGGGCTGACTTCGCTCTAGATTGCAATGAATATGTGCGGTAATGTCGTTAAAGAAGCTCAAACCGCTCCCAAGATTGCTAAAGTATATTATAAAATACGCTAAAAGGGGGAGCTTGAACTTATTTAATATGTTTAAAGGAACTCGCTTCGATCGCTAAAGGTATAATGAATTAAAATATGAATTTAACCACAATAAATAAAATATTAACATAATTTTTTTCAGTACAATACAAATTAGTTTTGCAAATCCTATTCTACTCCTGTGGTATACTTTTTTTTTTTTTTATTTATTTATTTACATATTTACATTAAAATTATTAAGCAACATAAACAAATTAATTCATTAAACATGACGGTTAAATATATATAGAACTTAAGATTAAATATTTATGAACCATTGACACCGTCAATCAAAAACTGGTGACCATTCTGCTGCTGTGATAAATTACAGGAATCTTTCCACTTTTAAGGCAGAGAGCCCTGTTCTCTAGAACTGTAATCTGTAATACTGGACTCTTATTTCTTACTTTTGTCAAAGAATACTGAAATCTTAACCCGCAACACATTATTGATCACTTAACTAGGCATTCCCCTGGAAAAAATCCTGCGGACGCCCTTGATACTGAGCTAGTTCTCGCAACTAGGTAAGTAGTATATAGTCGCTAGCTAGTTCTAGATTGTTCCAGCCACTAGCTAGTAGAAGAATAGTGAATGGTGAAGATAGCTAGTAGCCAGTAGTTACCTAGTAGTATCTAATAATTGAAGAATCAGCTACCATCGATTCTTACTGTGTTTTTATCGTTTGATATACATTCCTATTTGGAATAATAAATCATCCCTTAGAATAAAAATCGTAACCTAGAATAATTAACCGTCTCTTAGAATAAAAAAATCGCCCCTCTAGGATAATAAATCTTTCCTCATTATAATAATCGTCTCCTAGGAACATTGTCGCCCTTCGAATGATAAATTGCATCTTCATGACCCCAAGCTCATAAGTTCCTTTTTTCTTTAGAAATTCTCTAAAAAACGTCCCCACGTTAAAAAAATCGCCCTTTAGGATTGATTGAATATATGAGAGAGCGATTATAAAATTAAGTTAAATTGAAGGATTTTGCAAAATGAAGATAAACACGGAACATGAGTGTATTAGCACATTGGTCGCAGGTTACGGAAGAACCTATACTGTAATTAAAGATAAAACGAAAAAGAGATTTAAATGGACTGTAAAAGAAATTGACGAGAAAAAGGTTTATAAAAAGATATTTTATCTACTCCTTGTATTGTAAGTTCTACTTACAGTCTTGTTATCTCACACTGTAAATGTACTTTTACTCCCTAGTGAGGAAAAGTGAAAGTGTTGCCAACTTGACAGAATTTTTAATTAAAATGTTAGGAATTTTAGGAAATTTTTAGGATTTTTTCGGTGTTATGTCGGTACTACGGGAGAATATACAATATACACACGCTAATGTTTAAATTACAAATAGTATTACACATTATTCTATTGACAGCTTACAATAAAATAATGTGAAGATAGTGGCTTTATTCTCTCTTCATCAGAGTAATTGACATGGTAAGAATAAACTAAACTAACACAATAACAATTAAGGAGCTGAAGAATATATTAATAGTGTTAGTATTAGTTCTCAAGTCGTAGATAAAATTTAATAGCAACAAGGGATAAAAGTTTTCAGCTCTCGTATTATCTCCTCGGCAAGCCTCGGGAGCTAACTAGTTTATCTCCCTCGGCCTACCGCCTCGTGAGCTAATGAAGATTCCTCCTTCGGCGCTGCTTAGGACGAAACTTTAACTTGAGCTGTAAAACTTACTTTCATCCCTTGTTGCATAAATAACTATTTCGATAATGAGAATTTTTTATATCTGTTGGTTTTTCATTAGTTTTATCTTGATGACGAGCAGGATCAGGGTAAATAGATCAGTTGTTTAGAATAGTTTGATAGAAATAGTTTTGAACTATTTTTGGACTGCTGTATTCTTTTTTTTCTTTTCATTTCTCTCGTGTAATATAAGTAAGATACAATTAAAAAGCATTTTTCTAAACAGGCCAGTGGAATCTTGATTTCAAACGTATCCATGGGAAGTGCATGTGTGTGTTGATAAGCTGATTTTAACTAGTGTATAGGAGAGTGCTAGGCGTTAAGAAATAACAATGCCCTTTAGGGTGATGTCCTTGTAAGGGTAAAGTGGGGGAAGGGACCAGTCAGTCAGGATCATTGATATTCGTAACGTTAACAGGAATACAGATATGCATAGGAGCTTGTCTTTTCCTGGAACATTTCATATCCCTCTACTACAAAGCCCTTCATACGAGGCCGCCCCTTTAGTTCAAGCTTCATCCCTTTCAGTTTCATGTATAGAGGAAACCCCTTTAAAATAAGTGACTATTGTAATATATTATTACATTTGTTAAATGTCCATCGGCGTTTTTGATGTCCCTATAATTTGTGCTGTAAATTTTAATCCCATCCTATGACTGTAGAGTAAGGACCAACTCTCCATACGATAAATTTAAATTTTTAGACACGCAATTATTTATACATGCATGCAATACAACACACACACACAACAAATATATATATATATATATATATATATATATAATATAATAGATATATATATATATATATACATTATATACTACTTAAACTGTTGTAGTCCTGGTGCATATTGGTTTACCTAACCCCAAGACCGTAGCAATATTACATACATGTATTGTAATACATATACGTATTTTTCCAGTATGTATATCATACTACGCAATCAATAATCGACTTTTTGCAATGTCTCTGGAGTTTTATAATATCTTTTGCAATTTCTAAGGCAAGATTTTTTGCCATGTCTGTAGTCTTTTAAGATTTCTGATGCAATAATGTCATGTTGTGGCTATTTGTTGTGAATAATTTTCTTGCAAACGTCTAAGATATTATGTGTGAATAATTGCATTCAATGTCTTATAAGTCTATAGATATCTATGATTTCTTCTTTATATTCTTTCCCTTCCTTAAACTAATCCACCAATTACTTAATGATTTAGTATTAAATTCTTGATGCAGTAAAGCATTTTCTCTAATACCGCTTAGTTGTCCATTCAAAATTATTGAAGGTTAATTTTTGATGTTAATTAGATCTGAAATTGGATTTAAAATCAATTGTAAATCTTCTTTTCTGGGGATGTAAAAAATCACGTTTAAACAGCACAGCAGTTAAATGAAGACTAAATTGATATCAAAGTAACAGTGTTAGTTATCAAAATTGAGTTAGATATGTTTGGTGATAAGAATAAAGAAGTAAGAAAAGACGGCACAAAAAAGGAATATCCATAGCTTAGCTATATTACATTCAGTAATTTGGCGGCTTTGATTTGAGGCTTATCTTATCTATTAAACTTTTTTTGAACATTAATGAATAATGTTCAAACTAGATTGAACACTAATGAATAATGTTCAAACTAGATGAACATAATGTAACAAACTAGATTGAACATTAATGAATAATTCAAACTATTGAACATTAATGATAATGTTCACTAGTTGAACATTATGAATAATTTCAAACTAGATTGAACTTAATGAATAATGTTCAAACTAGATTGAACATTAATGAATAATGTTCAAACTAGATTGGACATTAATGAATAATGTTCAAACTAGATTAAACAATAATGAATAATGTTCAAACTAGTTTGAACATTATTTATCTTTGACCATCTTCTATAATCCCTTAACACATGTTTTTCAATATTATTTATACTTCATTATTTTATTTTTATTTTATAAATATTTGTTAATATATTTTGGCGTACTCTCTGTTGTGTGTGAGTCTCGTTTATCCCCTGGGGTACACTTACCCCAGTTTGGAGACCCCTGGTCTAGATAAATTTAGCAACAGTTAAAATAATTAATATGCATCGATCATTATAATTTAATTAATTTTTTTATATAAAATATATTTTCGAAAAAATAATTTGTTCTTTTCAAATTTTTTTTCTTCAGTCTTCTATTGAATGAAGGTTGCTGAAAATTTTTAAATTTAATCTGAAACTGTAATAGCTTATTTATTTATTTCTTTATTTATCTCATTTAGGCCAATTCATTAAAGCGTTACAGAATAATAAAAAAAAGTAAAACCTATTAAAGCATAAAAGTTAAAAAAGAAAATCACGCCAAATAAATTGAAAGCAGTAATTTTTCTCCATAAAAAATTGTCTATTAAAAAACACTCGGAAGCATTACGATCAGAAATCATTTCCATCCTTTTTTTATAAAAATGGACGTAGCTTCAAACCATTCAGCCATTAAATAGGATTATGATCCCTTTTTAAAAGGCACACAAAAAATCTGACCGTTTTTATTTTATTTCTTTCTTTTTTTAATAGTCAGCAATTTTCTTTCTCCTTCTGAGTAACGAGGATGGCTTTTTATCTTAAAATTACAAAAAAAAAAAGTTTTTCATTTATTTATATTTTTGTGCGTTGGCAATATTAAAATGGAATTATTTTTTTGCTTGTTTTCAGATCAAAAAGAATTGAAGATTGGAAGAGAGAAGTTTTTAAAAGCTCTCGTCTGGTTTTTCAGGGTATTTATTAAAAGTGTTTTGGAGTAGAATTTAGAAATATTTTTAATTTCAACATGTTATTGATTATTTATAGCTATCAACATATAGATATATTACTAGAGAAGCCAATCCCTACCTCAATACATTGAGAGGCCTGAAACGTCTTTTAGGGGCTCTCAAGAGCTTTGTGTAAACTCATTAATACCTTCTCTAAGTGCATCGTAAGGTTATAATATTTCAATCGTTTTTGGCTTTTCACACATTGTTTGTGTGAAAAGCTGTTTTGTACAATAACCGTTCTATTATATAAGTTACAGTAATTTGGAGCGTTTATTTGATTATTTTAATAATCGAAGAGGATCAGGTTACTTTTTCAAAGTGTCAAAATTCAACAAATGGGACCTCTCTAGTAATTAATATGTCTATGGCTATCTATATGTGCGCTGTTTCGATAGCTGTTGTGTGAAACAGGGCGAAAAAGTCTTGTAATTAGATTGTTTTTTGAGATGGTTTTAGCCCCACTTTAACAGGGAGGCATTCCTACTTATTAATTGATTGTTGTGAAATAATATATATATATATATATATATATATATATATATATAATATATATATATATATATTATATTATATATATATATATATATAATATATATATATAATAATATATATATATTATATATATATATAATTAAGTACAAAGCAATTTGAATCGATGCTCTAACAACATCAAAAGCGTAATATTCTGATAAAAATTCGCTGAAAACGGGCTTTTTAACTCTCATGGATAAAAGTATCTTTAAAGTAAAATTTGCTCTTTGGTTTCTGAACCTTAAATGATAAATTTAGAAAAAAGGACTCTCTAAGTTGTTTATTATTTTTAAGATATTAGAATGTAGATATTAGTAATGAAATGAATCAATAATTTATTAATTTTGAATGTAAAAACATTTTATTTATTTTTTTTTTCATTTTTTTAATATAGCTACGGTAAAGAAGAAGGGGGGGAGTGCTAAAAATTTTAATTGTATTTTTCATATTTTATTGCCAAAAATTTCTTTGATTAAAAATGAATAAGTTTATTCGCGATCAAAGAGATAGTTGTAAAGGTTGGCAATACCAATGGCGGAAAACGAAGGGTGACGAATTTTTTTATCATAGGATTAGCATGGGAGCCGTTGAAATTCTTCTTTTATTCCTTATTGTTCGTTATTTGTGATAAATGGGTAACTAATAGAACACCATCGGTGCTAAAAAATTGCCAATATTTCATAGATAAATACTTCCGATTATTCCAGGATTTCAAATATAGAATCAGGCTCTTATCACTACAGATGGATGTTGGTACCGATTTAACCCTAGAATTAATAAACCTAAACGGATAATTTAAACAAACATTTTACAAAAACATGAATTTATTAGTTATTTATATATTTTAGTGTGTAAATAAAATTGATTGATAAATTAAACACCATTACGGTGAAAATCGGCTTGTTATCAGTTAATTTAAATACTGTAACAACTAATTTAAACAATTAATGCAATTAAAGGTTATTTTGTGTGTTGTGTAAAACTAAATTATTTAAAAGTAACATAATTAGCAATTTAAAATAAAACACTATATTTTCATTTTGCACCATCTTATCACTTAATTAATACTCGTAACAACCCATTAAAACCCTTTTTTTCAACGAAATAGTGATTCGACTGAGTTCATACGCCCTTAATTAATTAATTAAAGCACTTTGAAAAAAATTAAAGAATAATGGTCACAAATAAGAAAAACCAGAAAATCCCCATAAGAACTTAACAACGATCACTCCTTTCGTTATCAATTTCTTATCAGCGACGGTGGCGCTGCTACGGACTTTGAATCGCGAATAATGAATAACATATTTTTAGAAAATTAATTTTTAACCTACTTTACACTTGGTTGTTTTTAAATAAAGGTTAAAAATATAAAAAATATAGGGATACCTCGGAACTTTTCCTCATTACATTGAATTCGCTACGCTCATCCTCCCTGCTTTGGACTTTCTTCCCCCGACCTCAGAAATACAGTTTACCAAATTTATACTGCAACATGCCATTGGACTCGCTTGCTCGTCTTCAGATAGTTAATCATCCGTATCATTCTCAGCGGTCACCCATACCAGCACTGACCACGCTCAATGCTCCTTATTTTTATGATCCAACAAAAGTCATAGATATATTGTCGTATTGAAACGAAACTAGTATACTTATTTAATTAAGTAATAATATACACTTGTACCAATTTCAACTCAATTGGACCATCCTATTTCTTTAAAAACGAACACAAGTCATTTAATACAAATTGGACTAATGCTGATAATAAGATGGAACTTGGCTCATATGTTATTCTTATTCATAGTCACATGCGTGCCAAATCTTAATCCGATCGCATTATTTTTTCGCGTTTCAAGATTTTTCCAAATTTTTGCTGAGTCATTATTGTGGGTTAATGACGTCATAAAAAACATTTTTTTGAATAGCACAACTACAGCGCTAGACTGATTTGTGTACAAAGTTTCAACTATCTAGCATATATACACTGAGCGCCACGATGATAACAGCCATCGCAGCGATCGTAACACACACACACACACATATACAGACAGACAACTTTGCAAAACCTACTCAGGAGACCTTAAATACGCCTGAATCGGATAATTCCGAATTCATCCCGGTTTCGAATTTTTCGCAAACACAATAATTTTCCTATATACCTACGGTATAAATGAGGAAAAGGTAAAAAATAAATTAAAGTTAAGAAAAATCTTACTTGTACGTCCAAGAAAAACATTTATGAAGAGTGACTTTTTTTCATAAAACGACATTTTTCGACCTCTTTACGTATGCGCAACTCATATTTGTAAACACTACAAAAGACCTCCAATAGAGAATTAGGTGATTGCAATCGTGTTTACGAAGAAAACTTACTCCTAATAACAACTCTTGCTTGATTTGAAAGTAAGATTTCTCAGATAAAAGTTAATATCTTATAACACGTACCCAAAAAGTACAATTTTCTACTTACGGTGCCGTTTTGGTACATTTTGGGTACGTGTATCACTAGATATTGAATTTTATATGAGAAACATATTACTTTCAAGTCAAGAAAAAGTTTTTATTAACAGTAACTTTTCTTCGTAAACACGAAGAATTACCTATTTCTCTCTTGGAGGCTTCTTGTAGTGTTTACAGATTGAGTTGCGCATACATTAAATCTTTGAGCAATTGTGTTTTTTGAAAAATAGTTACTCTGCTTAAAAGTTTTTATGGGACGTAGAACTAAAATGTTTCATAATTTTAATTTAAAATTATGTACCCTGAACCTTGTAAGTACTATTCTTTTGAAAACAACCAAAAGTAAAGTAGGTTAAAAATTAATTTTCTGAAAAAATGTTATTCTTTAAAAATTTTTCATTATACAAAATAATTATGCAATCAAAATATAAAAAATACAATTAAAATATTTTATCCCCCCCTTTTTACCTACTTATTTATTTAATAATAAATAAAATAAAATTCTTTTACATTCAAAATTAATAAATTATTGACACATTTAATTACAAAAAATATTCTTCTATTATCTTATCTTAAATAAGGGACCAATATGGGGTATATATAATATAATAATATATATATATATATATTATATATATATATATATATATATATATATATATATATATATATATATATATTATATATATATATATATACATATTAATTACATAAAATATCGTGTTTTTAAAAAAAGTACTTTGTTATTGTTATTGACGAAGCATATACTCCCTAATTCTTTCTGCTTTCTGGTTTTTTATGACATTTGAACGGAACGAGGAATGAAATTTAGAATGCAAAAATGATTAATATGAATATTTTCTTTTCATATTTTTTGGAGGGGGAGGGGTGACGTAGTGAATATTTCTTGATGGTTGATATGGTAAGACAAATTGTTTCCTTTACTTAGAGGTTTACTATTACTTAAATTGCTTCTTCCGAACCTTTACGTTTATTCTCCTGAACATTGAAACATAGCGTCCTTCCAAAGAGTTATTTCAATAAGTTAGAAAGGGAAACTAAAGAAAACTTGGTTTATGTCCAAGAAAAAAATCTCTTTGGGCTTAAACAAAAAAGAATTTCTTGCCCGACAAAAAGTATTCTGTTGAGGCTAAGGATAAGGAGATTTGTGGGGCGTTGTTTGAGGAAATCCTGGGGCCTATCTGTATTCCCTAGTTGACTAGATATATTGTTACCAATTTTATTTTTGGAGAAATGTGTTCTGCCTTTATATTTCATATTATAAGAGGAACCACAAACGAAACTTGGGGTTTTCGTATGATTAATTTGTATATAGAATAAGTTTGATCTTGAATGTATTGTTGTAATAAGTGGTCCGAGAGTCAGACGCAAAAACCTAACTGTTGAGCTCCAAAGGTTTAACCTGCTTCAGGGATTTATTTGGGCACCCTGATAAAGTATTAAGTAGACATTTCAGATCAAGGAATTTTGGCTCCTGTGCCTTTTCTAACTCCGAAAAATGGCCCAAAATCAATTTTGTCCTATAGGGCCGTTCCTATTGGTTTTATCCAAAAAAGGGGCTCTTATTTTAAGATTATTAAATTGTTGGCAAATCAATGTTTTAATCAACAAAGTGGATTTAATATAACCAAAGATATAACTTAAATGTTACTACAAAAATGTCTAATTTACACCCGAAAACGCTTAAAAACCTTAAAATTGCATGCATGTTTGTCCATATAGTGCTTCAGATGTAAACATAAAATCAGACATATGCTATTAAATCATAGGCACCTAATATAAAGTTGTTCTAGAGAAAGAGAGTAGCTCAGCTCTCATATATTATGATTTACGGTTTGAAATATAAACACTGAAAAATAGATAAATTTTTTTATAAAAATACATTCTTTTAGCATTAAATGTCAATCAATAAATTGCAACATACGAGTATGAGAACTGTGCTACTATTTTTCTCTAGAACAACTTTATATTACCAATATTTTGATAGAAAATATGTGATTATTATGTCTGTTTTAAACACGATAACATGTAAGTACTTGCAATTTTAATATTTTTGTGGTGTAAATTAGAGATATTTGTTGAATTTTCGGTAATATATGAACAGTTATATCTCTGGTTCTATTGAACCTATTTTGATGGTTAAAATATTGATTTGTCAATTTTAATAAACTTAGTAAAGCCTTTATTGCTATTTGTTTAAAGCTTAGCCTACTGGTAGTTTTATTACTTAAACCTCTGCTAATGTAAAAGTGTATTAGAGCTTCGTCAAAAAACCAACCCCTTTTTGCGTATTTATGGTATACTATGTGTATACATGTATATGTGTATTTATGGTATTTATGGTATACATGTATGGAAAACTATAGTTTTCCATACATGGATCGTTTTTAGAGTCTTGTGAAGTAAATCCTTCTTTTTATAGCACTATTCATGTCATAGAACTTATATAGTTAAAAAAATTATAGGGTTTTCTACAAAATTTGTTGAGTAAAAATAAAAACAAAAACGTATGAATTCATTTTGTCTTTCATTTAAGCAGGTAATAAGCTCATGGGGAAGATAAAAAATATGATAAGGTCATTTTCCCTGTATAATTAAAATTCCTTTCCTTGAATGACCTAGTGGGGAAGGTTTTACCTGTAAGAGATTATATAAACTCTTAACCTTCCCAAATATTCTTTAATCTTCTTATCATTGAGACCACAATCAAGAATTTTAATACAGGTTGCAGTGGCGTACCGAGACGTTTTTGCGTCTGAAGCCAATGTTTAATTTGGCACCCATTATATGTATATGTATGTATTTATTGTCAACAGTTTTATGCGTTTTGAAAAAACGCGGACTCATTTAAATCTTAACGAAGAAGGTATTTTTCTAACATCATTCGTATTGTTCTTAAAATACCCAACGCCATAATTACGCAGAAAATTACCAAAACAATTGATTTTTGTGGTGATTCAACCGGATCTAATTTAATGTAATTTCAATTAGACGATAATTTTCTTCTTTCAGCGATATTTGTTATCAATTTAGATATCAATTCAGCCATGTTCATTTCATTTGTGGTATATTCATTCAACTGGTGTCCAACATCTTTTTGTAACTCTTCATTTTATTTTTGACTGTGGTCTTATACTCAAATAGATCTGTAGTGTAATATGTAGGTAAATAGGTAGTTGGTGTATAAATAATGGCTGAAATCAGTTATGTAACCTAGTGATTATATTGTCCAGGTTTTTTATTTATAGGCTCCTCTCCTGAGATGATGGTTTATTCACAGATTAGTTCTCTTTGTATGCTTGATGTATGAATTCATCGTACTCTTAGAAGTTAAATTCTATTGGTCTATGTTTTAGCGATTCTCTTTAATTATTGTCTTAAGTAAAGGATATTCATGAGTGTGTTTTATATATTAACATAAAGGTGGCGCCTCAGAGAAAAATATTTAACTATTTTATAATTAAGTGTATCTTGCAAAGCATTATAATCATGATTCAATACTATATACATATTTAAATAACTCAGTGGACAGCGACATACATAATGCTTCCTTTCTCAAATTCCTTTTAGTTTAACATCCAGTTTCCGCTTTCTCCGGAAATATAGTAAAATAAGAAATAATGTGGTAAATTTAAATCAAACTGTAGAGTATACGCAATATAGTTGGGTGATAACGGATTTTATTGCTTAAAATAGCTTAATATATTATTTACTTGCTTTCTCGCTCGCAATAAAACAAAAAAAAAAAAAAAAAAAAAAAATATATATATATATTAGATGCGAAGTGGCAATCATCTCAAAGGTAACTAACGGTACTATACTATAGTATATATCATACTCACAGAATCCACACTCCTCGAGGTATATTATATATATATATATAGTAACCTAACTATACTTGCGTGAAAGATAAGTTTGAAAGGCGAGTCATTTAATATTCTATTAAAACTATCGATTTGTTTAATAGAATGCAGAGAATTCTCTCGACCAATCAACTCTCAACGCGCGCAAACAGCGGACTCGATACTCTTACGAAGGAATACAGCACGTGAGAAGCATAAACGGTTATATACCACATCAGTTCTTAGTGAAAACTACATACATCTACCGGGAAACCCCTTGCGATAACCAATTATCTATCAGTTTCTTTTTATTTCATTTTAGCGCAAGATAAGTGAGAAGATTTACAAACAAGCAAAAAAATGGGAAGGCGAAGGAAAAATCAAAACGCTTTGAAATTTGAAACTATCATACCTGCTAGTAGTAGAATAATTACTGGAACTAGTTTCAGCAGTTCAAACTCGAACTACGATCAAACTGTAAATACCCTTAATTTGAGAAGATCGAAGAGAACTTCTCTTCAGAAACAAGCTTCAGAAATAAAACCCAACCCAATTTTTCTAGGAAAAGCTCATATAAATAATGGCTCTTTTAATAATAAATGCATCCTACAATCAACTGAGAAAAGCCGTCACAATATAAAATTACCACCAAGAGCGGAAAAGGGGGCCGTATGATATCAACAATAGGAGATAAGTCAAATTTAACTTCTGAAAGTCAAGAAATCATAAATGTATTTAAGCAACTTAATTTAACCGCTACTTACCAGCTAGATACTTCTAATTTAAATAATATCGAAAACCATAAACAAAGTTATGTAAATAATATCGTGTTTCAAAGTAATTTAACGAACTTTGATCAAAACCAAAAATCAAATCTGGCTTCATGAGCTTCTATGCATTACATCTAAAAGTTAAAAATAATTATAAAAATAGTCAAGAAAATTTTAAAACATTAGGAGTTGAAAGAAATCATTGCAAGAGGTCATCAGAATTTAACAAATTACCGGACATTTCTAATGGACAAAACACCAATCAACCAGTTCATAAAGCTAAGAAGAACTTGTGCGCTTTGTTCATAAATGAAAATACTTCCAAAAGCCCAAATACAAAGCTAAATAGGATAGATAAAATGAAAACTTTCCTCGACTCAAGTAATGGAAAATTAAAGAAACCTGGTGCTGTAAAAGGCGCCAAATTATTCACTGCAACTGCGAACAATTGTGAGCGAAAAGATGTCAAACAATTTAAATCAAATAATTTTGAATTGCCGATACTGGCTTTCACCGCTTCTAATTCGGCAAATGATAATCAGGATTATCCGTCAAAAATTGCGGCAAATTATTGCAAAAGTAAGCAAAATTTTGTGTCTTTAATTAAACCATCTTCTTTGATTATAAATCGAGAAAATAATGCAAATTGTACAAGTCATCCTACACCTGAATTAAAAAAATCACTTTTAAAGTCAGGCTATAAAGATCATAATCTAAATCTGCCTACTGCTAAGAACATAGTCCAATTAGGACAACCAGATTTAGTGATACCGTCAAATTCGTGTAATTCACCTTTTCTTTGGCAAAAGCTCAATGAAAATGTTTGCTCACATTTTAAAACTCCTCAAAAAATTACAAATCATCCGCAAATAATGTTTAATAAATCTTTAACCCCTCAACATACCCTACCAGTGAACGCAGTACCCGAACCTCAGAAAATAATTGAACAAACACCGACTCTAATTGCGTTACTAGATAGATCTCCCCAAAACTCATTGCATCTACCTATAACTTCTCATCAAATCCCAAATCAACTTCATTCCTTAAATAACTCTTTAGTTACTTTGCAACAGTCTCATAATATATTTGCTATTCCTCAAAACGTTAAGCAGCAGGTTTTAAATGTTTTTGGAAACAATCAAACTGTTGCTAACAAGCAAAAACATCTTAATGATTCGACGGCGCTAAAAAATACAATAAGTCAGCTATTGCCTTCTGAAAGAACACAACAAACGAAAATATGTGTAAAAACTTTAGAAATTCCTTCTGATACCCAACATTCAAGTTTATCAACAAAATCTACCAGAATTCACAACCAAGATCAACTAGAGCAACTTCAAGACCTCAACTATTAACTAGCAACATCTCATTAAGACCAATAAAAATTAGTACTCAATGACAATCACAACAAGCACAGTTTCACAAACAATTTAACTATTACACCTTAACGTTACGCCTGAGAGACGAAAAAATGCTACACATAAAGAAATCTTTGCGTCTGACCAAAATAAATCTCAATCCATCGTAATGCGAACATTTTCGTTGGATTCATCTAAAAAAGAGAGCAAAAGTGCTGACCAGGTTATAAATTTTCAAGAACCGGTGCAAAAAAATCAGCTGGATGGTTATTCAGTAATTTTAAAAGAACCTCAGCTTTTGTTGGGAGATTTTAGCAACGATGCAAATTCATTGCAGTCAGACAAGAGTCAATGCCTTGGTCAGATAAGATTACCAACAATTACTAATCACAAATTCACAATAAATCTTAATAATGTCAAATAGAGAGTGTCAATCACCTGCTACAACTTACGAATATTCGAAAGAAAGTCCTCTCTTAAAATTAAGCAAGAATCCAACAGATGTAGGATTTCAACAAAAAAGCTGTGAAATCCATAAGCAATTACTTCAAGCGACACCTCAACAAAGTAATGCAATCCAACCAAAAAACCAAAATTACAACAACAAAAAAATCAAGTAAATCTTTAAATTCCAACCAGAAATTTATGATAAATGAGGTTAAAAAATATGAATTAGAGGAATCTGCTTTATCAAATGCTAGATTAAAAAATTATAAGAAATTCAAAAAGTCTAATACAAATAAAACTCAAGAGAGTCTGACAGAGTTAACAAATTATATAAATTCTTCTAAAAGGAAAGTTGAAATAAAAGATACAGTAAAGTCAAAAAAGACAAAATTAAATCAAAATTTTAACTTGGTCAATAAATTGATTGACTCTGAAATAATTTTTATATCAGACGATGAAAATGACAGTCGCAAAGATATGTTTGCTGATGATTCCAAATTGAGCGGAGCTCTAATTGAATATATCGAGTCCCAAGTAGAGGGATCAAAAAAAAATAAAAGAAATAATAAATTAATTGATGAGGGCGAAATGCTTTTAAATTTATTTGATTCTCAAGAATGTCTGTATAACAACAACAGTTTGTCGAAATCGATTAATGATTCCAAGTCAATTAGTGATTCAAAGTCGTTAAGTATCATCGAAGCGTCCGATTTAGAAGAAACCAATGATTATTGGACAAATGGAAAATCTAAGGAGACATTAAAAATCTATTCCAATAGAAAGAAAGAACGACAATTACAAGCGCCAAGCTACGGTTATGAGATACCAGACTCTGTTGGTTCATTAAAAAAGGCGAATAATTCAGCCAATTTAAGGATGACTTCAGATAATCCTTTAGCCAAGAAGTCTTCTGATTCAATCAGTATGTATGCCAATCAAGCGGAACATATAAATAATCAATCAGCTATAAAGGTAAATAGTTTAACTGAAAGTGAATCGGTTAGGTTATCTTTGTTACCGGCTCCCAAATCTTCTGCCGTTGATGCATTATTAAATAGCTCTACTATTGGTCATCAGTCACTTTCTTTTGCAATTCCCTCGTATAGTATAAATAAAGCTACTGGTACAACATATAATTTTGATTCAAAACTTCAACGACGAAGTGAAATAAATTCTATTAATATCATTAGCTCTATTCAATGTAATAATAATGATAAGAAGCCAAACGAAAAGAAAAGAACATCAAACATAAATGGACAGAACCTACAAGGGATGTATCAGGGAGATAAAGTCAATAAACAAGGATCAACCTCACTTACTAATACAGCCAATTCAGAATTTTCTGATATAGTTCGAAAAAATAATCCTACTGATTGTAGTGGCAATACGTCAAATGTGTTTGAGATTAAGGAAGGATCAAATCGCTCGAATGGCACATTTGCGTCATTAGACAAAACAAACTTTATTGGAGATGCCGATATAGCTAATCAGAGTAAAAATGATTTGAATTGGACTCTCTGTGACACGACATTTCTAGACACGACACTTCAAGACTTAACTTGTATAGGTAAAACCGGTAAAGAAAATACATTTGTCGTTTCATTTCAAAATCCTAAATCCAATGAAAAGAATAATATAGATAAATCTTTACAGGATTCTTTATCGAAGCACTCATTTTATGATAAACCTCATAACCAAATGTGCCATGACACATCTTCAATTGTAGCTAATTCTCAAAGTCCACCGTTAAAACAAAAAAATTATGGTCATACACTTAATGAAACGACGTTTTCTGATCACAAAAATCAAGTTCTCAGTCATGAAAGGACATCAAAAGATCAGAAGACCTTGCTGAACATATCTTCAAATCAGTTAATTGATTGTAACCTAGAGGTAATGCCAAATAATAAATCTTTAATAGAAGCATCACTTGTTGATCAAGATAAAGGAATTCTTCCTTTATCTCAAAAAATCACTAATAAAATAAAAATAAATGAATCTAATTCAACGTCTATTACAACTGAGTCTAATATTTTCAAAAAACCACTTTTAAAATCACTGAGCAATAGTTTTCAATGTACTTTAAACAAAACTTTTGAATCGGAGAATTCTTTGCTAAATATTTCAACAAGTGAGGATAGAAATTCTTTAAACGAGGCGGAAATGGATCCATTTAAAAGAAAAAAGTTGAACGGCAACAGCCCTGAAACTCAGAGAAGAATCAATCTCAGTATCATTCAAAGTATTAAAGCCATTAGAGTCAAAAATCAAACTGAATATTATGTACCTAAAAGAAAAGACCTTAATAGTTTTCAAAGTTAGTCCTCAAAATTCGTTTGTGATTGCTGTGAAATAGTTGTTTGAGGAAAATAAATTTGTCCGTGAGTGTTGAAACAAAAGCAAAGGTTTTTTGGCTCCATTTTCTGATTTATTTTATTCCCGTTATAGTGTAAATTCAAAACTACATTATTCCGTATTAAAGCTTGAATATTATTTCCTTTTTCATAGTTTAACATTAAAATAAATAGGTAAAGGCAACATTTTATTTCTAGACATTTCACTTCATTTATTTTATTTTTCATTCTAAATAAACAAAACTTTATTGATTCTGGAAAATGTTTATAAACTAAATAATAATTTTAGAAGCCAATGTTTTTACCGAGTTGGTAAGTTATTAGTAGTAGCCGTAGTAGTTATTATGTTTACCTTGTTAGTATTTAATGTTCTCATGCACATCTTTGTTTAAATTTAGATTTGTGTGATGTAATAATAATATTTATTTCCATAAATAAAAATACATTAATATTTACTATGCTAATTTTGGTTTTATGAGAAATAAGATTATATTTTTATTTTATGATCTTAAAAAAATACATATAGGGCAAAAAAAATCTTATTTTACAATATACACATTTCTTTACTTATTGATAAGTATATTTTCACAAGTTCCACACATGAACTACATGCATTTTAAACAATTCTTTTTTGTAATCCCCATATTTCTTGTGATTAATTGTTTCTTTTTATTTGTGTGTGTGTGTGTATTTTATCATCGTATCTCTCAGTGTATTTATGCTAGAGAGTTAAAACTTGGCACACAAATCTGTCTTATGGTCTAGTTTGCTATCCGGGAAATATTTTTTTTATTATATCATTGATATGGAAGTAATTACACTTTCAATTACTCCTTTAAAGACTACAAAAATAGAAGTTTTTTACAGCTGTAAAACTGTAAAAGCAAGAAAATTCTTTATTTAAGATGTTTTTGTCTATCTGGTCATTCTCAAGCTGTGCTTTATGATTGCTTGATAAGTTCCTTATTTCGATAAGTTGACGATCAAAAATGGAATTCTTAAATCGTTTGTTTTGACTTTTAATGAGAACACAATAATATTCTTAACAAAATAGGCCACGAATTGAACAAATCAATGAATGCCTATTATTTTAGAAAACAAAATAGTATTTTTTAAGATGTATATAAATATTATTATTTATATTATTTTAGACATAATGGTGTTCATTGTAATCAGTCAGTGCTATAATTGAAAGTTAGGTCAAAATCTATTGTTTAGATTCCATGAGTGGTCTAAGTTTAAGTTTTACAAAAAGTGAGTAATTTATGCTTATTTACGACTCCTTCTGATATGTATTTAGTCTAAGTTTAAATTTGGACAAGATCCTTTAAGTAGCTTCCGAGTTATAAGCTACCAACATTTTCAACTTATTTTATACAGATTATTTATTTTTACCAATAATTTTATCGCTACCCTTCAATAATTATCTGCGACTTGATTTTGGGTCGTGGCCCAAGGGTTAAAAATCGCTGGTATAGTGTGTATTATAAAACTTTCACAATGTCAAATGAAATGGTTTCGTAATCCTAAAAATTATCTCGTTTTTCATGGAGAGACTGTTATGTCATGTTATGTGTTTAGTTTCTTTTCCACGTATAGCTTCAAAACCCAAAAGAGAAAAGAAAGTCGCATTGCAGATGCATTTCCCTAAAATGTGTGTGAAAAAATGTTTCTTTTGTCATTTTCTTATAAATATTTTATTGAGTATCGAGTTTCTCAATAAGAGAGTCTAGACTCCTTTCACGTTTTTATAGAAGAACAATATTTACATTGCTCTAAAGGAGAACTGGTCTTCCATACACTAAACTTAAAACAAAAACATCCCAACCCTGGACCACCAAAACATGGCAACCCTTTTTTAAGAGTATAACCTTCTTTCTGTTATCTTTTTCTAGTTTCTTTGCAATCGTCAAAATTTAAATTAATTATTTGTATTTATTTGTTTTACTTTAGAAAAAATATTACATACTAAATGGTTGTGAATGAATTTTTCTCCTCAGCTCCTTTGACTGAGAGCAGTAAATAAGATCAATCCGGTATACAAAATTTATGTCACTACCTAATAGTATAATATACAATTATCGAATTGAACGCTTAACGAAGTAGAAAGACCTTAAATGCAATTTTTAACAAACTTATTAAAGCGAATCACTCAATACCTTAAATTAGAGCTCATAGTAACCTATTCCATAGGTTACAATGGCTCATTGTATCCTGTGGAGTAGGGCTCATAGTAACCTATTCCACAGGTTACAAAGGCTCATTGTTACCTGTGGAGTAGGGCTCATAGTAACCTATTCCACAGGTTACAATGGCTCTTTGTAACCTGTGGAGTAGGACTCATAGTAACCCTACTTCACAAGTGTATTATCAATAGTTGTCGGCTTTTCGCGCATTGCGTTTTCGTTTGTATCTATTTTTATAACGTTAACATTTTTTTATTTAAGTTTCCCTGTTATTTAGTACTGATTATTTGATTTTACTAATAATCAAAAATGGTCAGGTTACTTTTTCGATGTTCCCAAATCAAACAGATGTAACCTAAACATTGCAATAACAAATATGTTTTGTAATAGTATCAGAATCTCTATGCTTATCCTTTATATTTTGGAAATCTGATACCATGAAGTGTTATGAGCTGTCTAATATTTATTTTTTGTTTACCATAATCTGTCTAGTTTAAGAATGTTAAAAAAGAAATATCTTTTGAACGATAGATATGTTTGTCCTGGACTAGTTTGTTTTATTGTTTTATATTTAATTAGCTCTGTCATAAAAAGACTTCATCCATATTGTATGAAGCCATATTGTAGTTATATTTAGTATTGTTGGAGTTGATAAACAGATGTTGAGGAGTAATACATCTGTTGGGAACCAAGTGTTAATCTCAAAGCAAATCTTGTATGTAAACACCATTAAAGAAGACCGGAGTTAGTCCTAACCAACACTATGCTTTCGGACCCACTGAATATTCATCAGGATTAAATTTTCACTTAACATCTGAAATCTGTTTTCAATTGTCTGTTTGACCATGGTTTTTGATTTTCTTCTTAGTCGTTACGTTACCTAGATAGACACATATGTCCATAGTATATTGTGTTAGCCCAGTCATGTGGTGTTAAAACGAAAGCCCTTCTCTTGGCTGTGAAGGGCCACGCATGTCTGTGACCGCTTCGCGCCACATTTACGTTGTTCTTTATCAGTTTGTCATTTTAATAGTTTATATACGTCGCATACTGTCACGATATAAGCGAATATATATGAGTATATACGATATAGCGAAATATAATGAGTGTGAAAAAGTGATAGATAGTTTAGAGTTAAAGAGAGAGGGTAGATTCATAGGATATAGGGACAGTTCTATAGGATATATCTTAAACATTAAGAGACTTTCGTAAAAATTGACCAGGACTAAAATATTTGTTATTTTGCCACAACTTTTATTTGAAACCTTTCCAGATTTTTGTTTAAATAAAAAGTTATATAATAATTTTTTGAGTCAGCATTATTAGTATATCTTATAACGAAGAAAATTATTTCTAGACCCGGACTATCACACATTCGGAAATCGAACTCATTTAGATAAATAAGTTTATTTAAAGTAACAGAATTTATGTGTTACACGATTTAAAATAACTTTTACATTAAAGAGGTTGTATTTACTGCAAGTTAAAGTAGAAATTGAAGAATCAGCTACCGACGGCATGCAAAACCGTCAGCTACCGAAATTAAGCACGCATGCAGTCATATCATAAGAGTAACAAACGTTCCAAGTTTTATCACAGTATTAGCATTCATAGGCGTAGCCAGGGAAGGGGGCAGGGGGGCCCGGCCCCCCTGCCGAGCAGGGTTGTTGCAAAAATTATAGAAATACTATGATTCAGGCAAGAAAAAGCATGTTTTTAAAATACCTTAATAAAATTAATTTAAATATTAATATTATAAGCATAATAAATTAATCGAAGAATCAGCTACCGTCGATACTTGCTGCTAGATATAAATATCCCTGGACCGGTTTCGGCATAACGTCGTGCTTATTAAGACTAGAAGTTAATCACTGATTTAACTTTATTAGTTGAGAGCTCGAGTGTTGCCCCGCCTGCTGATGATGGCGTTATGCCGAAACCGGTCCAGGGATATTCATATCCAACAGCAAGTATCGACGGTAGCTGATTCTTCGATTGCTTCTTTAACTTGCGGTAAATACAACCTTTTTAATTTTATAATAAATTAATTTTATAATTTTTTATATAATAATTTAGAGCTTAAAGGTAACTTTGTCTAAAAAATTAAATTGTTTTATTAGTTCGATATATTAACTTTGTAATGATATTATTAGTATAATAAAAACTAAAATGTCTGCCATGTTTAGTTCATTTCAGTACAATAATAATTTGTATTTTTTAAGTCTAATAAAACTAGTTTTGATTTGTACTTTAAGTGCTTTGTTTTGAAAACAAAACATAAACCTTATTTTAATTGTTTGTAGTCCACACACACAACTCACACACACACACATGCATTATATATATATATATATATATATAATATATATATATATATATATATAAATATTATATATATATATATTATATATATATATGGGTTCCCTAAAGGCAATTCTGGCCATGCCAATGTTAGTTAGCATTAATCCATTTTTATCAAATGAAATACAGTTTTTATAATATAATAATTGGTATTTTTAATTGTAATTTGTCTCTTTATGTAATTAATCAGTATTCAAAGTTTTATTAGAGATAGACTAGTATATTTACGGTTTTTGTATTATCATTAATTTTAAACAGTATCGAGCAGGGTCATTGCGTGGATGGGTGGCCGCAATGAATGAAACAGATGTTTTTCTGTTTAGGAATGAGGACAACGAATTCGAAAACGTACTGTGGCATAAATTAGGTAATTTCTATATTTTTATGACGAGATATTTTTTATGACGATATTTTAATTATTTTTTCAAACCGAGTTAGACTGGTGAGGATGAGTTCAAAGATATACTGCCATAAAATTGGTTTAAAGAAGTTAAGAGGTATCCCGCACCCGGATATGTTTAGTTCTAAAAAAAATTAAAAAGTTTTAATCTTGAATTAAAATATTATCCATATCAAGTGGTCCAAAAAAGTTGCTAAAAAAAATCTAATCTTTTTTAATGTTTTATCCATCTATTATTTGGTCAAAACCATTATTTTTTACGTTTACTTAAACATTTTTATAATCTCATTTTAGTGCTGCCGTCGTGTTATATTAGGAATTTTTAAGTATTTTTTGAGGGTAAATATTTATTTATTATTTTGTTGTTTATAGCACTCTGTTGACTAAATTTTTATCTCTATACTCTTTGGTAAAAAATGCGTTTTTGCCTAAATTTCTGAATTTATAAAAAAAAATATGAACCATTTTTATTTTAATGCTGGTATGCTATAGGTTAGTATGCACTTGATGCTTAACCACATACAAAATCAACGTGATAGCTCCACCGGTCCTGGAGATATTGCTATTCAAAATGAGCGAATTTCATTAAATTGACTAACTTCGAATTAAATATCTCCAAAATCTATTTTTTGTTTTAAATAAAATTTTTACGTCATGCCTAAAAAGAAATATATTAATTAACAAAAATACAACCAAGAATATATATTTAAAGAATAAGAACTACTTAACCGAGCAAAATATATCCTTAAATATATCTAGTATTTAATTTTTTATCATCCCGTTCTTGGACTAAAATGTTTACCACATAGAGGACTTTTTCATAGCTACCTACAAATCCCATTTTGTATTTTTGAGTATAAAGAGTGGTCAAGCACTTTTTAACTGTAATACTTTTTCTTTACTGAAAACCCCCTGCATATTGATAATTTATAGGCATTATTTTTCATATATACATTTAGGGTTTCGTCCAAATTTCTAAGATGTTAATATAAAATCTGTCTTTTTTTGCACCATAATGGTGATAATTCATTTTTAGTAGCTTTCTGTACTTTTGGTATCCATCAAGCACTTTGGTTATTGTTTTATTCAGTGGGTTATATAATTTTTGATATACGTAATATAATGTTTTTCTTTTGAAACCTATTAAATTTGGTGAGGATTTAGAGAGGTGACTTCTAAAGTATAATGGTCATTATTTGTGTCTTCCCTCCTACCAAGACCCTATCCTTAATCCTGCCAAAAATTAAATTATCATCCTTATATTCTTATAAGGAAAACGGCGAACCGTTTTTGTGAAAAATACATACAGAAAACAATCAATTTTATAATAATAATAAATGTAGCTGTCATAACCAAGAATTGTCATGGTATTCATAAATTTAAATATAAAAATATTATCAGTCATTTTTGGAAAGCTATTGGGATTAGTTCATAAGTTGTCCGCACCGGTCCCGCCGCAGCGCTATATTTAGTAGCTTGCGATAATCGAATCCAAACTTTTCCTCATTTAAGTTAACCCCCCCTGATTAAAACTAACAAGCATTATAAACAAAAATATATTCATGATTTTTGTTTTTAAATAAAAATACCGTTTCCGTCACTTAGGATCATAGGTAAACAATATTAACATAGATGGCTCACTCTAAGATTTAAAAAAAATTAGTTGATGGGATGCAGGAGGCTCAAGTAGTACAGTCTAGTGGTGACAGCGTGAAACTGTCACATATTTTTATTTCTGACATTTTATTTATTTTATTTTTATTCAACCAAACAACGAGCTGTTGAGGGTAATCAAGTCTTTCCATCCGCTTTTCAGCGCTAGAATGATGAGGAGTCGATGGATGAGTGATCCCAAGAAAGCTCTATAAGAATTTCGTATAAATTGGTAAAAAGTGAAAAAAATTAATTTCTCACTCTTACTTCACCCCGGGGGGTTAACTTAAATGAGGAAAAGTTTGGATTCGATTATCGCAAGCTACTAAAAATAGCGCTGCGGCGACTGGTGCGGACAACTGATAACTAACCCCAGTAGCTTTCCAAAAATGACAGATTATATTTTTATATTTAAATTTATGAATACCATGGCAATTCTTGGCTATGACAGCTACATTTATAATTATTATAAAATTATTGTTTTCTGTATATATTTTTCACAAAAACGGTTCGCTGTTGCATGTTCTGTATTTCAAAAATTCAGAAACTAAAACTAAATAGAAACCTTTTTAAAACTTCCAGAGAACGCTACTGATGGCAGATAAGTGTAAATTTCATTTAATTAATTTATTGATTTAGTAGATTTTATCAGGTAATTACATTTAATCACATGTGCGCACCTTACCGATGTAATTAAAACACAGGCTGCATTAAATGTCAAAAATCTATCTTCTACCACGAGTAAACTTTAGCTACTATTTCATTATTACCTGATTGAATCAATTAAATTAATAAATTACTTAAATGAAAAACTTAAAAATAATCTCAAGCGTTCTGTGTAAGATTAAAGTGGTAGGTTAGTTAGAAGTAAATTATACAAAGTATTAAAATTAATTTCAAACTGACTGTGGGCAAAAAGCGGAAATTAAGACACGCCCCCTCAATTGAAAAGTAGGTCCCTTCACCGCGCTAGTGTCGACCGGAATCCAAATTTTCCCATCATTGAGTCGACAGTCTTACTGTTTAAGTATCTATAGTCTCTGCTTCACCCATTCTGTCCGTCCCCCCTTGGATTTGAACCTCTAATGTCAGAGTTTCAATTTTTGTTTGTTTTCTTTACTTATCCGTTTGCGCCAACCCGAGATGTTATACTCAGATAGCTAATTTAAATGTTAAGTCTAAAACTAAAAATGAATTATTGTTATTTTTTTTAAGAAAACGATGGTGCTGCTTCGCGTGATGAGGCCCCAAGTTTTAAAAACAAAATACATCGCGAAATACTACAGCATACCATAGATCTTTGTTTACTTTTATTTTTTATTTTACTAAACGATTGCAACTGTTTGTTTTTAAAAAAATACTACAGCAGCAAATCTAGTAGAGAATAGAGCAAAATATTTTTACTACTAGCGCTATTCAAGACTCTAGTGATGAGCCCAACTTAAATCATAAACAAACTTGTCAATTGAGTGTTCCTACTACACTCGGGAGTGAACCATCTATCTTAGGATTCTCTGATTGAGCTGAAACCGGTCGCAATCGTTTTAGAATGACTTCGACCATATAAAGACTACTTCGAGGTTCTTCCGCTTTTCGGGCCTGCTTTGCTCGGCGTGGTTTAGTGGAAGCCATTTTTGTCCTGTCTCTCTGGGACAGCAGGCTTACCAGGATGGAGCAAGAGGTAGAGGTCTATCTTTTATACTATATCCCCACCCTCTAACACTACTAAATACAACAGATATCGTACAAGTCTTTGACCTGGACGTATACATATATACAACATATATATATATGTATACTGTTGCGCCATTTGTGATGGTTCGATTGAGCTGAAATTGGTCTTAATCGATTCAGCTAGCTGTCTACCTAAACACGAAATACCTTGTTTTAAAGCAATTTCAAGTTTCAAAATTTTTTTTTCATGACGTCATAACTTTGATTGATGACGTCATAATGTTTTTAAAAACAATAGGCCTCGTAACCTCCTCAACATCTCGCGATTTGCAAAGTTTCGTTTCAATTTGAGAACGCCTTCGAGAGTTATCGTTCGCCATACGAAAGGGTAGAAACTCTTACATATATATATATATATATAATATATATATATATATATATATATATATACTATAATATATATATAGTATATATATATAATAATACATATATATATATATAATATAATATATATATATATATATATATATATATATATATATATATATATATATATACATATATATATATAGTATATATATATATATATATATATATATTATATATATATATATAATTATAATATATATATATATATATATATACTTTTTTGGACATATATTTTTGTTATCAGGAAGCCAATAGGAACCGATTCCGCTCACTCCCCCTCAACTTCCGTCATCCGAACAACCTCATAAGCGTAATTTTCATTATGAAAATTCGCTAAAATGAAGTTTACAGTGGTTTATAAACAACACAGCTGGTTTTATCGCTCCAGCTTAATCAGTATGAAGATATTTAACTTAAAAAATACTCAAAAATTGTTAAAATAGGGCGTCAGTGGCACTAAAATGAGCTGATAAAAAATGACGAGTTATCGCAAAAAATACTGGTTTTGACCTACTCACGATAGATAAAACATAAAACAAATTTTTAGAAATTTTAATTTTTTGAGCAAATTTTTTTTGGATCATTTGATATGGATTGGCTTCTTTTTTACATGTCATTAGGGATAATTTAAACTCTGCTTTATTACAGTTAGATTTATAATAGCTGCTCAAAACCTTTATATTAACTCAAATACAGAGTAAACTAATTTGTTCATAAGCTTATTCAACATCTGATATAATATTATACTAATATACCAATATGAGAAAGCATATAATTTATTATTGCAGCTTCACTAAACACATAAGCAAGAATTACAAACCTTTGATAATATGAAATATTTTATTAATCAGGTAAAGGACGACTAATCTTAATAATTCAAATACCTTGAAATGACAACACTATTTTATTTATAAAATATTATTAAACTCGAAATACAGCAAACTCTAAAGCCATTTGTCTATATTTATTTTCTATATTACATTACATTGATTTGCTGTAATGTATCTAGTTCGTTTATAGAAGGAATAGATTGAATATTAATTATGTATGAAAGCAATAGATTTAATCTATGGCTAAAATGATTTGAACTAATAATTACCTATATTAATTATTAATTTCCAAGGTAAAGGTTTAAGTTTATTTATATAGATTACATGTTCAGTTTACCTAGTAAGTTAAATAATGTAAGTAATGTATGTTACTTAAGTAATGTAAGCCCTGAACCAGGATTTTTTTCTTCGTTTTAAGATATATTAATAATCTCAAAAATTTCAGACTGCATGCGTGTCTAATTACCAAACAAGTTTAACTATTTAAATTTTTTTTTGCTAATTTTAAAATAATATTTTTAGTTTGTAAAATATTGGTTTTGATACCACGTTTAAACTCTCTAGCATCCACGCACTGGCAGCTACGATTATACCACACACATAAAGACAGACAGCTTATTAACTTTACGGTAATAAGCCGTGACGACAGGGGAATATGTCTATAACTTCATACTAAATTTCCGGCCCGGGAACCCCTCTGTGGCCACATTGCGGCCTCACTGTTATTGTTTTAAATTATTTGTTGTTTTATTATTATTACTTGCTACATGGCATAATGCCATATGTATAGCAAATTTTCATCAACTTGATTTTTTTTCAGGGCTCGCTACAGCCCCGTTGGGCCATATAAAGTTATTTAAGTAGCATTTGATAAACATTAATGTAAATTATTTTGATAACTTAAACATTGCATCCCTTAATTCCCCCCTTAATCCTGTACAGAGGATCAACGTAGACTTAACTTTCAACAAATTAATTGGGTCTTATGTGTTCAAGGATTAGGACAGGTAAAAAAGGCCATAAAGTATCGTAATCTAACCTAACTTTTAACTTATAATTTTTCTCACTCAGATTCGGTTTCAGTACCATCAAAACATAAAGATCAGCTATAAAGTTTCAGGTGCCTAAATATATGTTAAAATTATGTATAGTGAAGGAAACCTTCTTATACAATAAATGGTCCGACTTAGCTAAAGCCAGTCCCAAACGTTTAGAATGCCGACGTTCATAAGAAGCTACTTTAAAGTCAGTACGCTTTCTATGCCTGCTTAGCTCACCTTAGTTCCATGGAAGCCATTTTTGACCTGTCTGTCTGGGGCAGTAGGCTAGAGATGGCGGATCAAACGGGAGTGATCTTTCTTCCAAACTACAACCCCACCTAACATAATATTTTATTATATCGCAGAGGTCATTGACCTAGCCTTATACATATATACAAGATTATATATACACCACACACACACACACACCACACACACACACACACACACACAGGAGAGATTTTAATGTTGTTAATAAGTTTTAAGTTAAGTAGTTTTTAGTTTTATACTCTTTAGTTATGTATTATCTATATTCATCTTACACGTTAAGATTTCTTATATACTTACTCGCCATTAGTTTTATCACTAGGTTGCGAACTTTCTTATTACTATATCTATTTACTGCGTTAATAGCATGTAATACAATATGTGAAGCATGCTGTACAACTAGCAAAACACACACACACACACACACACACACACACACACATACATATATATATATATATATATATATATATATATATATATATATTATATATATATATATAATATATAGGGTGAAATTCTTTATCCTTTTTCTGAAAATGCTTTGGCATTTTAAGTAAACGTCATTTCAATGCTCGTATGTTGTTGCAACCATCGTTTCGCTAGAATTGTATATCAACACTCGCAAGGAAAGTTCCATTTTCTCTACTTGGTGCCGTAATGAGATATTTATTCAATGCAAGAAGTTTCGATATAAGTTATGCCGAATAATAACACCCTTTTATTAAATCAATTAATTTCGATGTTAAGTCATTAAAATATGGAGAGAATTTTACCCTGCTTTATTCACTAAGAACCCTAGAATTTATTATGAAAAGGTTAAATATTGGAAGGGACTCTCTGCGTGACCCTTCTGAATTAGCTCTATTAACGACGTTCTTTACTAAATCACAATGTTGTAAATTAACACAATTATTATGCCATTAATGAAAAAAGTTGTAAAATCGCTAATATAATTTATTTTTATTGTTATAATGATAATAGTGCTAATAATAAATTAATAAATAATAATAATAAACTATGAGTTGGGTAGCATTTAATCTTTATTGTGGCTTACACTTTAATTTATTTTTATTATTATTTATTATTACTTTAATTTACTTTAATTTTATTGTGGCAGAGGTTTAGCATGACATTATTTTCCTCTTAATGATTAGTCGAGGTAGAGTGAATAACTGTTTTTTTTTGTTTTTTTTAGAGCGCCTGTACGTAGGACTACAGGCGCTCGGTACTAGACGTACGGGGTACGTGGCGCTCGGTACTAGACGTACGGGGGACGTTTCATGGCTACATGGTTGTTGTAATTTTTCAGTTCGTCATATTGCTGTTTTATATAAGTGGCATACTGCCACGATATAAGCGGATTTTCAAATGTATTAAAAAATACGTTAAGCAGCATTGGGCGTGGTCAGTGCAGTATAGGTGACCGCTGAGAATGGAACGGATGCATTTACTATCTGAGGACAAGCGACGCGAGTCTGAAGATATGCTGCAGTATAAATTCACTAAATTACATATTCTTAGGTCGAGCGAAGCGAGTCCGAAGCAGGGAGGATGAGCGTAGCAATCCGATATAATGAGCCAAAGTTCCGAGGTACCCAATAATTTACAATATTTTTGTGATTTCTTCTTATATCTTTATTAAAGTTTATAGAAAAGTTATTGTATGGTTACACCACAAAATTAGATTCAAATAAACATTTTCAGTATTTTTAAAACGTACAGAGATTACAGAAAAATGGAAGCTATAAAAAATTTAAATTCATTATAAATGGCTTACAGCGCAAATATGTTAAACACACGAGTTGTGTGAATAAAATTTAAGAGAAAAATTGTTTACTTAATTTAAAATATATTAGATGGACCAAAAGAATCTCTCATTACAATTAGTATCTGTTTGTTATACATTTTTTGAGTTTCTAGAGATCTTTAGAGGTTACAATATAAAAATAATTAGTTGAGATTTTGTGCTATAGACCACAACCATGATGTTTAATAAAAAAAATACACTATAAATAAAAACAATTAATATATTGTTGCTATAATAATATATTGCTCTGATGATGAAGTCAAAACCGGTCAGTTATATATTTTTTTATACTATTGTGGTTCAGCTCCTTAGTGGGCACGGATATTTTAGGTCCTACTTACACAAAATCGGGAAACATCAGTCTTATTGTCTCTATTGCCCTGGTCTCATTGACAACGTAGAACATACGTTTTTTGATTGTACTAAATGGACCAACGAGAGACTAAATCTAACCATGATATATGGGCCAATCACACCCGAACATAGTAAATGTCATGCTGAAAACGAGGACTCGTGGGAAATGATCAATACTTTTGCTGAGACCATCCTGCGAGCTAAAAAGTGATTTAGACAATGTTATATAGGAGCACTTTACCATACTCTAGTTATAATTATTTATTATTATTTTTTTATTATTTTTATATTTTTTTATTTGTTTATTTATTTTTATTTAATTTTTAATTATTATTTTTTTGTCAGGTTTTGGGGTTGGTTCTAGGCGTTGCAAGTTTCCTTGCAACGTCTAGACCAGGCCTGGGCAAACTACGGCCCCGGGCACATGCGGCCCGCGGAGCATTTTTATGTGGCCCGCGGCAAAATTAAAATGTTTGGAAAAAAGATCAAATAAATAAAAAATGAAACAAAATATTAGCTATATAAGCAAATAAATTATTTAATTCAAAATTATTATGAAAAGATAGATACAAAGATAAGGAAATAATTGATTGCTACTTTAACTTTAAAGTTTGGAGAAATAAAAACTAGTAAGATAAGAAAAGATTACATAAAGAGCGGCCGCTTTTCATATCAATTCTCATTGTCGGATTTGGCGAATTTTAATTACTTTAGCGAATTTGTATTTTCACAATAATAAGATAAAAAAGCTATTTTGCCTTCTGTGAATTGCCGAAAAGGAGTTGATAAAATGCAATCCCTTTGATCTTTTATTTTATAGGAATACTTTTTAAAATTATTTTTACTCCTAGTATTCTAGCAAAATTTGTCTTTAGTTATATTTCAAGATCTGATAAAGATACTCCGTTTAGTGCTGAAGTTCTTCAATTCCTATTCTTTGAGAATAAATTTGACTTTAGTAAAACACTAGCGTAACTGCAATTTGCTGTGGGTTTAGTATACTTTAAAATTTAAGGAATGCGGCCCGCGACTGGCTGTAAAAAGACTAAGCGGCCCATTGCTAGAAAAGTTTGCCCAGGCCTGGTCTAGACCCACTATAAAGCTTCGACAAAAGGGGACATAAGGGGGTAAGATGGGAGGGAGCCGGAAGGCTCAAGATAAGACCTAGCCTGAAGTAATGTGAATAACGGTTCCAGGCTAGGTTTAAGGGGTTTCGCGGAGTGAGTTTTAGTTGGTATGAGGCAGACCCTGAGTCCAACACTGTTGACAGACCGCTGTCTTCGTGAGTAAATGCATTTCTCTCTCTTTTTTGGTAACATTTTTCCCGCAAGAAAAATTTTGCCAGAAGAAAAATACTAATGTGGTTGACAATATATTAATTGTTTTTAATTCTAGTGTGCTTTTTTTTTATTAAAAATCATGGTATTTCAATATGAATCTCATTTGTAAAGAAAAAACGCATTTGTCCTGTGACTAAACTGTTCTGTAGGAATCAAAATCTCGAGACGGAACTCGACTATACCTTTTAGTGTTAATCTGGCTTTTGGCGGAACTATACGATCCCCATACCGTTCTGTAGAGAGAAAAGTAAATAAAAATGTTGAGATTCTATACTGTATATTTTATCCAAATTAAAAATAGAAAGAAATATATCACTAAGCTAAATCTGTCAGACGGCTTACGTTTTTCACAAAAAGAGTCTAAAAATAATATATTTACGAAAGCCTAAGTATAAACTTATGAAAAACCATAACTTTCCCTACTTTATGGTAGTGAGACCTTCAAAAAAAGTCTCATTTTTTTGTAAAAAAAATTAAGGGTTCACTTAAGAGCGAGTGGAGTTTATGTAAAACCCTGAAATGGAGTTTTTTCTAAGCTTCTTCATATAGGGATTCTTTTGAGACTTCAATTTTAAATCTAGGGATAAAATATTCCCCGAAAATTGGGGTCTTGTCTTAAAAAATAAACGACAAGAGAAAAACGAAAAAAATATATAAGCCCTATATTTTCTTGAACAGAAAAAAAATTTGCTCCTTGTGCAAATATTGTATTAAAATCTTTATTTTTTAAATAGGGTTTCTATTTGGATGGGATGAAATTGCCGGTCTGTTTGTTTGCTCAAGGAGTAGAGGGGGTAAACAAAGTCTTTAACTATTGTGTCAGGAAATTGGTTTAGTCCGACAAAATGTATAGCAAGCAGGAAAAGTGAATAAAAATGTCTGAGAGAAATGTTTTTTTTGTCGTCTCATCGTGGGATGAGTTTAAAAAACGTTTATCGTTTTAGTTTTATCTGAGTACTCTCATTTCTATGCCACAGTTATATACATGGCAAAAATATTTGTATAGTAGTAGCTATCAATTTTTCGATAACTAAATAATTAAAACCAAGAAAGTAATTATTTGCAGATAAATATAATTAAATGAAATTAATATATTAATTCATATTTATATTATTAATTATATATTCAGAATATATTATTCTGAATAATATAACTATTATTCAGAATAATGCAAAAAATGATTTAGTTATTTATTTCCCTGAGAAATTAGTTGGTTCCTAAGGCGAAAGCCAAAAGAACCAAAGCATTTAACTCCCGAAGCAAAGCTGAATAAATTATAACTATAAACAGAGGTAATTATTGCAAGGAGAAAATAGCTTTTAACTTCCAAGGTGCATACAAGATTTTATATCCAGAAGACGTCATGTAATCATTGTTTTATTCTTCTTCATACGTTTCTTACTCATACGTTTTCTTCTACCTATTTTTTGGATCAACCCCCCCCCCACATAAATTTAGGGGGTGAAACCCCCAAAAAACGTCTTTTGGACAGAAACGGATTTTGAGCCAATAAACAAATTGTAGATACAAAGGAAAATTATTGTGTTTGCGAAAAAATCCGACACCGGGATAATCCGTTTTAGGCGTTTTAAGGCCTCTTGAGTGGTTTTCGCCAAGTTGTGTGGGTCTGTTATCATCATAGCTTCTAGTGCATTCATGCTAGAGTGTTGAAACTTTGTACAAAAATCGGTCTACCGCTGTAGTTGCACTATTAGGAAAATAATTTCTTATGACGTCATTACTCGCAATAATGGCTCTACCAAAATTTCGAAAAATCATAAAATTCAGTCAACTAACTTCACGGTTCTTACAGCGTCTTTGTTTAGTCGATCGAGTGAGATTACGTGATAACTGATCCCGCCAAAACATCGCGTCTTGTGAAGTTTCACTTTTGGTTATAAGGAAGTTTAAAACAAAAAATATATTTAATTAAATTGTGATTTCTTTGCATAATAATAAAGTTACACTAAAAAAAAATAATTCTAAAAGTTATTTGATCAAAAACGGTAATATTGAAGTAAAATAAAAGTTTGACGAGAAGGTTATCCGTTAAATACGATCGTCTGTAAAGGTACATACAGCATATCGGGAAATCCATTTCGATTCCATCTCACTATGCGATCGGATCCCCTCCGCATGGTTCATAATACAGCGAATATTGAGAGATCGTATCAATCGTACCGCTCCCAATAATATATGTGTCTCACTTACGTATGTACACATACATAAGTGCATGTTTACACTCATGCATTCCTTCTCCTTAAATTTGTTGTATAAAATGTCAACTTACTCTGCAGAATTAGTGTGATTTCAAAACACCAACGTACCTAAAACACAAGAAACAGAAAATATTAAACAAAAGTATAAATTACGATAGAGATATCAGTGAAGTAAGAATAATCGTCTACATCAGCGTTCCTCAAAATATTTGATCCGCGACCAATAAAATGTTGATCGTTACTATCCCGGGACCCAATCTTATACATTCAATGTGAACAAGTTTTGTGCTTATTGCTTTGTCAGATTTTGAACAATAGCCAAATTAAACAACCAAACAGACTCTAACAGAGTACTGTATCACTAGGATAGTAAATTATTATTACTTAGTTACTTATTTTGTTGGAGCATTAGGCAAATCATAAATTTGCGAGCGCAGCGAGCAATAAATTTTTGCAGTATTAGATTTTTTCCACCTCATTTAAAAATGTCTAAAAATCATAAAACGCGAATTACTGAAATGTTGCGATTACTTAGATGTTTGACACGTCTGTAGCCATGCGTATAAGAGGAGTCACCCGTGGTGTAGTGGTTAAAGTACGCGGCCAGTACCCAGAATGAATGGACTTTAAACTTTTGAGTTTATTTAGTCATGGTTTCAATCCTAGCACAGGCCTCTGGGATTTTTATGAGAGGGATAAAAATTCGGCGACCACGTCCTTCAGAAGGGCCGTAAAGCAGTGGTCTGAGACTGTGCGTTGTCCGGTACTCGTTAAAGATTCCTTACCCTAAATGAAACTGGGTATTGGGCACAAATGAGGACCTCATAGTAGAAATACATTGGTATAAATACTATATTATGTCCGCCTTGTAGTTTAAAGTGTATGGAGGTTTTGTTTAAAATAGGGCACGTGTTGTTCCTAGTTTTCATACGAGTCAGTGAAAATATGTATGAATGCTTGAAAAAGCACATAAGAAGGAACCATAGAAATTCCGGCTCTTCTGTCTAGATTAGATAAAATATACCTACACTTGAAAATTAAAGAGTAGAACACTACTTAGGAGCTGGCAACAAAGGGCCCAACAACGTGCCTACTTGCCTGGTAAGTGTACTACACCCTCCCCTCCCCATATTACTAGCCATGTATAAGACTAACAAATGTGCCAAGTTTCATCTCATTGTCAGCATAGTTCAATATTTATCGAATGAAAATTGCATAAATGTGGAAAATAATCAAATTGAGTTGGTATTCAACATACAAGTGTGTACCTATATGTAATAAATAATTACTCCAAGTTTCGTTTCAATACGACTAGTATATGATCCATGCTTTTGGTTAAAATACATAAGAGTAAGGACATCCAGCGTGGTAGTGGCCATGGATTGGGTACCACTAAAATTCCAATCATTTTCTTTCGAACACAAAAATAATTTCCTGCGACAAAAAATAATTTTCTGCGACCCTATTTAAGTCGCATCCAGGGTTGAGAAACGCTGGTCTAAGTAGTTAATGCTAATTGCCACGAGATGGGTTAGGAATGGTTATGCTCGGATATAGGGCTCATATTAGAGCGGATACGCTTAGACCCCGCGCTTACACCACGTAGCGACCAGGAATTTTGAAGTGACTTGTATTTAGCAATATGAGGTTGAATTAGCAATAGGTATTGAACTATAGGTACATATATCCATTATAACCATCGTTGCCTTATAAATTTAAGCTAGATAATAAAATTGCATTTATATAACTTAGAGCTTTTGGACGGTTAGATTTGTAAAAACGAGTGAAATAATTAATGGAACTCATTCCTTAAAAATTAATGAAAATAATTGTCGAAGAGCTTTTGCCCAGCTTCGTCAGTTCCTGAAATTAACAAGAAACGAAAGAATTTGTAATCGAAAAATATATACAAACTAAACTCATAAAAATTACAGATGTAAATGGTTAAAAAAAGAATGTTTTGTCAATTTGAGGCAACGAAGCTCAGGATCCCCGGGTGAAAGCTTTTCGACAGTTTATTTTGAATAAATTTTAAAGGACTGAAGTTCACACTTCTGTTCAAAACTGATGGTCATACACTTCAATATTTATTAAACAAGATACTTTTAAATTATAGAATCGTCGATCGTCTTTACTAAATCTTATTGTCTGGTTTATAAAAAGACTTGCCTGAAAATCATGTCTCCTTCGTTATATTTGAGAACAAGATAAAACTTTGAAAAATGGGAATCAAAAAGGTTTTGTAAGAATTTGTAACAAGTTTTTCCTATCTCAAGGCTATAAATAAACAGTCTAAGGTCATCTTTTCCTCAAAAGGATTACCTTTGTTAAAAATATGAATCTGGTATTTAGAGCTTTTCCAGCCTTTGTTAAATATAGGGTATAATGTTACATTAACATCAAGTTTTATTTACAATGAAAAGAAGGTGGACCAAGGTTGAATCATTATACTCATTGAAATATATCAATGTATGTTTGTTCTAATCCAATTACAAATTATAAAAGAGAATAAAAAATTCCCACAAATCAAGCTTAATAAAAATCGTACCATTATTGGCTTAAAATAGGTTCAATTATTAAAAATCACATTCAATTTGAAAAGTTGGTTTTAAACAATTGTTCCTGCAATAGCTTAATTTTCATGTGTAAGTAAGCGTTATTCCATAATGAAGTTAGTATTAATGTAGTAATGGTTATAGTTATTAATATACTTTAGTCACTCTTTATGGAAAATATCACACGCACACACTACAGAGGGCTCTATTCTGGTTGAATTTTGAACATCGACAAAATATAACCTGACTACCTTCGACTATTTAATAAATTTAATAAAACAGACAAAAATTACAGACAACGTTTTAAAAACGTTACAAGAACGTATTTAAGTACACAAATACAGATAATGTTCCGGAAGCCAAAATTAATTAATTTATTTTAACTGTAACTACAGCGTGAAGGAAGGTTTAAATAGGTTACACAGAGCCCCTGAGAACCCCTGTAGAGTTTTCAGGCCTCTATATGAATATCGATAGGCTATACCCCCTCCTAGTATTTCATCTATGGAACAATTACCAATTTTCTCATGAATATATACTTTTCCGAAAAAGACTTTAGGAGTAGAGCACGGAGAGCGACCGGCGATGTGATAGAAAAAAACCTTAACCTGTGGCGTGTGGGTAAAAAACCAGACATCACACGATGGGAATGGTGAATTACACGCTTGCAGCGTTCCAGGTGGTTTATAAATCATGTCCGGTGAGGAGTTTATCACCCAATCTAGTGATTTATGAGACACGCTACTCTTACGGTATGCTAGTCATATAGTTGAGCGATGAGAGCGGTAAGTGATCCTAGTCTGTTTAGTGGCCTACCGTACCTCCCACTGTATTTATGAATAGACAGCTGAAACTTTGCACGAAAATTAGTCATATCATGTTTAGCGAATTTTTCATATAAAATGACGCTAATGAGGGTGTTCGGATAGACAGAAGATGAGGTGGGAGTGAGGGGAATCGGTTCCTATGCTTCCTGAATAACAAAAAAAATGTCCAAAAATGTTTAATATATGTATATGTATATATATATATGTATAATGTATATATATAATATAATATATATTATATATATAATATATATATATATATAATAATATATACTATATATATATTATGTATATATATATAATAATATAATATATTTTATATATATATATATAATATATATATATATATATGTATATATATATATAAGTGTGTATATATATATAATATATATATATATAATATATATAGTATATATTATATATATATATGATTATATATATACATGTGTGATGGTGTGTGTTGTGTTGTTTCCTAAAGTTTCTAACCCCTTTCATATGGCGAACGGATAACTCTTAAGCGTTCTCAAATTGAAACGAAACTTTGCAAACGCGAGATGTGGGAGGTTTACGAGGCCTATTGTTATAAAACAGTTAATGACGTCAAGCAATCAATAGTTATGACGTCAAAAAAATTTTTTTGAAACTTGAAATGGCTTTAAAACAAGGTATTTCGTGTTGTAGGTAGTACGGCTAGCTGAATCGATTAAGACCAATTTCAGCTGAACCATCCACAAGATGCGCTAAACGGTATACATATATATAATATAATATATAATATATATATATATATATATATATATTATATATAATATATTATATATATAATATATATAATTCTTGTATATATGTATCGTTAGCAAAGACTCGGTACGATATATCTTCGTTCAGTAGAGTAGAGGTGGAATATAGGTATAAAAGAGAGGCCCTCAGCTCAATCTAAGTGACGAAAGCGGTATTTTTAATTTAATAAATTATGAGTTTATTTTTTCAACTATGAAGATTATAACTCAAATAAACAATTTTTTACGAAAAAAACTTGACATTTTCTTTAAATTGTAGTCAAACAATCATAAATGTATGTACCCTTGTTGTTTAATACCCTTTTGTCATGGTGATACGAATAACTAAAACTGATGATAGATGAAAATATAATCTTTCTACCCTTTAATACATAGGTTAACTCAAACAGTTGCACATGTGATTTTTTTCTTGTATTCTTTATACCTCTATAAACGGGCCTTCCGGCCCGTAGCCGCTTCGCGGCCCGGGATTCCCCAGTGCCGCTTCGCGGCCACATTGTTTGTTGTTTTGGTGTTATGTATGTTTTCTTGTACATGGCATTAATGCCACGTAATTTAGCGAACTTTTTTCCAGCCTCGTTTCACAGGCTGTGAGAGGTTTTCTCACAAATTTGATTTTATTAATCAATCTATTATTAATAGTAAGTATTTTACAGTAACAAGCAATATAAAAATAATAAGTATATTAAAAACATAACTAAATACATTTTTATAGAGGTATAAAGAATACAGAGAAAAAATCCACACGTTGCCAACTGTTGGAGTAACCTGTGTATAAAGGGTAAGAAAAGATTATAGTTTCATCTTTCTTCAGTTTTAGTTATCTCCACCATACAAAAGGGTATAAACTCTGTACATACATTTATGATTGTTTATACAATTTAAAGAAAAGATCAAGTTTTTTTTCGTAAACAAATTGTTTATTGAGTATAAAATCTCAGGTGTGAAAAAAATGTATTCAGATTTTTTAAACAAAAATACCATTTTTCGTCACTTGAAATTGTCCGATTGAGCTGAAACTGGTCGCAATCGTTTAGAAATGACTCAACCATATGAGAGACTACTCGAGGTTCTTTCTCTTACACCCTGCTTAGCTCGGCGTGGATCAGTGAAGCCTTTTTGTCCTTTCTTCTCTGGGATCAGTAGGCTCCAGGATGGAGCAAGAGGTAGAGGGCCCTCTTTTTATACTATACCCACCCTCATTAGCACATACTGAATCCAACAGATATCGTACGAGTCCTTTGACCTAGACGTATAACATATATACAAATTTATATATATATGGTATACGTTTGCGCATTTGTGATGTTCGATTCAGCTGAAATTGGTCTTAATCGATCAGCTAGCAGTTACCTAAACTGCAAAAATACCTTGTTTTAAAGCCATTTCAGTTTCATTTTTTTTTCATGACGTCATAACTTTTGGTTGATGACGCATAATGTTTTATAAACAATAAGGCCTCGTAAACCTCTACAACATCTCGCGATTTGCAAAGTTCGTCAATTAAGAACGCTTCAAGAGTTATCCTTTCGCCATACGAAGGGTAGAAACTCCTTACATACATACATATATATATATCATATATGAATATATTTACTATAACGTATAATGAATATATATATATATATATATATATACTATATATATATATATGAATTATATATATAATAATATATATATATAATATATAATATACAGATATATATATAAACTTTTTCGGACATGATTTTTTTGTTTATCGAGGAAGCCAAAGGAACCGCGATTCCCTCACCTCCCACCTCAAACCTTTCCGATCAGTGCCGACACAACCCTCAGTAAGCGTCATTTTCATAATGAAATGATTCGCTAAAAATGGTATTTAGTTATGTAATTAAAATATAAGCGGCCACTGGAAGGCCCCGGGCCGCGAAGCGCAAACGGCGGGCGACGCCGCGGAACGGACGAGGGCTACGCCGAAGCCCGTGATTAATATGACAGTTATTAAACCCGCAATAGAAGAACATCGGATAAATTAAGTATCGATTTGAGATTCTCTTCGCATAGTAGTCAAAGATCAAGCGTGTGAAGTTTCAATCTTATTATTGCAATTAGTTCTTTTTACCATAACTCATTTATACCGTAGGTATATAGGAAAAGTATTGTGTTGATAAATATTCGAAAGCGCGATAAAACCGGAATATGCGTTTCAGGTGTGTTTTTTAAAGGCTTCTGAGTGGTTTTCAAAGGTGTCTGTCTGTATGTGTTCTGTCTGTTATCATCGTAGCTCGCTAGTTGGGATTATGCTAGAGAATTGAAACTTTGGTAACAGACGACCCAATCTACCACTGTAGTTGTGCTAATTCAGAAATAATCTTTTTATGAAGATGCTAAAATTCTATTATTCAGTTTAATTTTATATTATTCATAATTCATGAAGTTCTTTGAAGATTTTTGTATTCGAGGGGAGCGAGCAACCTGCCGAGTATAAGGACGAACGAAGCTAGTCGGAGTAGTTGATATAACGAGATAGCGAATCCGTTGTGGCGAGGAAAAAGTTTCGAGTACCCCGTACCTGATTTTTATACCGTTTCAAAATTTATATTTAATAGAAACGTTAACCTCAGATTGAGTAAGGAAATATTTACCTTCCAAAATAGAAGCTACAATTTTAGGGAAGTCCTGAAATGTTTGCTAGTTACTCTAATATGTCTTTAAAAACAGAAATTAAGGAAATTATGTTTAATTTCGTCAAAATAAAGCTCATTTTAGGGAAGGGCCCTGAAATAATTCTTGTATCTTCTTAATATGTCTTTAAAACAATATTAAGGAAATTGTGTTTAATCTCAAAATAGAAGCTCATTTTAGGGAAGCCCTGAATATATTTCTAGTTCTTTCTTTAATGAATGTCTTAAAAACAGAAAATTAAGGAATATGTTGTTAATATTCTCGAAAATAAAGCACTTTTATAGGGAATGCCCGAAATATTCTAGTGTCTTCTTATATTTAAAATCAAAATTAAGGAATTATGGTTTAATCTCAAATAAAGCTTCATTTTCAGGGAAGCCTGAATATTTCTTGTTCTTCTAATATATGTCTTAAATTACAAAAATTAATGGATATTGTGTTTATAATTCTGAATATAAAGTCATTTATGGTGTAAGCCCTGAATATTATTTTTCTATGTTCTCTAATATTGTCCTAAAATCAAATTAAGGAATATTGTTTAATTCTCAAATAAAAGCTCATTTAGGGAGCCCTGAAATATTTCTTGTTCTTTCTTAAGATGTCTTAATATAACAAATAAGGATTATTGTTTTTAATTTCAAATAAAGCTCTAGGGAAAGCCCTGAAATATTTCTAGTTCTTTTAATATGTCTAAAACAAAATTAAGGAATTGTGTTTAATTCTCAATATAAAGCACTTTTAGGGAAGCCCTGATATTATTATTTCTAGTTCTTCTTATATGTCTTAAAAAACCCCAAAAATAATTAAAAAGGAATTATGTTTAATTCCATAAATAAAGCTCATTTTAGGGAAGCCCTAAATATTTCTTGTTCTTCTAAATATGTCTTAAAAAAACAAATATTAAAGGTGAATTGTGTTAATTTCCTGAAAATAAAGCCATTTATGGGAAGCCCTGAAATACTAGTTCTTCTTATATGTCTTAAACAATAAATAAGGAATTTGTTTAATTCTCAATAATTAAAGGCTCATTTTTAGGGAAGCCTGAAATTATTCTTTGTTCTTCTTATATATGTCTTAAATCAAAATTAAGGATTGTGTTTTATTTCTCAAATGTAAAGCCTCATTTTAGGGAACCTCTGAATATTATTTCTAGGTTCTTCTATATGCTTAAAACAAAATTAAGGATATTATGTTTATTCTTCAAAATTAAAGCTCTTTTAGGTGAATGCCCTGAAATATTTCAGTTCTTCTTAATATTCTTATAAACAAAATTAAGGAATTATTAATTCTCAAAATATAAAGCTCATTTAGGGAAGCCCTGAAATATTTGTTGTTTTCTTCTTAATATGGTCTTAAAAACAAATTAAATGGAATTTATGTTAATTCTTAAAAAAAGCTTATTAGAGCCTGAAATATTTCTAGTCTCTTAACATGTCTTTAAACAATTAAGGATTGTGTTATATTCTTCAAAAAAGCTCATTTAGTGAATGCCCTGAAATATTTCTAGTTCTTCTAATTATATATTTTTGTTTTCCCTCTTTAAAAAACCAAAATTAATGGATTTATTTATTCTTCATAATAAATGCTCATTTAAGGGAAGCCCTGAAATAAATTTCTTGTTCTTCTATATGTCATAAAACAAAATTAAGGGAATTGTTGTTTAACTTCGAAAAAAAGCTCATTTAGGGAAGCCCTGAAATATTTCTAGTTCTTCTTAATTTATGTCTTATAAACAAATTTAAGATATTAATTTATATCTTCAATATAATTATAGCTCTATTTATGAAGCTGCTGAAATAATTCTAGTTCTTCTTCAATTATGTTCTTATAAACAATAATTTAAGGATTGTGTTTTAATTCTCTAAAATAGAAGCTCATTTTAGGGAAGCCCTGTAATATTTCTAGTTCTCTTAAAGTCTTAAAACAAAAATTAAAGGACTTGTGTTTAATTCTCAAAGATAAAGCTCATTTTTAGGAAGCCTGAAATATTTCTATGTTCTTTTTCTTAATATGTCTTAAAACAAAATTAAGAAATTGTGTTAATTCACAAAATAAACTCATTTTAGGGAAGCCCTGAAATATTTTCTAGTTCTTCTTATATGTCTTAAAACAAAATAAAGGAAGTTGTTGTTTAATTTCTCAAAATAAAGCTCATTTTAGGGAAGCTCCTGAATAATTCTAAGGTTCTTCTTAATATGTCCTTAAAACAAAATTAAGGATTTGTTAATTCTCAAAATAAAAGCTCATTTTAGGGAACCCTGAAATGTTTTCTAGTTCTTCTAGATATGTCTTAAAACAAAATTAAAGGAATTGTGTTGTAATTCTCAAACTAAGCTCATTTTTAGGGAGCTCTGAATATTTTCTTGTTCCTCTAATTGTCTAAACAAATAATTAAGGAATTGTGTTTAATTCTCATAAATAAAGCTCACTTTTAGGGAAGACCGTGAAATATTTCTAGTTCTTCTGATATTGTCTAAAAACAAAATTAGGAATTATGTTAATTCTCAAAATAAAAGCTCTTTAGGCGAAGCCCTGAAATATTTCTGTTCTTCTTAATATGTCTTAAACAAAATTTAAGGAATGTGTTTAAATTCTCAAATAAAGCTCATTTTAGGGAACCCTGAAATATCTAGTTCTTTCTTAATATTCTTAAAACAAAATAAAGGAATTGTGTTAGATTCTCAAATAAAGCTATTTAGGGAAGCCCTGAAATATTTCCTAGTTCTTCTAATCGAATGTCTTAACAAAATTAGGAATTGGTGTTTAATTTCTCAAATAAAGCTCATTTTAGGGAAGCCCTGAAAATTTTAGTTCTCTTAATATGTTCTTAATAACAAAAATAAGGGAAATGTGTTTAATTTCTCAAATAAATCTTATTTAGAAAGCCCTGAATATTTCTAGTTCTTCTAATAGTCTTAAAACAAAATTAAGGAATTTGTGTTAATTCCTCTAAAATAAAGCTCATTTTAGGGAAGCCCTGATTATATTTCTATTCTATCCTTTATATGTCTTAAAACAAAATTAAGAATTTGTTAATTCTCAAAAATAAAGCTCATTTAGGCGAAAGCCCTAAATATTCTAGTTCTTCTTAATATGTCTTAAAACAAAATTAAATAGGAATTGTGTATTAATTCTCAAAAAATAAAGCTCATTTTAGGAAGCCCTGAAATATTTCTAAGTTCTTCTTAATATGTCTTAAAACAAAATTAA
>JACMZG010000008.1:87528236-87539186 GCA_018340805.1 Microvelia longipes | reverse complement strand
GCCCTGAAATATTCTAGTTCTTCTTAATATGTCTTAAACAAAATTAAGGAATTGTGTTTAATTCTCAAAATAAAGCTCATTTTAGGGAAGCCCTGAAATATTTCTAGTTCTTCTTAATATGTCTTAAAACAAAATTAAGGAATTGTGTTTAATTCTCAAAATAAAGCTCATTTTAGGGAAGCCTGAAATATTTCTTGTTCTTCTTAATATGTCTTAAAACAAAATTAAGGAATTGTGTTTAATTCTCAAAAATAAGCTCATTTTAGGGAAGCCCTGAAATATTTCTAGTTTCTTCTTAATATGTCTTAAAACAAAATTAAGGAATTGTGTTTTAATTCTCAAAATAAAGCTCATTTTAGGGAAGCCCTGAAATATTTCTAGTTCTTCTTAATATGTCTTAAAACAAAATTAAGGAATTGTGTTTAATTCTCAAAATAAAGCTCATTTTAGGGAAGCCCTGAAATATTTCTGTTCTTCTAATATGTCTTAAAACAAAATTAAGGAATTGTGTTTATTCTCAAATAAAGCTCATTTTAGGGAAGCCCTGAAATATTTCTAGTTCTTCTTAATATGTCTTAAAACAAAATTAAGGAATTGTGTTTAATTCTCAAAAATAAGCTCATTTTAGGGAAGCCCCTGAATATTTCTAGTTCTTCTTAATATGTCTTAAAACAAAATTAAGGAATTGTTTAATTCTCAAAAAAGATTTTAGGGAAGCCCTGAAATATTTCTAGTTCTTCTAATATGTCTTAAACCAAATTAAGGATTGTGTTTAATTCTCAAAATAAAGCTCATTTTAGGGAAAGCCCTGAATATTTCTAGTTCTTCTTAATATGTCTTTAAAACAAAATTAAGGAATTGTGTTTAATTCTCAAATAAAGCTCATTTTAGGGAAGCCTGAAATATTTCTAGTTCTTCTTAATATGTCTTAAAACAAAATTAAGGAATTTGGTTTAATTCTCAAAATAAAGCTCATTTTAGGGAAGCCCTGAAATATTTCTAGTTCTTCTTAATATGTCTTAAAACAAAATTAAGGAATTGTGTTTAATTCTCAAAATAAAGCTCATTTTAGGGAAGCCCTGAAATATTTCTAGTTCTTCTTAATATGTCTTAAAACAAAATTAAGGAATTGTGTTTAATTCTCAAAATAAAGCTCATTTTAGGGAAGCCCTGAAATATTTCTAGTTCTTCTTAATATGTCTTAAACAAAATTAAGGAATTGTGTTTAATTCTCAAAATAAAGCTCATTTTAGGGAAGCCCTGAAATATTTCTAGTTCTTCTTAATATGTCTTAAAACAAAATTAAGGAATTGTGTTTAATTCTCAAAATAAAGCTCATTTTAGGGAAGCCCTGAAATATTTCTAGTTCTTCTTAATATGTCTTAAAACAAAATTAAGGAATTGTGTTTAATTCTCAAAATAAAGCTCATTTTAGGGAAGCCTTGAAATATTTCTAGTTCTTCTTAATGTCTTAAAACAAAATTAAGGAATTGTGTTTAATTCTCAAAATAAAGCTCATTTTAGGGAAGCCCTGAAATATTTCTAGTTCTTCTTAATATGTCTTAAAACAAATTAAGGAATTGTTTAATTCTCAAATAAAGCTCATTTTAGGGAAGCCCTGAAATATTTCTAGTTCTTCTTAATATGTCTTAAACAAAATTAAGGATTGTGTTTTAATTCTCAAAATAAAGCTCATTTTAGGGAAGCCCTGAAATATTTCTAGTTCTCTTAATATGTCTTAAAACAAAATTAAGGAATTGTGTTTAATTCTCAAAATAAAGCTCATTTAGGAAGCCCTGAAATATTTCTAGTTCTTCTTAATATGTCTTAAAACAAAATTAAGGAATTGTTTTAATTCTCAAAATAAAGCTCATTTTAGGGAAGCCCTGAAATATTTCTAGTTCTTCTTAATATGTCTTAAAACAAAATTAAGGAATTGTGTTTAATTCTCAAATAAAGCTCATTTTAGGGAAGCCCTGAAATATTTCTAGTTCTTCTTAATATGTCTTAAAACAAAATTAAGGAATTGTGTTTAATTTCTCAAAATAAAGCTCATTTTAGGGAAGCCCTGAAATATTTCTAGTTCTTCTTAATATGTCTTAAAACAAAATTAAGGAATTGTGTTTTAATTCTCAAAATAAAGCTCATTTTAGGGAAGCCCTGAAATATTTCTAGTTCTTCTTAATATGTCTTAAAACAAAATTAAGGAATTGTGTTTAATTTCAAAATAAAGCTCATTTTAGGGAAGCCCTGAAATATTCTTGTTCTTCTTAATATGTCTTAAAACAAAATTAAGGAATTGTTTTTAATTCTCAAAATAAAGCTCATTTTAGGGAAGCCCTGAAATATTTCTGTTCTTCTAATATGTCTTAAAACAAAATTAAGGAATTGTGTTTAATTCTCAAAATAAAGCTCATTTTAGGGAAGCCCTGAAATATTTCTAGTTCTTCTTAATATGTCTTAAAACAAAATTAAGGAATTGTGTTTAATTCTCAAAATAAAGCTCATTTTAGGGAACCCTGAAAATATTCTTGTTCTTCTTAATATGTCTTAAAACAAAATTAAGGAATTATGTTTAATTCTCAAAATAAAGCTCATTTTAGGGAAGCCCTGAAATATTTCTAGTTCTTCTTAATATGTCTTAAAACAAAATTAAGGAATTGTGTTTAATTCTCAAAATAAAGCTCATTTTAGGGAAGCCCTGAAATATTTCTAGTTCTTCTTAATATGTCTTAAAACAAAATTAAGGAATTGTGTTTAATTCTCAAAATAAAGCTCATTTTAGGGAAGCCCTGAAATATTTCTAGTTCTTCTTAATATGTCTTAAAACAAAATTAAGGAATTATGTTTAATTCTCAAAATAAAGCTCATTTTAGGGAAGCTCTGAAATATTTCTAGTTCTTCTTAAAATGTCTTAAAACAAAATTAAGGAATTTGTTTAATTCAAAATAAAGCTCATTTTAGGGAAGCCTGAAATATTTCTAGTTCTTCTTAATATGTCTAAAACAAAATTAAGGAATTGTGTTTAATTCTCATCATTTTAGGGAAGCCCTGAAATATTTCTTGTTTTCTTAATATGTCTTAAACAAAATTAAGGAATTGTGTTTAATTCTCAAAATAAAGCTCATTTTAGGGAGCCCTGAAATATTTCTTGTTCTTCTTAATATGTCTTAAAAAAATTAAGGAATTGTGTTTAATTCTCAAAATAAAGCTCATTTTAGGGAAACCCTGAAATATTTAGTTCTTCTTAATATGTCTTAAAACAAAATTAAGGAATTATGTTTAATTCTCAAAATAAAGCTCATTTTAGGGAAGCCCTGAAATATTTCTAGTTCTTCTTAATATGTCTTAAAACAAAATTAAGGAATTGTGTTTAATTCTCAAAATAAAGCTCATTTTAGGGAAGCCCTGAAATATTTCTAGTTCTTCTAATATGTTTAAAACAAAATTAAGGAATTGTGTTTAATTCTCAAAATAAAGCTCATTTTAGGGAAGCCCTGAAATATTTCTAGTTCTTCTTAATATGTCTTAAACAAATTAAGGAATTGTGTTTAATTCTCAAAATAAAGCTCATTTTAGGGAAGCCTGAATATTTCTAGTTCTTCTTAATATGTCTTAAAACAAAATTAAGGAATTGTGTTTAATTCTCAAAATAAAGCTCATTTAGGGAAGCCCTGAAATATTCTTGTTCTTCTTAATTGTCTTAAAACAATTTAAGGAATTGTGTTTAATTCTCAAAATAAAGCTCATTTTAGGGAAGCCCTGAAATATTTCTTGTTCTTCTTAATATGTCTTAAACAAAATTAAGGAATTATGTTTAATTCTCAAAATAAGCTCATTTTAGGGAAGCCCTGAAATATTTCTTGTTCTTCTTAATATGTCTTAAAACAAAATTAAGGAATTGTGTTTATTCTCAAATAAAGCTCATTTTAGGAAGCCTGAAATATTTCTTGTTCTTCTCAATATGTCTTAAACAAAATAAGGAATTGTGTTTAATTCTCAAAATAAGCTCATTTTAGGGAAGCCCTGAGTTCTTCTTAATATGTCTTAAAACAAAATTAAGGAATTATGTTTAATTCTTAAAAATAAAGCTCATTTTAGGGAAGCCCGAAATTTTCTAGTTCATCTTAATATGTCTTAAAACAAATTAAGGAATTGTGGTTTAATTCTCAAAATAAAGCTCATTTTAGGGAAGCCCTGAAATATTTCTAGTTCTTCTTAATATGTCTTAAAACAAAATTAAGGAATTGTGTTTAATTCTCAAAATAAAGCTCATTTTAGGGAAGCCTGAAATATTTCTAGTTCTCTTAATATGTCTTAAAACAAAATTAAGGAATTGTGTTTAATTCTCAAAATAAAGCTCATTTTAGGGAAGCCCTGAAATATTTCTAGTTTTCTTAATATGTCTTATAACAAAATTAAGAAATTGTGTTTAATTCTCAAAATAAAGCTCATTTTAGGGAAGCCCTGAAATATTTCTAGTTCTTCTTAATATGTCTTAAAACAAAATTAAGGAATTGTGTTTAATTCTCAAAAAAAGCTCATTTTAGGGAAGCCCTGAAATATTTCTAGTTCTTCTTAATATGTCTTAAAACAAATTAAGGAATTGTGTTTAATTCTCAAAATAAAGCTCATTTTAGGGAAGCCCTGAAATATTTCTTGTTCTTCTTAATATGTCTTAAAACAAATTTAAGGAATTGTGTTTAATTCTCAAAATAAAGCTCATTTTAGGGAAGCCCTGAAATATTTCTTGTTCTTCTTAATATGTCTTAAAACAAAATTAAGGAATTATGTTTAATTCTCAAAATAAAGCTCATTTTAGGGAAGCCCTGAAATATTTCTTGTTCTTCTTAATATGTCTTAAAACAAATTAAGGAATTGTGTTTAATTCTCAAATAAAGCTCATTTTAGGAAGCCCTGAAATATTTCTAGTTCTTCTTAATTGTCTTAAAACAAAATTAAGGAATTGTGTTTAATTCTCAAAATAAAGCTCATTTTAGGGAAGCCCTGAAATATTTCTTGTTCTTCTTAATATGTCTTAAAACAAAATTAAGGAATTGTGTTTAATTCTCAAAATAAAGCTCATTTTAGGGAAGCCCTGAAATATTTCTAGTTCTTCTTAATATGTCTAAAACAAAATTAAGGAATTGTGTTTAATTCTCAAATAAATTTTAATGAAATTTCTATATGTCTTAATTAAGGGTTTAAGCTCCCTGAAATATTTCTAGTTCTTCTTAATATGTCTTAAAACAAAATTAAGGAATTGTGTTTAATTCTCAAAATAAAGCTCATTTTAGGGAAGCCCTGAATATTTCTAGTTCTTCTTAATATGTCTTAAAACAAATTAAGGAATTGTGTTTAATTCTCAAAATAAAGCTCATTTTAGGGAAGCCCTGAAATTTCTTGTTCTTCTTAATATGTCTTAAAACAAATTAAGGAATTATGTTTAATTCTGAAAATAAAGCTTTATTTTGGGAATGTAACATTTTGAAGTACTTTGACTTAAAAACTTGAAGGTAAATATATGTCAGTATAGACAGTCCCTACTGACAGAAGATATAAGGGACTTAGTAGCTCAAATTCAAGCATACATTTGGTACCTTCTCTGATTGGATTGATTATGTGTACTCTATGATTATGTTATTTATGATTTTTATATCACCATTAATTTTATTATCCTATTACAAAATCATTCCTCATATGTTTAAATTAAAAATAAAAATGATTTATTTTATTATTAATAAAAATCATAGTATATTTATCACTCAAAACTTAGTTGAAAATAAAATAACAAAAAATATTAACAAAGTTAATTTTTTTATCTCTCAAAAAGTTAAGAAATCTCGCCCACCCGCACATGAAATTAAATCAACTGCAAACCAGATTTCATAACTTGGTTTTCATCTTCATGGAGGAATATTTGTTGAATAAAACATTAAAAAGTAAATAAAGTTATCAGCGTAAAAGAAAAAAATGAATAAAAGGAAATATAGAACTGAAATAAAAACAAGATTCGATTATATTTTTTTATTCTATGCTTTCTTCTAGTGACTGATACGAGAAAGACAAATTTTTTTTAAAATTTTATGAAATTTATTATAATGGAATCCATAACTTTAGAACTTTTTAGTTAAGCTCTGCGCTCTATTTGTTTATATTGGTTTTACTTTTCATTACAGAGAAGTATTGTCTTACAAGTTTTGCATTTTGAATAAATTATCTATTGTAGAGATATTTCTTAGACCCCCTTTTAGATTTTTTTAACTGAGTGGGTTTATTATTTTATGAGTCAGGAAACGTCATCATATTTTTTTTAGTTAGAGACTGATTAAGTCAGTCAAGTTAGTCTAGTTAGATTGATTTAAAAATCAGTCAATCTTAATGTGCTGGTCTGATGAATTTACCTATTCTCTGTACAAATATACAAAATAATTCTAAATACAAAATAAATATTTTTGAAAGTATAGTGAAAACAAATAATTAAAGAAAAATGTTTTTGGGATAAAGGTCTCTATGAACTAACTCCATACTCCGGCTTTGTATGAGTCACAGACATTTTTAGCTTTTAACGCCTGTCCAATATCCAAGTGCTGTTTTCTCCCCACTCTCTCATCTATTTAATCTACCCTTAATTCATCTTTAATCACTTGTATCTTTAATTTACAAATGAGTAGGCTTGAACTATTTGATTCCGCCTGACATGATTTTAGGCATTCTGTTGTAAACTTAGTTTCTGATTTTGAATAAACACAATACTTTACGTTAGTAGGAATAATTCACCAAATAAATCTATGTCAGTAGGTGAGGGATATGGTACAAATCTTTATCGACTTTGACTGTACAGTACAGTCGCTGTAACTAGTAATGCGTTGCATCAAGAACTCACGTCAAAACAATACATCAAATAAAATTATTTATTTAAAGCAAGCGAAGATAGTCTATCGAAACATTCGGACGCTATACTATTATAAAGTATAAATTCAAAAAGGCTCGCTTCGCTCGCTACAATACGTATATTTATCATAATACATAGTAAAAATGGCTCGCTTCGCCCGCTAGATTTCTTATATTTATAATAATACAAAGTTAAAAAAAGGCTCGCTTCGCTCGCTAGATTGCTATATTTACAATAATACATAGTAAAAAAGGCTCGCTTCGCTCGCTAGAATGCTTATCTTTAAAATAATACATAGTAAAACAGGCTCGCTTCGCTCGCTAGAATGCTTACATTTATAATAATAGATAAAAAAGGCTCGCTTCGCTCGCTTGAATGCTTATATTTATTTTAATACATAATAAAAAAGGCTCGCTTCGCTCGCTAGATTGCTTATATTTATAATAATTCAAAGTTAAAAAAAGGCTCACTTCGCTCGCTAGATTGCGTATATTTATAATAATACATAAAAAAAGGCTCGCTTCGCTCGCTAGATTGCTATATTAACAATAATACATAGTAAAAAAAGGCTCGCTTTGCGGGCTAGAATGCTTATATATAATAATACAAAGTAAAAAAAAGGCTCGCTTCGCTCGCTAGAATGCTTATATTTATAATAATTCAAAGTTAAAAAAAAGGCTCGCTTCGCTCGCTAGATTGCTTATATTTAAATTAATACATAAAAAAAGGCTCGCTTCGCTCGCTAGAATGCATATATTTTTTTATTTTTTTTTTAACAAATTTCTTTATTTTATAAATAATATAATACAAAAACATTATTATTCTATGTATAAGGAAACCTCCTGCTGTAGACCAGGAGGTCTGTGCTGCAGGAGGGAGTCTTTAGAAATATATTTATAATAATATAAAGTTTTATCGTATAATTATAATAAATAGTAGCAGGTTAGTAAGTAAAGTAGTGAAGATAGTTAGTAGTAAATTATTATTGATTATGAATAGAAAATATTATTTTTGTATTATGAAGAAAATTATTTGCATTTTAATTACTATTGTCATGATTATTAATTTATTTATTGTTTTTAGATGTAGTAAGATTATGTTGTGTACTTTTTGTATTTTGTTATTGTGTTGTGTTAGTTTTTTTAATTATATTTTATTTATTGTTTGTTTATAAGTGTTATTTATTTTTTTAAATTTATTTTTGTTTAGTGTTATTTACTCTGTATTAATTATGTTTTCTTTTAGTTTTTTCTTAAAAGAGTTTATGGTTTTTATATTTGTTATTTCTTTAGGAAGTTGGTTCCATATCTGAGCAGCTCTGTACTGCCAGGTTCTCTGGGTAGCTGAGTGCTTGCAGTAGGGTGTTTTATATTGGTTGCTAGTTTCAAGTCTGGTGGATTTGCCATGATCTATTTTTTCAAGACTATGTTTTCCTTTGAAAACTCTTAGAGCTGTATTGTATTTATAGATGCCTTCTATTTGCATTAGTTCTAGTTTTTTATATAATGGTTGTGCTGTCTGTCGTCTGTCCTTTCTAAGTATTATTCTAATTATAGTATTTTGTTGTACTTGTAGTTGTTGTGTAGTCGTCTTGTTAGCGGCCCCCCAGGCAAGTATACCATATTGTAGTATTGAGTCTATGAGTCCATAGTAAAGTATTTTGAGTTGTGGTATTGTAAGTATAGTTCTCATCCGTAAGAATATGTACATGTATTGTCTCAGTTTGTTAGTCAGGTTGTTAATGTGAGGTTTCCAATTTTTATTTATATATTTATATATTTACTATGTATATATTTATCATAATACATAGTAAAAAAGGCTCGCTTCGCTCGCTAGAGTGTACATGATTATAATAATGCATAGTAAAAAAGGCTCGCTTCGCTCGCTAGATTGCGTACATTTATCATAATACAACGATAAATTTTCTTTTTCTACTCTTTAAGAGCTTTAAAACGATATACAACACGATTCTGTCGCTCAAAATTTTTTCATCTGGTCCGCTATATTGGCCGCCATTTTGAAAATATTTTTTGGAATATTACCTAAAACTATACAGCTCTGACATATAGTTAATTTAATTTGTATAAAAGTATCTAAAGTATATTACAATAGATCTTTATCTTTATTAAATTCTTATAAAATTAGTAAAAACTAAATATTATATTAAATTATGGCTGCCATGTTGAATTTTTCGGAATTTAGTATATATCATTTTTTGTTCTACTAATCAAGAGCTTTACAACGATATATTCCCAAGTTATTCCTTTAATTTCAAATTTTTTGAGTTCATTATTTTAGCCGCCATTTTTAAATTATTCAAAAAATTTTAAAATGTTTACCATGAAACATATATTTTCTTTTTCTACTCTTTAAGAGCTTTAAAACGATATACAACACGATTTTTTCGCTCAAATTTTTTTTTATCCGGTCCGCCATATTGGCCGCCATTTTGAAAATATTTTTCGGAATATTACCAAAAACTATACAGCTCTGACACATAATTAGTTTAACCTGTATACAAAATTTTATTAAAATCGGTTAATTTTTACGGCAGTTATCGCGACACGTACAAACAAACACACAAACATACAAACAAACAAACAAACATACGCGCCGTCCCAATCTTCTGAAATGTAAGAACTCACTTACGTTCGTTCAATAAAGATATCAGATAAACTTGATAACTGGTCTCTGTTGCACAACGCTTGAACTAAAATCCTATTTTAAAATATTTTTTTTGCCAGCATAACACGCCTTCAAAAATTAATATTTTTTATTGAAATTTTGGTTTTATGTTCCAAGGGCAAGTAATCAAATTTTTAAGTTCAAAATCAAAATTTTGATTTTAACCAGCGCGAATGCGCTTTATTAAAAAGTATATAAAAAATAAAAACTATGTAACTCTTTGGCATATAGTTTTAAATTTTTAAAAAATTACATCTCTATCTTTAAAATAACGCGCGGGAGACGTGGGATAACATTTTAAGTTCGCGTTCCACCTACTCTAAAAACTCATTTCTTTTAATTGTTTTTTTACAAATATTTCCTCTATTGGTGTGTAATCTGCCTTCTTTTACCCTGTTTATTTATTTTATTATAAAATGCACTACCTCGTAGGTAATTATAGAAATAGCAATTGCTAGCTGGAGGAAGTCCTACTTTTTTTATTTCCTTAAAAAATGTAAGTACTTCCTTAATTTATACAAGGCATTGTAAACAAGCCAAAAAGTATAATGTTTACTTAGCCACGCGAGAGAGTTGTTATGATAAAAACCTTTATCTTCTTGGCATAGTGTCACTTTAATTTTGTCGTCGTAAATAAACGTGTCTTCTTTTAAACAGAGAAGTATATAGGAAATTCTGGTGAATTAAAAAAAGTTTTGTAGAATTTAAGTTGTTGATTTAAAATAAAAGTAGAATTCTTCATGTTTAGATTCTAGAATTCTTAAACCACTGACGATTAGAAGTGTAAGTTTCTGTCGCTCGAGAATGTTTATTTTTGTATTGTTTAGTGCGAAGTATCTTAGACTTTTAATGGATGCTATTGTGGGTAAGATTAATCCATTAATAATGCCACTGTTTCCATTATTCATTAAGTTGATAAAACTTTAAAAAGTCTGAATACCCGCATGACAAACACTAACTGCTGAAGAGCCCTACAATTAGCGACAAAACTGGGACCGTTCTCGAAATAAACTCACAAACGTGATAAAACAAACACTTCATGTTCGCTTTTCAACCATTTCAGACAAGAACACACTACAACGGCTGCACATCTTTTCCAAATATACTCTTTTACAAGCATTGAGTTTATCCACGTTACTTCATAAATTAAGGCTAAACAAAAACTTTCTAGGTTACAAAGTTATAATGAAAGGCGTTTTTCTGTCTTTGTATTTTTTGAGAATTATTGTTTCCTCTCTTATTTGCTCCTTTCTTATCCAGAGCCGGCCTGGAGTCTTGTCCGGCTCTGATGTAGTACTACAACGCATTATTTACCTTGTGAAAGATTTTACTTATCTCTTCATGTGTATATTTCTTTCAAGAAAACACTC
>JACMZG010000008.1:87477893-87525439 GCA_018340805.1 Microvelia longipes | reverse complement strand
ATAACACGCCTTCAAAAATTAATATTTTTTATTGAAATTTTGGTTTTATGTTCCAAGGGCAAGTAATCAAATTTTTAAGTTCAAAATCAAAATTTTGATTTTAACCAGCGCGAATGCGCTTTATTAAAAAGTATATAAAAAATAAAAACTATGTAACTCTTTGGCATATAGTTTTAAATTTTTAAAAAATTACATCTCTATCTTTAAAATAACGCGCGGGAGACGTGGGATAACATTTTAAGTTCGCGTTCCACCTACTCTAAAAACTCATTTCTTTTAATTGTTTTTTTACAAATATTTCCTCTATTGGTGTGTAATCTGCCTTCTTTTACCCTGTTTATTTATTTTATTATAAAATGCACTACCTCGTAGGTAATTATAGAAATAGCAATTGCTAGCTGGAGGAAGTCCTACTTTTTTTATTTCCTTAAAAAATGTAAGTACTTCCTTAATTTATACAAGGCATTGTAAACAAGCCAAAAGTATAATGTTTACTTAGCCACGCGAGAGAGTTGTTATGATAAAAACCTTTATCTTCTTGGCATAGTGTCACTTTAATTTTGTCGTCGTAAATAAACGTGTCTTCTTTTAAACAGAGAAGTATATAGGAAATTCTGGTGAATTAAAAAAAGTTTTGTAGAATTTAAGTTGTTGATTTAAAATAAAAGTAGAATTCTTCATGTTTAGATTCTAGAATTCTTAAACCACTGACGATTAGAAGTGTAAGTTTCTGTCGCTCGAGAATGTTTATTTTTGTATTGTTTAGTGCGAAGTATCTTAGACTTTTAATGGATGCTATTGTGGGTAAGATAATCCATTAATAATGCCACTGTTTCCATTATTCATTAAGTTGATAAAACTTTAAAAAGTCTGAATACCCGCATGACAAACACTAACTGCTGAAGAGCCCTACAATTAGCGACAAAACTGGGACCGTTCTCGAAATAAACTCACAAACGTGATAAAACAAACACTTCATGTTCGCTTTTCAACCATTTCAGACAAGAACACACTACAACGGCTGCACATCTTTTCCAAATATACTCTTTTACAAGCATTGAGTTTATCCACGTTACTTCATAAATTAAGGCTAAACAAAAACTTTCTAGGTTACAAAGTTATAATGAAAGGCGTTTTTCTGTCTTTGTATTTTTTGAGAATTATTGTTTCCTCTCTTATTTGCTCCTTTCTTATCCAGAGCCGGCCTGGAGTCTTGTCCGGCTCTGATGTAGTACTACAACGCATTATTTACCTTGTGAAAGATTTTACTTATCTCTTCATGTGTATATTTCTTTCAAGAAAACACTCAAATCGCTAGAATTCATTCTTGTTTTTTACTATAAAGGGCGAAAAGCTAGCTTTCTCTCTTATTAAGAGAGATAAGGAAGCAAATATTTCAGATCACACCGTTCCACGCGATGATAGATTGAGACATTGAAATCTATTTTGAATTGTAAATCAAATATGTTATCCAAGTCTTTTTGGAAAATGGGAAAATCAGTTGGAAGAAAATTGACATTTTTGGTAGAAACAAATTTAATATATTTTGTCAGGATTGTCAGAGAGTAAAATATTTTGGAATAAGTTGTCGTTATATTCAATATTATTTTCAAAATTGGTAATATTTCATTTGATTATTTTGTCAAGCGAACACAGTCTACGTCTGGTTATTATTACATTTTAATTCGGAATTACAAGAAGGGATAAACAAAACTTTGTTGTTTTTTTACAAAAATAAAACAATACATTTGATGATATTAAAGTAACGATATTTATTTCAGGTTAGATCTTGATTTAAAACAAGTAAAGTTTAATTTATGTTTAAGTTGGTAACCCTTATATTTTTTCTAGATTCTTCTGCATTTAGTTGATTTCGTTTAGTTATGGCCGATCCGATTTAAATAGTGCGTTGTAATCTAATTAGAATAGTTAGATTATTTTTTATTTTCTCTATTAATCGTTTAATTTATTTAAACTATTCTCTATTAATCGTTTATATTTATTTTTCGTTTATGAAAGTTCCATAATGCGTAACAACAACTCATTAATTTTGAATAAATTCCAATTATTTAAACTCTTAAGTATTTCATACAGAAATATTTTTACACACTTCTGTATTTACCATAAAACATACCGTCAAAATGTAAAATAAACATTTAAGGTGAGAAAACGTATACCATGCATTGCAATTATTTTATTTGACTGACCTGTTAATAACAAAATTACCTTGTTAGTCTAATACAGTTATCAATTTGGGCTAGTTACACCCGTTATTTCTTATTTTCCAAATTAATTTAAATTATTAAAGACGAGTCTACACTTTAAATTTTGAGTCTGTACTTATCTTAAGTTATCTAAGTTATAAGTTACTTATCTTATCTTATACCTGGTTTGATATGAGCCATCATTGATGTTAGCTATGAAAAATAAGGTAAATCATAGAGATATTATTACTAGAGGGGCCCTATAGGTTAAATTTTGAAACATCGAAAAAGTAACCTGACCATCTTCGTTTAGAAATATAATCAAATAATCAGTACAAAATTACAATAACTCAATTAAACGTTAAAATTACAAATAAAAATACAAACAATGTGCGAAAAACCGAAATAATTATATTAATTATAACCTTAACTCTGTCTTGAAGAAGGATTTAATGAGGTTACACAGAGCCCCTGAGACCCCAAAAAAGATGTTTCAGGCCTCTCAATGAATTTTGATAGGCTATGCCCCCTCTAGTATACATCTCTATGAGGTAAATAACAAAGCTTTGATTAATAATATTCAATTAAACTTATTTTCAGAAAGAAGCCGCTGCTCAACAAGATTTCCGCTGGATCTTCTGAACTTTGAGAAGGTAACTATAGAGATACTAGAAGGGGCATACCCAATTTCAATACATTAAGAGACTTTGAACATCCTTTTGGGGCTCCCCTAAGCTTTGCGTAACCTTATTGTCACCTTCTTCAAGAGTGTGATAAGGTTATAATAAATCAATGATTATCGGTTTTTACTCATAATTTGTGTTTTGTTTTGTATTGTAAACGTTCTATAATAATAATAACAAGCATTTTTTGGTGGTTTTCGATATTTTTGGCGGGTGTAATAGCCGCCATTTTGAAAAAGCGATGCATATTTGTGTACTACCCATCGATACCTACAATTTTATACCCCACATGATTTTTCAAAAAAAAATTTTTTTTTTGGCGAATGTGCGCATTCGCTCATAAATCGACAGATGCGCGTGTGAGATAGTTGGCTATATTTTTCCTGTTGTTGGATAAAATAGTTACACATGTATACCAAATTTCAACTTCCTAGTTATTGTAGTTCCTGAGATGAGAAATCGGACAGACAGATGCTCGACAGAAAGTATAAGGGTTTCGAAGATTATCTTCGAAACCCTAATAATGCCCATTTAGAGCCTTGCGGCTCATCAGGGATAACCCCTGCGGGAACCACCTCGGGTGGTAGTAGCAACAGTTACGCTCAAAGTGTATTCTAAAGTTGGCGATAATTTATCTAAACAATAATCTTCTATAAACTGAGAGCGTAACCTGGGATGCAAACACCAGGTTAGTTGTAAAGACTAACGACCTCGGCCACGGAGGCGGCTTGTTCTATTATATAAGTTACTTTAATTTCGCATGGTTTACTTGATTATATCAAAGGTGTTCAGGTTACTTTTTCGATATATATTTATATTATATATCGAATATTATACTAATATTATTATACTAATATTATAATACTAATATTATAATACTACCATATTTATGTTAGTACCGGAAGATCAGTGTATTAAATCAATGAACACATTGATTTAATACAAATCAATTGGCGCCCTGATGACTTAGACGTATTGAAATAGAGAGGGGCATGGCATTACGTCGAGGAATCAATAATGACGAATGGCGAATAATGGAACAGTGCCCCCAGATGTAGTATTGCATTGTGCTTGTTATACTCCTAGGTTTCTCTCGCGAAAATTATTTTTACGACTTTATTTTTGCTCGTTATAGTTTAGAACTAGTTTACAATTACTTCATTCACACGCGGGGTTTGCCAGGGGGTTCAACCTCGAGTTCAACTCAACGGGGTTCAACCGCCCGGCAATTGTCGCGTGAATTGGATGGAAGACGGGTTTCAATCCTGAAACTCTCTAAACTATAGGTTAAAAAACAACCCCTTTCGTGGGAACAGAAGGGTTTGAACCCTGTCAAACCCCGCCTGTACGAAGTAAATGTTTAATTGTAGCTAAACGTGAAGTTTAAACAGCATTTAATTTTAACATTGCGTGCTATGTGTATAAAATGTTTCACTTTTAATCCTCGTAACATACTTGATACTACTTAAAGTTAGTATGTTTTTAAGTAGTTCTTAAAGAAAAGGAGTTTACGTACATTTTAAGCACTTTATGCAACTAAGTTGTATAAAGTACTCAGCAACTATAACAGAGTTAAGGGGCTCTAACACGAGTGTATTTAAGTTTTACTGGTTCTAGAAGTAGCAAGAATTGATTCATTGCCCTCAGCAAGTTGGCTGAATACTTGGCCGAATGCCCTCACAACGTTTTTAGCAGGTTTCTTGTAAAAGATACCGGCTAGACAAGAGTAAGAAAAACTTTACAACATAACTTTGTTTTATAACCTTAACCTTCATAAATCATATTTCTTTAATCGATCAAGTAATACTTAGATGCTGTATTTAAGACTGGTATGTGAATAATTTAAGCTGTTTTCTTAATTACTTATGTTTATTTTTTTTTTTCTCATAATGTGAATGTTTATTATTTACATATAAACAACGCCTTTCATTAAATGAAATGATAGACCGAGTAATATGTACTTAATAAGCTTTTGTAAATTATGTGTATATTTTTGGTTTATATGTTTTTTTATATGTTTGCGTGCTTTTATATGTGATTTAGTGTTAATGTTCTTAGTTAATGGAAACATTGTCAGAGTTAAGAAATAGCATTTTAATTTAAAAATATGTTTACCAAATAATGCAATAGATGATTTGTATTAAGTTGTTTGAAGTGGAGTGTTTTTGTCGTGGTATATTACATGTTGGTAAGTGTTAATTCTAGGAAGAAGCAGGACCTCAGCTAGAGAGTTAATCCGACCCAGGTGTTCCTTTCTGTGCCAATTCTCAGAATCATTGATTTTTGTTTGTCAAACATCAGGCAAACAAAATTTTTATTTATTTTCTTTCTAACTCATTCCTTACTCACAGTTTTGTAATAGAATGATACTGCATAGAGCAGTCATAACTGGAGGACTGCGGAACTTAAGGGGCTGCAAAAGGGGTCTTGTGAGAGATGGCCCCATTTTAGTGGAAAAATTTAAATATGAATCTAATGGAACCGAGATCCATTCAATAATTTGGTGACTACTAATTTATCGTCATTATTTATGTTTATACAATTTTCCACATTTTATCCAGTTTACAAAAATGGGAGTAATTCGGAGTCTAATTGAATATGCACAATAAAGTCATTTTGAAGGGGGTGAAAGGAGAAGGGGAAGTCTACTCACTCTATAGGGTTCCTGTGTAAATAAAATGGGACCTGGTATATTTTGTTTTTATTTTAGAAGGTGTCCTCATAGCTGTTTTTATCTGTCAGAAGTGCTAGATTTCATTCATTTTTTAAGAAATAATAACATTAAATAATTTGTATATACTAAAGTTATTTTTGACAGGAGGGGGGAAGGAGAAGGGCAAGTCTACTTACTCTTAAAAACACGAGGCCAAACAAAACACTATCGAGTACACCTTTTTTCTGTCAATCACTCACAAAGGATTTAATGTTTATGTTATTATTTCTTAAAAAAATGAATGGACTTTAGCAATTCTGATAAATAAAAACAGCTGTAAGCACACCTTCTATAATAAAAGCAAAAGATATAGGCTCCCATTTTATTTACAAAGGAACCCTAAAGAGTGAGTAGACATCCCCTTCTCCTTTCAACCCCTTCAAAATGACTTTAGTATTTTCTTTCACAAAAATTTGACAGATTGACCGAAAAAATGTGTACTGGATGGTGCTTTGTGTGGCCCCGTGTTTTTTTTTAAATGAGTAGACCTTCTCTTTTCCTTCTAGTCCACTCCCATGTCAAAATGATTTTAATCCACTATTATAAACCATGTCATCCTTGTGGAAAATGTTTCTCTTCAATAGTTTATAAGACCAAGTTGTGTTGCCTTTAGCTCGTCTATTACCCAAATTGAAAAATTAGTAGAAGGTTTTCAACAAGAAAAGTCTTACTAGTTTTTAAATGGCGTTTGTTGACCGTATGAATAAAATTGATTTATTTATGTAATAAATAAATAAAAGTATTTATTTATTCTGACCAAACCGTCATAACTCTTTTCTTAAAACTAATAAAAGAGTTTAATTTTGATATTATTATTTTAAAAGGTAAAATTGACAACAACAAAAATTGTGTCAATCTTAATTGAACACAAGTCGATACTAAATGAAACAGAATTTTTGTTTGTTTTAAAGAAATAAACAACCTTATAAATTTAAAGTATTCTATTATTTAAAAAAATATTGTGCAAAGTTTAAAAATACAACTTTTACCAATGTAATGTTTTATTGTTCCATACACTTGAATAGAGGAGGGGGTCCCCCATCCCTGCCCCCTTTTATTTATTTATATTTTTTTATAATTTGAGCCAATATACAAAAATCAAGAAATAAAAATTTACAAAATTAAGATAAAAAAATAAGTTACAGTATAAATTAGTGGTAAACATCAAAATGGTAAAATTATCAAGAGTATAATATAAAAATAAAATATTGCATTCATAAAGGAGGAAAGTAAAAGGGGGGAAAAACAGCTATAACATCAAAGTATTAGTGATAAATGTGTGATTATGATGGTGAGAAAGATAACAAAAATACACAAATAATAAACGTCAAATAAAAGAATAATATAAAAGATAATAAAAAAAAATAAAATGAAAATAAAATGCCCGTTTTAGGGCCTTTCGGCCCATCAGGGTATTCACCCTACGGGAACCACCTCAGGTGGGTTGCATCTACTACACTCTAAGAATTAATTAAAGTTGGCGAAATCATTTTAATACAAATACTATACATAAAATCTTAGAGCATAGCCCGGGCTGCGAACCCCGGACCTCCGGTGCCGAAATCGAACGATAAAAATAATAAAAGATAATATATAATATAAAAAAAAGAAATATAAATATATAAATAACATAAAATAAAAATGAAAAAACATAAAATCCTAAAGGGTTATACTACGGATCATCACGTAAAAAAGTAGAGTACTAAAAATAAGTTAAAATTATAATACAGCATATGCAAACAAAACAATTAAAAAGTATACTTTATAGAACTGAGAGAAGATAAGAAGTAACAAACGATTTGGATTTAGAAATAGAAACGGTAAATTTTAAGTCAGGAATAGAATTTGCTAGACGCATCATTTGAGATGCTTTAAGACTTGGCTTTAAGACTTAAGGAATGCCTTGGCTTTAAGACTCCTCTGACTCTTTAGGGGACCCGAATTAGCCAAAAGGTTAAGAACTATTGGTATCGAGAAAATAAATATTTTCTGTACCGAGTTCTTAAGAAAGGGCGTTGTTTCACTGTACATAGTTAACATCGAAACTCATACAATAGAATCTTATTTCTAAGTTCTATTAAAAATGTTTTTCTTATTGGTTTTCTAAGTTTTTTTTAATCAATTCGAAAAATCGATTTTGAAATGCCGTCCATTATGAATTGAATGCCGACAATTTTGAATAGAACTGTAGAAAGCTAACCTGATGTAGATCTGCAAGGGGAATGATGATGGTTCCCGCTACTCATTCTTATATAAACTAATTTTTTCCGAAAAAATAGGAGAATATGCAGGTCAGGACCAGGAGGAAAAACCACCATATTCCTGGACCATACTCCTGCTTATTCCTCCATATGCAGGAATATGGAGGGGGTTTGCTATGGAATGAGTGATCAGTTCATAAAAGAATGAAAGTGCGCCAAAGAGTCTCTCTGCTGTAAGACCTTTCGGAATATAAGCGTGGGTCAAATAATCAAGTAGACTTATAAAGTTTACAAACTTATATTCTTACGATTTGTCTTTTAAATTGATATGCGTTTATGGGGTTTGAGGTGGGCATTTAATAATTATAATTTGTTGACGCAATATTTCCCAGTCTTTATATGATCTAACTCTTAATCTTAAAAAAATACTAGCTTTTAATCTTAACTCCCATTTTCATTTGCTCTCAGTTTACTTCCTTACAAACATTAGGATGGGAGAAGTTTATTTATCTTTCTTATTTTTTTATCTGACTAATAAATCAAGATATTTAGGCCTTTTAAGTCTGCGGGTTTTTAATATAACATAAAGAATAGAAGAACCGAAACCCTGTGGGGTTTTATCTTAGATTAACTATCAATAAATTACCGGGAACTACACAATCCACTCTCTTTTACCCATTCCTTTACTTTGACGTTTTCCCCATTATTGAGAACTTTTATTGTTTTAATGTTTCACTTTACATCCAGTAAGCGAAGAAAAGATATGATGTAACCCTAAAAATGTATATTAGTGTTTTAGCTTCTAGAAAAGTTTATAGATTATATTATGTTCTTTATAGAAAATAAGGGCCTTAGGCCTTCAGCCTGTAGCCCCGACCGTTTTGCGTCCAAATTATTGTTGTTTTATATTATTTACTGTTAAATTTACCCTGTATTTAGTAAATTTCCATTGCCTCGCCTAACAGGCCCACACCGCGGGCTTTTGAGGCTCGCCAAGGCCCCTTCTTTTTCCAACAATATATTATATGTAGCGTTACAACAATCATTTATCTTACTCCCGCTCTATAATGAAAGAAACCTTGTATACATATATTCAAGATTTTTATATATATATATATATATATATATAATATATATCTAATATATATATATATATATATATATATATATATATTATGTTTGCGCACATGGGTTGATCTGATTGAGCTAAAACCGGTCTTAATCGATTTGGCTTGCTATCTACTGAATATGTAATAGCATATTTTAAAGGCGTTTTAAGTTTTAAAAAAATCATAACGTCATTACTTGGACTGATGACGTCATACATTTTTCATAAGCAATAGGCTCCGTAACCTCCCAAACGTTTCGCCATAAGTCAAGTTTCGTTACAATTTGGGAAAGGCTTCGAGATACACAAGGGTAGAATCTCTTACACACTCACAAACACGGACTTATTAGGAAGCCAAACGGAATTTATCCCTCCCACTCCATCCCTTAACTTCCAACTTCAACTTTTGCAAATGACAATTTGCTAAAATTTTATCAACAGTAAAAAAATTGTATGTAATTGCAGTGTTGGGCTTAAGGTCTGACAAATACCACACTTAATTCTCTTGCAAAACTGTTCAAACCTAATATTTTATCAGAGGTTTAACCATCGCCCCGCTATGTGAGTATGTTACTAAGGTAGAGGCCCTACTAGAGCTCAACATTGTTAATTCTAACATTATCAAGGGGCTCTTGTCCTATGTAGGTAATGTTGTCTTACCTCTTAAATATTAATATTGCCTATCCCACATCGTTTATATAAGGGACTCCAATCAAAATTGTACTATCTAACTCTTTTAGTAATAGATAGGGTCTGAGTTAAGCTCAATATTGTCCCTACAACTTAATTTAATCAAGGGGACCTTATCAGAATTGTAATATCTTTTTAACCTGTGCATGGTTTTAATGTTACTTAGTGTCAAGCAATAATTATTTTATGAATTAAAATGTCAGCCTTAAATGGTTGCCTTTCAAAATGGAGTCGTATTATTCAGAAATAATCCCCATTTATTTATTCTATACATTTATCTTATTTACTTCTTATTTATATACTTCTTTATCTTATTTACTCTATTTATTCTATAAATTACATATATCTATTTACTTTCTTACCTTATCCACTTTTGATACTAAACGCTATTATATAGAATTACGTTTTTAACCCATATAAAAATAATCTTACAATTATAATACAAAAAATATAAACATATTGATGATCCCTCCTCATAGATTATCCAAGTCAGAAGTGGGACATAGTATATTAGGCATTCAACTTTTTAATTATTTAGAAGAAAGTATAAAAATATGTTTTACGACGTGTTGGGTGGTTGTCATCATGTTGTCTGTGAATGTATGTGTGTGCGCGTGGTGTGTTCGTCACGCATAACTTCCGCTCAGTGGTGGAACTTTAGATTTCAGGCTCTCCCGCAAATATTTAGCTGGGCCCCTCGGGTCTTTTGTACAAAACCAACAAATCGCTCTCTTTCTCCAGGTTTAGTATATTTAATTAAAATCAGAAGACTATTAAGGAGTCTATTTTTAACCAAAGTAGTAATAATAATTATAGCAAGCTTAAATTAATTTATTTAATTTAATACTTAATAAAATTTAATCAGATGAAATTATTTTATTTTAATAAATTAAAATATACAACTAAAATTTGTAATTACAATTTTAAATTAAAATAAACTGAATGAAAAACTTAAGTTTATTAATTTAATATTTAATTCAACTATTTTACGTTTAATCTGTAGGGATCTTTTGTACTGCTTTAGGGGCCTGATCAAGTATGTTAAGGGCCCCTTGTGGCCCTAGTTTTTCGTATGGGGCATTAAAAGATCAATGTTTTTAAGATTAGTAGGCTTTAAGGAACAAGATTTAGGTATCAAATTGAGATTATTCTAAATGGTTGTATTTACCGCAAGTTGAAGAAGCAATCGAAGAATCAGCTACCGTCGATACTTGCTGTTGGATATGAATATCCCTGGACCGGTTTCGGCATAACGCCATCATCAGCAGGCGGGGCAACACTCGCCATAACAGGGATATTCATATCCAACAGCAAGTATCGACGGTAGCTGATTATTCGATTATTATTTTAAGTACTTAAAAGCATCAATCTCTAAGACCCTTTACTGCTGCTTTAGGCCCCTGACCAAGTATGGTAAGGGCCATAATTGGCTTTATAGGGCCAATGAATAGGGGCCATAAAGATCTAAAATTTAGTATATATCATTATTTACTTAAAATATATGTATTTTTAATTATTAAAAACATAACTACCTATAGCTCTCAATGAGCTCTTTAGGCCCTACCTTTGAGTATTGGGTCCCTGTGACTCTGTTGTTAAAGAACATACTCCATAATTATAATAAATAAATATGTGTATTATATAGATTTAATAATAATATACATTGTTTTTTTTTTAATTTTATTTTTGGTTGATGGGCCCAAGGAGGGCTGCCGCACTCTCCCTCACTGGTTTATTTGAGCTTTGGTTATATGAGTTCTCAATTTAAAAAAAACCTTTATCTAGTAAAATTAAAAAGAAAATTTAAAATTTTTTCTGTTTTAAAATCTTAAAATTTAATTTAATTGAGATTTAAAACTTTTAAGCTAAAAGTCATAGCATGAAATTTTATCTCTCGCATTCACTTTAAGTATCTTTTAAACTAGGTCCTTTAAGTCTTAAAATCTAATTTAAAAAAATTCACTGCTTCATACCGATGTTTCTTTTACTATCTTAATAAAAATAAATTTGGTTTCTTATAACTTTTAACATGAACTAAATTTTTATTGCAAAAACATTTTGTGTTTTCGTGTGAGCTTACTGCTTCAGTTTGTTGTCTTGTCTAAATGATGGAACTTTTGATGTGATATTTCAATCAAGCTGGCACAAATTTGTTTTCTTATGAACATGCAAAACTTGGTTTTAATGAATAATAAAAATAAAAATAAAATAAAATGCCCGTTTTAGGGCCTTTCGGTCCATCAGGGTGTTCACCCTGCGGGAACCACCTCAGGTGGGTTGCATCTACTACACTCTAAGAGTTAATTAAAGTTGGCGAAATCTTTTTAGTACAAATACTATTCATAAAATCATAGAGCATAGCCCGGGCTGCGAACCCCGGACCTCCGGTGCCGAAATCGAACGCCTTTACAATCACGGCCACGGAGGCAGACTAATGAATAATACGATTAATAATAATATTCTATATATCACTTATTATTAACTTAATACTACTTGATTTATTACTTGTCAGTAATAAATTAAGTCTTATTAAAAAATTATCTTACATTAAAAAATAAGTTCAGTTTTCCGATGGAATTTGCTAAAAACCAGCAATGCTTGATGCTTTTTAAGTAACCTTTGCTTTGTTAAATTTATTCTGTAACCTTTGCATTTTTAAATTTATTCTGTAACCTTTGCTTTTTTAAATTTATTCTGTAACTTTGCTTTTTTAAATTTATTCTGCAACCTTTGCTTTTTTAAATTTATTCTGTAACCTTTGTTTTGTTAAATTTATTCTGTAACTTTTGCTTTGTTAAATTTATTCTGTAACCTGTGCTTTGTTAAATTTATTCTGTAATCTTTGCACTGTTAAATTTATTCGGTAATCTTTGCACTGTTAAATTTATTTGTAACCTTTGTTCATTAATAATTTTGTAACCTTGGTTTATTAAATTAATTTTGTGAACTTTGGTTTATTAAACTTATTCATTATTCTGTAACTTTTGGCTTATTAAATTTATTCTGTATGTAGCAATTGCGGAGAAAGGTTTGTAAGAATTGATTTGCAATTGAAATTACTATGTTTAGTAATTGTTGTAAATCTTTAAAACACGATCGGCTTATTATTGGTTAATACACTAGTAAGTTATCAGGAGCAGTGATTGCACTCAGCCTGGAGTTGATGGAGATAAATTAATAAGTAAATAAATTCATTAAGTCTGTAGATAGAAATATAAAAGAATTTGTTGAGAGCATAAAAAAATTTGTAAAAATCGGATACGGGTACCTCGGAACTTTTCCTTATCACATCGGATTCGCTTCGCTCGTCCTCAGAATATACAATTCGGCAAATTTATACTGCAACATGGCTTCGGGCTCGTTTCGCTCGTCCTCAGATAGTAAATGCATCCGTTTCAGCAGTCACCTATACAGCACTGACCACGCTCAATACTGCTTAATTTGTACGATCCAACAAAGTCATGGATATATTTGTCGTATTAAAACAAAACTTAGTATACTTATTTAATAAGTAAATGTACTAAATTTCAACCTCTTTTGAATAATTTCCTGATTTTTAAAAATTTTTAAAAAACGTGCACAAGCCATTCAATAAAAATGTAACTAATGCTAATAATGAAATGAAACTTGTCCATATGTTATTCCTATACATGGCTACAGCGGTAGACTGATTTTTGTACGAAGCTTCAACTCTTTAGCATTGATACACTGGGCTCTACGATGAAAATAGACATACACACACATACGGACAGACAACTTTGTGAAGCGGTTTTCAGGAGGCTTTTTAAACACCTGAAACGAATAATTCTGGTTTCATTCCGGTTTAGGTTTTTACGCAAACACAATACTTTTCCTATATACCTACGGTTTAAATGAGGAAAAGTAAGAATGAGGAAATAAAATATAGAAAAGAAATTAGTTTTATAAAGATATCTTGACTCGAGGCTATTGCCTCTTTAGGCGTATCGCAGGTTTATCTGCCAGGGTATTTGAGGATAGGGTTTGTACAAAAGGATTTAAATGAGCGATTAAGGATTCTTGGAAGCGCTTGTTGCGGTATAGAGAAAAGTCTCGGACAAATGGAGCATTAAGTTCATTGTGGAGAGTTAGGTTCAATACATAGAAAGAAGCATTTGTAAAGGTTCTTAGGACTTAACATTGCAGAATTACCTTACTCATATTTCCGTTTCCAGAAGTATTCGTTCATTTAAATTCTTCCGTTTGAAATTTACTAGAAATTATCCTTTAAGCTTTGTTACCACATTAAACAACAGAATTTTCATAAAAAGCAATTTTAAGTTTTTTAAACAAAAAGCTGAAACATTTTTAACCCTCTTGGCTTTATGCAAGTATAAAAGAAAGACATTAATATTTCTTTCTCGGATCCCCGACACCGCACTGTCATAAAGCAAGTTATACCATAAAACATGCCCTAGTTATGGTTTTGCGAGTCTGTTCTATGCTATAGAGTTTGGTGGTTCTCGGACAAAGGCTGTATATTCATCTTTATTTTTGTTTATATTCTTCTATTTCTCTCCTATACTTGGATTCAATATCCTTTTTTTCTTTTTCTTGGTTACTATGTTTATTATTTTCTCATATTTTTTTGAGAATGCAAAGTGTTAAAATCCCACATTTTTAAACAGTTTAAAGTTTTTAGCATACTTTCTTTAACAAGAGACCTTGGGTTTCTTGAGCGCCCAAAGAATATCAGCGATAAGCCAATATTAATCTTGAACCACTAACAAAGTCCGAACTTGATTTGGCTGCTAAAACAAATAATAACTCTTGCCCTGATTTTTAAATGAAAAAAAGTTTCACTCTAATTAGCTTGTTCAGTCGTTGACTGGGTTCTTTACTGGGGGGTAGGGGATTATCTCAAAATTATAGGGGGTGGTATTCACAATACACAGTTATAAAATTAATGACTAAGGGGGGGGGGATAGCAAAATGTTTTTATGGTACTGCCCAGTGACAAAAAGAGAGGTTAAATTTCTCCCACCATAGATCAATTCAAATAAAAATTTATCCGAGGAACAATATATTAATATATTTAAAATATTTAATGTTTAAAAAAACAATATTTTTATTTATAAATTGATTTAAATAAAAAAAAATATTGTATTTTTAAAAATATTATTTTTAGAAGTATTTTTAAAATATTTGAAACTGCACATACGTGACACAATAATAATATGGACTTACCAGTCATGGGTTTATACAGGGTGAGGCATTTCAAATGCCTCATTCTCAAAGTCCTAGACTTTTGAAAATGGTCCCTAACCTCAGTAAATTGACTTTTACAAGTTCAAATTTATCATTATTATCTTATTAACTATTACCCAAGTATAGTATTTTTTTAACTACTTTTGGAAACTTCGAAAAGTTAAGGATAAGATACCGTAATATTGCCTATTTTGGAATCGCATTGCATCCTAAGAAATTTGATACAAATATCACTGTATACCGGTATTTTTTTAAAGTTATTGTTTGACATATAACATAGATTTTTGTTCTCTACAAAAAAGAAATATTATTAACAAAAACCCATTTTTTCCGGTGGAGATTATCTCCAAGGCACTTAGACCTCTAATGTGGGTCCATTGTGCCCGTAACAAATACCTATATGATATATGTCGAACAATATCGTAATGAAAAATTACCAGACTGTGATGAATAGTATCAAATTCATTTAGTAGACAATTTATTAACTTAACTTTAACCTATAACTTAACTCTAACCTATAACTTATTTTTAACGCATAACTTAACTTTTTAAAGTTACCAAAAGTAATTACAAATTATTAATACTTGTTTTCTCATCTAGCAATTACAGAATTATCCTAATTGAGTAATAGTTACTAAAATAATTATGATAAATTACAATTTTTACCTCGACAAGTTTTTTTTAGCAATAGAAACATTTTTATTATGTTAAAAGGTTATATTTGATTTTCCTGCCAGGGGTGGGGGAGGGGGGTATCCTGATTGTCCCCGGACCCCCCTTGAAAAAACCCTGGTTGTTGGACCCACATCTTGTTCACAAAAAGACAGCCATACCAACTTCTACTTCGATTTTTGGGATCCCTAGGTTCTGCAACATTTAATTAAAGAAGTGGGTGTCACATTTTTTCTCATGACTATGCTTTCTCTTCCCTCGTGTGAGAGGAGAAAAGCAATATTTGTTGGTCTGTCCGCTTTAACCTCTCTTTTTCTGCTTTGGGTTTGTTTTCATTTCATTCTTAAAGAAATAAAATTTATTTTAGCATTTTAGTATTTAAAAAAAATGGTTCTCATGAAATAAGAATATCACTATAGAATTAAGGAATAGATTGGTAATTCTTTTGATATAGTTATATTAACCATAAATATCATTGTAATTATTATAGCTTGAATTAAATTTGTCTTAAAAAATTATTAATCAATAAGAATACAATACACATTTATCTTATCAATCTTAAGAATAAGCAACGCCTTAAACGCATAAGGTGTACTAATTACGCAACACATACATGTACTGCGTAAACTATATTCAAATCCTTTACTTAAAGTGGATTTGAGAGATTAATTGATGTTCATTATCACTAATTATTTCTAGTTGCTTTTAAATATTTAAACATTTGTTAACATTTTGTTAATTTTTTACCAATTAGCTGCTATTTCAGCTCAAACTAACCAGGCGCGGATCCAGTCCAAATTCTTGGGAGGGGCGATTATTAGTATAACATAATTAATGAGACATCAAAAATTAAAAAAAAAACAGTCGATCCAGTTGAAATTTATAACATGTACATCTATCTATAGATGATCAATCGTTCCCATACAATTTTTAACCATTTAAAAAATATTGACTAATACATTTTGAAATTTTAAGACCTTCAAATGCTATTTAAAGGGCTCTTTGGTGTTTGACTGATTTTTGATGTTTGACATATCGTGAGATAGCGAAACATATAAATTAGTTGGGGAAATTCTATTGCTATTTAACTTACATGTGTAAGTCCCCATACGACGAGGAAAGTATGTAGGTATGAATATAGTCTGCTGTGTGCGGTTCAACGAAATAACCCAAAATAGGGAAAACAACACATTTCAAGTGGGGAGTCGTGTTTTATGTTTTTTGGGCCACGAGTTGGATGAAAGTGGTCCGGAGTCGATACGAGCCCTCAAAACCTGAGTACCTGTGTTTGAACAGTGCAGGGACGTTAATTTGTTATCGTTTTTTTACATTATATAAGTTTATAACTAAAAAATAATTTTAGCACGGTGGTCCGCATGTCGGGCGAATTTCCTTCGGAATGCATGTGTCTGTGCTATCCATTTCTTGTTTAAGGATCTGGTTTTTGCTTAAGGACTCGTTACTTATTTTGTCAAAGGAAATGCGCTAAAACCTTCAAAGAAACCAACTATGAAACCATCTGAGCATTAAAATAGTGCGAATAATGGTGGGCATCTGATTTTAGAGGCATGGTTTTGTGTAACCAACAGAATAAGTATGCGCATTTTCTTTGAAAAATACAGACAAAAGGAGTAACAAGTAGTGCTTGATAATTGAGTAACTGCTCAAGTTATAAATCGTAAACCGGATCTTTATAAGCAAGAAATGGATTGTTAAGCACGGAAACACACTTTCCAAAGAAAATTCGCCCGACAGGCGGACCACCGCGCCAGAATTTTTATTTTCATATTTTTTTCTTCTAAAAATCAGTAAACTTCCATTGCAACGGATTTAATCAAACATTATAAAAATAAATTGATGTTAGATTGACTTATACTTGACTTAATTTTAGGAAATCTAAAAGGAAAAAATACGAATGAAGAAATATCTCTAAAAATACTTAAAAAACTTTTCTTGGGAAAACTTATTTTAAGAGAAGATAAGAAAATTTTTTGAGTTAAGAGTTGTATTGGACTGCTTTGATTTTCCGGAGCTGGGAAACTTCGACAGTTTTCCGTCATTCGGAGACCAAACCGAGAAAATCTAGTTATTTGAACATCTTATCTCTGGAAAACTTTGGTTTTGTCAATAGAGATGATAATTCTTGTTTCTTTCGCATTATTAATGTTTGTCAAGCGAAGTAAATGTGTTTTTTCCTTGTAGCGATTTTTCATTAGGATATGATGCTTATGTTTTGCTTTCCTGCATCCCATAATTTGAGGGGGAAGCAAAAACTTATAATAAAATTAATATTATATAATATATATATATATATATATATATATAATAATATATAAATATATAAATTCTTAGATATTCTTTTTATCTAATATCTACGTTTCAGCACCATTTAAATAATTTAAATGGAAAATAATTTCCATTTAACGTCATTAACCAAAAGTAATGAGTTTGAAAAAATTCGAAAATTCATAAAACGCAAAGAATTTGAGATTTGGCACGCATGTAGTCTTATAAAAGACACAACATATTTGCCAAGTTTCATCGAGCGAAGTCGGGGCCTGGATGAGTGATAGCTCGGAATATGTCTGTTGCAGTATAAATTTGTCGGATTTTATGTGGTGAGGACGAGCGAAGTTTGTACCAAACCGGCAGGATGAGCTTAGTAAGGACGTAGTAAGGAAAAGCTCCGAGGAGCCCCGTACCCGAGTTTTAGCGTTAGTTTAAAGTGATCTAACAATACCACAATTTCATTTGTTGCTAACAGAGTTAATACGACGAACGTATCAAATTTAACATTTTATTAGAGTTGACTCAGGGATACCAGAGATTTTCTTTCCAAAAGTTAGGGTTTTTTATCTTGGCGTTAAAGCTGTTAATTTTTTGCTGTTCTGTGTTAAATTCATAGAGCTAACTATCATAATTTTATTTTTGATTAATGAACACTAATTCTGTTCCATTTCATCAAAATTTAACGGAAAAGATTCATCTCTTTAGTTTATTACATAGCTATTGACGTATGTAGCAGTTTATTACTCACCTAAAAGAAGCACTGTAGGTAATACTTGGCATTTATGTTATATTCAACTGTTCTACAGTAAAAGTTTTTTCCTCGGCGAATATCTTTCCCTTTTCGTAAAGATAAGCTTGTTTTTATTTCTATGTTTATGCGGTGTAGAACTTTTGTTTTTCCTCGATGAAAATTCAGTTTGACCGCTTTTATATTTGTCTAAAGTTTCACAACAGAAAATCTTTTATTGCATTTTATTCCCGCCAAAAATATATATAAATGGGATTGTAATGAAGCCTCTTTTACATTTGGTTGTACTAAAACGAGTGTAAATTGAAATAAAAGTTAATACCTGTCTTTTTTGATTTTATCATATTTACTCTAAAATAAATGTATTATTACGTTTTAGCGAATTTTTGGAAATTTGCTAATGGATAGGCGTCATGGCGGATTCGAACCTCGGACCACGACACAAATCCGTTTCAGAGGTCCCTTAATGACGAAAAAATACGTTTTGCGAACTTAATATATATATATATAATATATATATATATATAATATATATATAATATATATATAATGATATATATTATAATTATATTATTATAAATATATATATATATATATAATATATATATATATATATATATATATATATATATATATATATATATATATATATATATATGTATATATATATATATAAGTAATAATGTATATAAGGTATAGACACTTTCTGTAAACACTCTAATTCGAACGGATTAATATTTTTAACCAAACTTGGTACAAAAAATCAACCTTCGGGAGGACACGAACCCTATTGAAAAACCAGGTTTTTGTGACGTCATTAACCCGGTTTGCTGAGTCAGCGAAATGTTAAAAAAATCGGCAAAATTCAGGGTCAATATTTTTTTGCCGCGAAAAAGGTCGATATTGTGTATTTTCCAAAGGAAATGCGCTAAAACCTTAAAGATAACTGACTAAGCTTAAAGATAAGTAACTAAGCTTTAAACTAGTGCAAATAATAGTGCGTACTTCTAATTTAGAGCATAGTTGTACAACCAACTGGATAATTATACGCATTTCCTTTGGAAAATACAGACAAATGAGTTACGAGCAGTGCTTGACAATTGAGTACTGCTTAGGTTCTTAAGCATGAACCGGAACCACCAATGGCATGGTTCTTGCATAAGCAAGAAATGGGTTGTTTAGCACGGAACACGCATTCTAAATGAAATTCGCCCGACAGCGGACCACCGCGCAGGAATTATATTTAGTAGTTGTAAACTTATATAGTGTAAAAAAGCACGGAAACACGCATCCAAAGGAAATTCCCCGACATGCGGACCACCGCGCCAGATTTTTTACGATTTCTTACGTACGGTTACGTTTTGTATTATTATTATTATCTTAAAATTAGCACCATAGATACTGCTATACCATAGATGCCATAGATGAATTGAGATAGACCATAGAGTTATTATTACTTGAGAGTAATAATCCCCCATCGGTTGAATTTTGAAACATCGAACAAGTTACCTAAACACCTTTCAATATTAATACAAAATGAAATTAACTGTTCAAAATCACTTTGACTTAAAATATAACTAAATAATGTTAACCAGGTTTTTGTGACGTAATTAACCCGATTTGCTGAATGAGAAAACTATCAAAAATAAGTAAAATTCTGGGTTAATGATTTTTTCGCCGCGATAAAGGTCTATATTTATGTTATGATTATGTCGATAAAAAATAAATTTCGAGTAGGGTGTCGGTTATTAACCATTTTAAGGCGCTGAATCGAATAAAACCGGTCCGAAGTCGATACGACCACACGAAGGGACTAAAAAGTCGAAAAAACCATGGTAAATTAAGAGAAACATAAAAATTAATTAAACACAAAAACTTAAATTAAGACCTTTTAGCGGGCACTTAACTTAAGTGCAAAATAAAATACTTCAAACAATTATTATTATTAATATTATACGGCCAATAACAAACTTTATTAATGAATATTAACCGAGCTCAACCAAAAATAATTTGTAATAATAAGTCTAAAATACAACCAATAGCTCATAATTTAATACGTAAATAAATGTTAGGTTTTGTTATTATTGGTAATTTATGGTTAGTAACGGTTATTAGAGGTTACCAATGGAAATTAATGACGTTTCTTCTAAATATAAAGTTAAATATACCTAAAATATGAAGTTGAAATGTGGGAACCCTTGCGTTTTTTTATCGGAAATTAATAAAGTTAGTAAAGACAGGTCGAAAATTTAAATTTTAATGTTAAATTAAAATAATGGAAAATGTGGTAATAATAATTTCCACTTTTAGCGAATTTTCTTTAAAAAATTGCAAATGACTTGGCTTGTATGGCGAATGGTGGATCTGGGAGTGTGACCAAAGTCCGTTTCAGTTGTCCTTGAACACGAAATCACATTTTTGTGTTCAATATTCGAAATGCGATTTTTTTCTAATGCGTTTGAAATTTTTTTTTGAACATTTTGAAAAAAAATCATTTCTTGCTAAAGATTCCGGTATATGCTTTACAACCTGAGCAGAAGCGTCGCAACATGTTAGTTAATATTATCGAATTTTTAAAAATAAGTTCATAAAAAATTAGCATGAACAGAGCTTTTAATAAGTGCGGATAATGTAGAGAAAGTAGTGCCGATTTTGGATTGATGAGAATAGTTATGAATAACCTGTAGGATAAATATGAGGATTTTCTTGGAAAATCAAAGAACTAGTTGTGACGTTACTCAGGTTGTAAAGCATATTCGCGATTCAAAGTCCGTAGCAGCGCCACCGTCGCTGATAAGAAATTGATAACGGAAGAGTGATCGTTGTTAGTCCGTATGGGAGTTTTTTGGTTTTTCTTATTTGTTACGATTATTTCTTTAATTTTTTTATCAAAGTGCTTTAATTTAAAAATTTTAGGGCGTATGAACTCACTAGAATCACTATTTCGTTGAAAAATAGGGTTTTAATGGGTGTCACAGTATTTAATTGAGTGATAAGATGGTGAAATCACAATATAGTGTTTTATTTCAGTTATTGTTAATTAATGTTACTTTTAAATAATTTTAGTTTACATACACACAAAATTACCATTTAATTGCATTAAATTGTTTAAATTAGTTGTTACAGGTATTTAATTTAACTGATAACAAGCCGATTTTCACCGTAATAGTGTTATTTATCAATCAATTTTATTTACACACTAAAATAATAAATAACTCAATAATTTCACGTTTTTTTAAAATGTTTATTTAAATCATCCGTTTAGGTTTTATTATTCTTGGGTTAAATCGGAACAAATCCAGTCTGTAGTGATAAGAGCCTGATTCTATATTTAAAATCCTGGAATAACCAAAGTATTATCTATGAAATATTGGCCATTTTTAGCACCGATGGTCGTTCTATTAATTTTTACTCATTTATCACAAATTAACGAACAATAAGTAATAAAAGAAGAATTTTCAACGGCTCCCATGCTAATCCTATGATAAAAAAAATCTGATCACCCTTTCGTAAAGTTGCCAACCTATTATGCCAACTTTTAAGAGCTCAGTTTATACGAGGAATACTCGATACTGACATTCGTCAAGCTATTTTGCAGTGTGCAGAAATAGAATTTGAAAAAAAGCTCAGGAACTAGCGCTAGCTATCGAGAGCTCTAAATTACAGAACTCAGAAACATTCAATAAAAACCCAAGTACAAGTAAAGATGTTTATAAGCTCTACCAAAATTCGAGATCTCGATCTAGGTCTAACTCTTCTCGTGCTACTTCTTGGACAACACAAAGCAGCCCTCAGCAATCGCCTAATCTGATTAGAAAATTAGGGTTGCACGGTATCTGCTTACACTGCGGCCAGACTTCTCATCGTACTACAGACTGTCAAGTAAAGGAAAAGCTGTACTGCTCTAGCTGTTCAAAACGCGACATGTGACAAAGTATGTATCACTACTCTTAAAAAAAACAACTTAGTTGAAATGTGCGGAACATAGACCATGACTCCGACTCTGATACACCATCAGTCACTTCTGACAATGAAATTCATAATGTTATTGACATTTTTACAGAATCAATTACACATAAGTATGAACCAAAATGATGATAGAAGTACAATTAAAGAAAAAACTTTTCTTTTGAATGTGATACGGGTAGTCCTATAACTATTATTGGTAAGACAGATTTTGATAAGTTACAACTCAATACACCGTTAGAGCCAACTCCATTACAACTCAGATCGTACACAGGGCACATTTTTAAACCCTTAGGATACATAAAAGTCCCTATAACATTTAAGAATACACACATAACAGGAGACTTATACGTAGTACCTACAAATAGTAGTCCTATTATGGGCCGTAATTGGATAAGAGCTTTGAACATAAATATACAAGACATTTCACACATTAAGAAAACAAACATACAACAATCAAACACACAACCCACACATGCACCGTCATCAATTGAGCAAGTAATAAATGAATATGAAGATGTGTTTACACCAAAAGTTGGGAAGTACCTGATTATCTCGGATCGTTACGCCTAAAGCAGGATGCGAAACCAGTTTATATCAAACCTAGCCAGTCCCCTATGCATTAATTGAGAAAGTGGAGGAAGAACTCGATCGCTTAGAAGCTGAAAAATAATTGAGAGACAGATCAAGCAGAATGGGGACTCCACTAGTAATCCCCAAAGAGTGATGGGAAATCAGTCCGCATTTGTGCCGATTACAAAACAACAGTTAACCCGCAACTTCATGATAATCGTTACCCAATACCAAAGATAGACATTTTTCCTAAAATGAGAAACGGAAAATTCTTCTGTACTTTAGATGTATATAAGGCCTACTTACATTTACAGATGGATGAAGACAGCTCAAAAATACAAGCCATATCGACACATCGAGGGTCACCTTACTAAGAGACTATTTTTGGTATTAAACAGCACCAATGAATTTCATCGGGTGATGGATCAGGTATTGGCAGGATTAGATGGTGTTGCCGCACTTCGATGATATTATCGTGCAAGGCTCTACTAGAGAAGAGTGTATGAAACGATTACTACTATTACAGCGATTAAGAAAACACGATTTACACCTCAACAAAGACAAATGTAAATTTTCCAGAAAAAATAAAATATCTCGGACATATTATCTCAGAACATGGACTTGAAAAAGACGAAAGTAAGGTAAAAGCTGTACTCAAGGCACCTCAACCTCAAAATTCAGATCAAGTTAAACAGTTTCTTGGACTCGTTCTATATTACTCAAAATTTTACCTGCGGCGTCTACATGGCTACATCCCTTAAACAAACTTTTACGGAAAGGAACTAAATTTATATGGTCAAATGAGTGTGAGAAGCATTCAAAAAGCTAAAACAGAAATTGCAAGTAACAGAATACTAATGCCATTCACACCAGAGCTACCAGTTACACTTGCAACAGACGCTAGTCCTTTCGGAGTATCGGGAGTTCTATCACATAAGTTACCTAATGGTGATGAACGACCCATTGCTTTTGCGTCTAGATCCTTGACTAAGGCAGAACAAAATTACAGCCAACTTGACAGGGAAGCTCTTGCCATATACTGGTCATTCAAAAAGTTTTTTCAATTTATTTATGAGAAAATTTACTCTTATCGTTGATAACAAACCCCTGTCCATGATATTTAATTCCAGCAAACAACTACCGGTCTTATCTGCAGGAAGAATGCTACGCTATGCTCAATTCATGTCTGGATTTGATTACAAAATACAACATCGCAAATCTCATGAACATCAAAATGCTGATTATTTTCTAGGAATCCATTAAATATTAACAATAACACGACACTTATAATGATGAGATTACATTTTTCTAAAAGCACAAATAAATCATATTACCACAGACACAATAACATATAGACAAATAAAATTAGAAACAAGTAAGGACGCTAACTTATCAGACTTAAAACAAAAGTTACTAGATGGGACATTACGTGACCCTGAATGGACTTTACAAGACGGCATTATTTTTCGAAGTCACAGAGTAGTGATCCCACGCATACTACAACCAGCAATGTTGAAAGAACTTCATTCGACCCATATCGGAATTGTGAAAATGAAAGCTATCGCAAGAAGGTACTGCTACTGGAAGGGCATCGACAGTGATATAGAGGATCTAGTAAAAAGTTGCTCTGCATGTAGTAAAGTGCAAAGAAATCCGACTAAAGCTCCTCTTCATCAATGGGAACCTCCAAGCAAAAACTGGCAAAGGATTCATATAGACTACGCTGGACCCTTCTTAGATCACCAGTTCTTCTGATTGTTGACGCCAAATCAAATGGCCAGAAATTTTTGCATGAAACGATCACCAACATCCATTTCATCTATTCAGTACTTGAAGAAACATTTAGCAGACTTGGTTTACCAGAAATACTAGTAAGTAACAATTCTTCAATTTTTAAATCCGATGAATTTAAGCAATTTTGCTATGAACACGGAATACAGCATAAGACAATAGCACCAGGAACACCCTGCAACCAACGGTCAGGCTGAACGTTTTGTTCAAACTCTAAAGCAGAAATTAAAACAATGTCATTAGAACCAGGCACGTTACAAGAGAAATTACAACAAATTTTATTTAAATACAGAACCACTCCTCTAGAGGACAACAAACACCCTGCAGAACATCTTTATGGACACAACTTACGAACTAAACTTGACTTAATCAGCCTCCTGACACTAAACCCTCAGATGTACGACCTTCTAGTTTAACAAATCATTTAAAGTGGGGGAGAGAATTATGTCCCGAAACTATGCGGATCTTCAAAGTGGCAGTTTGGTGTTATACAAAAAATTAGGTAACCTGCATTATATTGTTCAACTAGACAGAGGTTACCAGCTAAAAAGACACTATAACCAACTGCGAAGTTGCAGGGTTAGCCAGAAAACAGAAAACCCCAATATTGGTACGAAAAAAGTACATTTTAATCCCACAGTCACGTACCATGAACTTGAAACGCAATTGCGTAGACCAACTGACCAGTGTGACACCTCCCCCAGAAAGTCCGTCTACTCCATCACCCAGACATCAGGTCCATCAACCTGGGAGACAGGCAAAATGAACTCCAGGGATTAAGGCGCTCCACTAGAATCAGAAGACCTCCTGAGAGACTGATGTACTACCACTAGTTGAATCTCAACTAAGTGCCGGAGAATCTATTATGTCTTTTGTTTACTATTTATCATTTAATGTCATCTGCTTGTGTTGTCATGGTAATAATTTTGTTATGACTTTAAAAATATAAAGAAATACAGTTAGTTCTTGTTATACCATTAATGAAGACGTTTTTATTTACTTTAATGTAATTAATACATAATACAACCTTACAACTATTTCTTTGAATCGCGAATAGTGGAAACTTAAGCAAGAAATTAAATGTTAAACACGAAAGCACACATAAAAAAATCGCACGGCTTTCGGTTGCGGACCTCCCCACCAAAGTTTTAAGTATTGAATTTGGCACGTTTATATCGTTTGTTTACTTCAAAAATTAAAAAAAAAATACTGTAAAACTTTATAGTCATCTATAAAAATATAAAAAAATAAAATAAAGATAAAAATAAATGTCCTTCGGTTATTTGGCTTTTGTTTTAAAATTTTATTGTTTTGTAATAATTATTTTTATATTTTTGTTTTCAAATCTAACTTTTTCAACAAAAATTAGGAAAAAAGGTTATGAAGAAAAATATGTCCAAAATAGCCCAAAGGTTGTTCATTTTAAAAGTTTGGTAACTGAGGAGAGGAAGTTAACGAGTCGTCTTTTGTTCCCTGCCAGGTTTTTGTCCTTCAAGGGGGATATTATTGTCAAAAATATTCTTTTTTTCCTTTTTTACGAATAACAACCATCAAATTTATCGCGGATTGATTTTCAATAGTTTAGAACCACTAAATTAATTGTATTAATTAGTCTTAAAAAACTTATTATTTATTATAACTAATTAAAAAAAGTTTTTATTTTACTTTTTTATCTAGAGACATATTTAAAACTCTGAGTGTAGGAGTTTATATTGGACAAAAACTCGGGTATTTTAATATAAATTATTATGATCACTTTTTACCCTGTGAACAAATAGTCTCTCTTTATCTACTATAAAAGAAGGGAAAAAGTTATTTTTATTTTACCATTAATATTATTGCAAATGGTTTTGGGTCAGGATATGAAAAGTGAATATTTTTTACAGACAATAATATAAAATATTTATTAAATGTCTAATATATATGGAAAGTTTTTTATTATCTTTATCGTTTTATCCTATAAATATGTTCGATTGGTAAAAAATTCAAATAGTCGGGTTGGTAAAGTTAAGAAAATGATGATCCTTTTGATTGTGTTATTGTATGTATGACTCTTTATCTGCTGATATCTAAAGTATGTAGTCAGTTGTAAAATTGTTATTACTTTATGAGTCAATCAATCAATCACAAGAAGTACATCAATACAATTCTCTAACTCGATTGATCAGCATAATTTAGAATCTAATTCATCTATCAGATATTACAAAATCGAGATATGTTAGCATAACATTTGACTTCCAGCAGTATTATCACAGAATATATTCCTTTAGAATTTTATATTTATGATTATTAGTATTTTATTATATCTCCACAATAGGCTTCATACTGTATAGTTTCATAACTAGATTAAGAGTATAAAGAAACACTTTTCATCCGCTCTCGGAGAGGAGAAAGGAACTATGACTTGAGTGCGAGTAACAAAACGAGGTATGTGAGTAGAGAATATGAAGACATGATTAGGTGTATAAAAAGATAATATCAAATGAGAATTTTTTCGTTCTACCTTATTGAGAAAATGAATCTATAGAAAACAAATACGTTACTACCGAAATTCCGAGTTAATTGGGTACTTAGAGCAGGAAACAAACTCTATGTTATTGAGGAGATAATGAGATTATACTGATATCTTATAAATCAGAAGTCCATAAAAATAATACATGTTGGCGTAGCACGCGAGAGGTGCTGATGATAGTATATATTTTATGTAAGTGGCATATGGAATCAATTTGTTCTTGGAAGACGGACAAAATGGTTGTGAGGTCAACGCGTCCACTAAAAGTCCAAATTTTCTCAGGGTCGACGCCTGACCTATATATATATATATATATCTCTATAGTAGTATGTTTTTACATTCACTGCTGTCAGTAAATCCGTTTAGTCGTGTTAAAGAGAGAGTTGTTGTTGCTGTACAAGCGTAAACGAATGATTTGGTGATAATTTCTGTTCTCTATAGACGTGGGCACAGCAGCAAAAAGCGCTCTTAGAGAGAGCGAGAGAGAGAGAGGGGTGGGAACTGGTTGCACATGCCGCAAAGACTCTGTTCCTCAAAGTAAAATGATATAGAATATCTTGTAATCACACACATAGACATAACAAAATATCATAGAATATTATCACATAGGTAGTTATAAAATGCAACGTTCTGAGAGGAGTAGACAGGATTCTGTAAATATACGCTCGACCTTTTGGGCAAAGAGGTGAAGGATGAATGAATCATAACTTGTTTGATTAGTAACCCCCTCGTCAAAATTTTAGCGCTGAATTTACACTAGTATAGTCGTAAGTATTTAGAATGCGAGTAGGAGGTTCAATATGGTCAAGGCTATATTACCCTCCCTATGAATGCCATCTCACAAGCACTATGATAATACTTATACAGTCTGTCGTTCTCAGCATAGGAGCGGAATACTGACATTGGCAATTACTCATATTGTATCTACGCGAGCACTTTACGTAACTCTTTATCACAACCCACTTTGAGGTAGCCATTCTGGCGCTAGTAGTAAAATAAATTAAAAAGCGACTATTTGCTTACCTCGCCTCTAGTGCATTGAGTATTTAATTAAGCTATTATCTGAAGGCCATAAGGCATGAGTCAGAACAATAAATTAATAATATATCGATCAGTGATCTAATCTGGGACACAAAGGGAAAAGGAATATGCGGAAAACACTTTCTTAGTGTTTATTACACTTTAAAAACTAATTGTAGATATCTAAATGCAATTCTTGTAATAAAATTCATATGCGATCTTTGAAAATAAATTGATATCTAAATGCGATCTTCTTAAATCATTAAATCTTAGTGTGAGCTTTGGAAGTAAATAAATGTTTAAATGCTTTCTTCGGAAATCTATGTATGTAATTGCGATATTTGGACTTAGTTTTGGCTTAAAATTATAGAAGCCCAATAAAAAATGAGCTTATGAGATTGGGGTCATGGAAGGGAGGGTAGTGGAGGTAGATTTATGAAAGGGGGTTTTAGTTTTTGTTCAATAAAATGATTATTGAAAACTATGTATGTATATCTTCTTCATCAAGAATATATACATACATAAACCCTTAATATACATATGTACGAGATTTTCTGTCCTAGACGTTTCTTGGGACACAATAACTTTGAACGCTTTCTTGGATCGAATGAACTTGTACTAAATCACCTTGTTAACGTCCCAAACCCACATTTCAAAAAATCAGAAATTTTTATTTAGTGTTTAGATTGTGCTGAAATGTTTACTCACATACATATGTATGTTTCACTAACAACGTAGTTTGTTTCAATAGTACCGATCGTATTAATTCCGTTTTATTGATTGACATATATGTAAACAAAACAATATTTCATTAATTGACATGTGAACAAATCAAGTTTTGTACGCTTATATCGTGGTATATGCCACTAATAAACGTAATTAACGACAACAAACGTAGCGCGCGCGGCCAGTTGCCGACGCGGAAGAACAAAGGAATGTTGTTTGGAATATTGTTGTTTACTTACAAAATTGTTTCATTTATAATGCGTTACGCACTCTACGATTGCTCCTTCAAGCACGATAGCCCTGTTAAACTGAATGTGTCAGAGAGGACTAACAGTATTTAAACTTGGTTTCTTGTTGAAATATCATTTGTCCAAACTAAAAGCCCAAAAGGATGTAGGGGAAGCTATATCTCCAACTCAAGTTTATCTGTTTATGTATAATTTCTTTTGTTTTTGCATTTTTTAAAAATATTTTTACATTTTAGGTCATATACTCACTATGAGATCAATGAATTTAATATTTTATGTATATTGACTGAGATATTTAATGTGTTATTTGTTATTAAAATAGGTATAAGTGTTATAATATTTAATACATTTTTAGGTTACGTCGAGCCAAACCTTTTTACAAAATTTCTTTATAAGTAGATGCATTAACTAAAAGGTTTTCAAGTGCACTTATTTGTTACAATCATTATGAAATTCTTTTAAAAGAAATTGAGAATTATTTTTTTAGTAAAGTTAAAAAAAGGGGATTAGCTTTTATCGATAAAAAATAAATGTATTGTGTTGAAAAAAGGGGAAACGACTAAGAAGGACAATATTTCACTGAGATAAAATGAGTATTATCATGAAATTGTTTCGATAGGAGAAATTCCGCATCGTCTAGGGTGCTTGCTGCTTACTATGTGTTCAGGATAAAATGGAGCTGAGCAACTAGTTGTATCCTAAGAAATGCTTTGGTTTTATGTTTTCCTTGAATATTAAAATTATGGTATTTAGATAAACAAAATTTTGCATTTCGTAAAGTTATTTTTAGATAGTTTTATAATTATTTTTTCTCTTTTAGCGAATTTCCTATGGGAAAAAACGCTAATAGGTGCGTCATTCAGGAAAAGGGACACAGGAGTGTGCCCAAAACCCCTTTCAGAGTAAAAGAAGTTTTGTCCGAAGTTGACTTATTAATGTAAGATACAAAAGTTGGTTCAAGCTTCATTTTTAACTGCAAGTTAATAGTAGGCGGTAATATTGCAACATCAAAAGCGCTCAATACTGCAGCTGTGATTGTAAGGTTTAACAGCAAAAACCTAGTTTTAAAAAAAAAATCGAACCAAGCATATGTCCAACTTAAACTTGCTCTAACTTATACCTATAACATACTTATCACTATTGAAATAAATGAGTTATGGATTGTTTAGTAATTAATAAGTAATGAATAGTAATAAATAATTAATTAAATAAATAATAAAATCTTAATTGCATGAATACTATAAAAGTACGATGGCAATCGTCAAAGTACAAAATGTAGTAAACATAAATTACTCAACATAATTTTATTAGAGAAGTACTCATTAATACTATAAAAAGGCTGCTTGTCAAGCTTTTTACGGCTTTCTTTAAAATGATCTATTGACTGCTCTGAAATTTTTTATCTAAGTGATTAAAAAGTTTAACCCCCAATACACTATGACCAACTTCTTACTTCTTAAGTCTATGAGTTGGTATGTAAATACATTTTATCTTTTATTATATCTATGATAATCACTATTTGTTTTAAATTATTTAAGTTGTTTTTAATAAAGAGCACAGAATTAAAAATGAATAGATTTATGGCAGTCATTATTGCCAGTCTCTTAAATAAAGATTTACAGTGTGAACCAGTTTTGGCTCCCGTTATTCTTCTAATTATCTTTTTTTGATAAATAAGCAATGGATCTAAATTGACGTGTCCCCAGGCAATAATAGCATAATTTAACCTGCTCTGAACAAGAGATTTGTAGACGAGCACAAGAGTTTCTTCTGGTAACGAGTCTTTTAACTTTCTAAAAACAAGTAATTACCTAGCAATACTTTTAGTCATTGTTGTGACATGGTTTCTCCAATTTAATTTACCGTCAATAGTGACTCCCAGAAATTTTACTGGATGTTGCTAGTAAGCAAGTCGGAGACTTACGATTAATGACAGTGTTTTATCTTTATTTAGTATAAAGTCATTGCTACTAAACCAGTATTCCATTTTATTTAATCTTTGATCTTCTATTTGTTTCAGCTTATTTTCGTCAGAATGGCGGTGAGTCTGGTTAGAATCATCTGCAAAGGTAGGTAAGTCTTGTATTATCTTTTCTGTATTAGTTAGGTCCATGAACATTGGCATATCATTCGTGCTTAGAAAGTAAAGAATAGGGCCTAAAATGAATCCCTGTGGAACCCTTTTATAAATTAATTTATGTTCTGAACATACATTTTTGTGTCCTACGTATTGCACCCTATGTAAAAAGCAATTCTTTGAGTGACGAATAAGCGTTTCTTTTGATGTTTAGAAGTTCACATTTTTTTAATAGAGTTGAAATACATACTCTATCAAAAGCTTTTGATAAATCACAGCAATTTTTCCATTTTAGCGAATTTTCAATTTGAAAATGACGCTTATGGGGTTATTCGGATGACAGAAGTTAAGGGCGGAGTGGAGGGGGGGGAGATCAATTCAGATTGGCTTCCTGATAGCAAAAAAATATATGTCTAAAAAAGTTAATATATATGTATATATACATACATACATACATATATATGTATATATGTTGCGGGCAGTGTGGGAAATCTTGTCAAATTTCTATAATGACCGGTAATTGTGCATAATGCCCGTCTACTGTTGCGCAATTTGGTCTAAACAAACCTTTTGCTAATTGTAATACTTTTGTATTAGTTGCTTAAAAAGGGATTATTATAATTGAAATATACAACATATAGCCATAAGTGCTCTATATTACTTTACTCAATTTTTTAGCTATTAAAAGACTTTTTAGTCTAGATTTAACGAAGGTATATAGGAAAAGTGATGTGTTTGCAAAGAAATCCAAAACCGTTATGTCACCTGAATTATCCGTTTCAGGGGTTTTTAAGGCCTTCTGAGTGGTTTTTACAACGTTGTCTGTCTGTATGTGATTGTGTCTGTTATCATTGCAGCTCGCGTGTATTACATGGAAATATGCTATGTACCAATGCTATGTATCAATATCCTTTACAAGAGATAATAATAAAATAACAAACAATACATAACAACAACAATGTAGTATCAAAGCGGCCGGAGGGTTTGATGCCACGGAGCGCCTAGTCGAAGTAGCGGCAACGGTTCGAAGGCCCGTACTTCTTTTTAAAGCATACATACATAAATAACAGCATAAAAAATTATAAATTGTATCTAAATCTAATAACAAAGAAGTACAAATTAATGTATTTAACATTAAAACTATATATTAATTTTTAATAGCCACAAACACTTTGGCTTGTGCGTCTATGTATTTTCTTTGTTTTATATTTGCACCATTATATAAACAGATTGATATTAGTTTTGTTATTTAATTTTTCTTTTATTTGTATTTTATTTTTCAATCAATTTTTAAACAGTCTTTTATTTATTACTTAATATTTATTATTGTTCTTTTATAACAACGATGAGTATACTTTACGTTCCGGATAGACAGCGATGTTTCATTCCCTAAAAATAATAATTATTAAGTTAGTTAAAATACAACTAATTACTAATTTAATAATTAGTTTGTACTAATTATTAAATTAGTTTAGAGCTGTTAATTGATATATAGCCCCAAAATTCGAGTTAAGTAGCAATGTTAACATACCTGCGATGTTACTATTAGATAATTTTAATCATATGCTTGTAAATATAATGGATGCATCCTTAAATTTTATAAATAAACATTCTAAGAGCATCTAATTATTTTGCGCATTAATTAAGTGGTATCTAACATGGAAGTGTTTGATCTAGAATGTAGTTGTCTGAAACTGTCAAGTAAATGGAAAGACAATGTTAAGTTGTTTAGTTAGTGACCTGATAACCTCTCAATCATCCTCTCTTATCTGTATTGAGTTGACTTTAATTAGTTTATTTTCAATTTGAGTTTATATTACTTTTAAAGACAAATTATTATTTACAACAGAGAGTTGCATGGATTAAAAAAACAACCTCAAGTATGGGATAAGGCTTCCCTACCGAAAGTCGTAAAATATAACAAGGCATAAAATATAAGAAGACACGAAAAGTTAATTAACAATTAATTAATCGACATTTGATGAAAAATGTTTTTTTCTAATGCATTGCTTCCCCTTTCTTAAAAGAGTTAAGGGAAGAAAAGTACAAAAATAAAAACAAAATAGAGGACTGTATACGTATATAATAAATCACAAAGAGCGTTAAAATTCCACTTAACCTTTAGACAAATTTTTACGATTTTATTGTTACAGCAAAACAGAATTTACTGCCAGGCATAGCCTGGTTGATTGCTATACTGCTGCGGTAATCGCAATTTTTTGATTTTTAGATCCCCGATATAAACCCTTTACCAAAAATAATTTATCTGCTGTACGCATCAAATCCTTACATAGATTTTATGCTCTCCACCAGAAGTGTTTTATAGTTTTTACTTTCCCATCTCAAACAAGGTATGTTGGAAGCATAATAACGGTTAAAAATATGTCAATTATTTTTAGAAATTTTCAAAGAAAATTTACTAAAATATGGTTTGGTAAATAGAGACATGGAGGGAGAGGAAGGGGGGTTAGTCAATTATGTTTTTTGTTGCGCTAAACGGTTAAAAGTGGTTCTAAGACGATTGAAACAAGAAACGTGACCCCGAAAGGCCTTGGTGTGTAGAGTTGAGCTAAGGTCTGCGAGACAATGCGGTTTATCTTTAAAAATGCGCTGCGCTGAAGTTATAATCAAGTCATAACTTGAGTATGCGAGAACAAACTATGCGTAGGTTTTCAAGCTGCACTCTGTTTTTCAGCTGTAGGAGCTCGCCTACTTTCAGATACACCGCACCAGAATTTTTTATTTCTTCTTATTTGTACCGTAGATGCATATAGGACAAGTAATTGGTTAGCACTGATCATCCGAAACAGGAATTTAAACTAAATTATTTGCCTCAGATTTTCAAAACCTCTTCAGTGATTTTTACCGAGTTTTATGTCTAAGTGAGTGTGCATTAACTGAAAAAAATATTAAGACGTCATTAACCATCATTAATGACTCAGAAAAAAGGTAAAAAATTACAGAAAGATAATTGGATTAATTTAAAATGAGCCACGTGTATAGTCTTATCCCGGGTGAAACATATCAGTTACACCGAAATTAAATCCTTTAGCATTAGTTCCGATTGATATATTTTGTACACGTCCCAACTTATTCAAACTCTACTGCGGTGTGAGACATTACATGAATTTGTATTTGGATAAAGAAATTCGAAATTTACTTTTATTAGACTAGACTTTAAAATAAAATCAACTAAAGGCTACAATAGGTTAAAGGAATAAAAATAAACCCAAGAGTTCATAATAAAAACTTGCAAAAGCACTCTTAAGGTTTTAATTAGATAAAATCAATGAAGATATTTATATCATTAAAGTTTTATTAATAAAGGGTTCTAAGAGGATCCTTAGAAAGGGCTGTCCCAGGACCTTTTCCTTCCCTTCGTCTCAGATCCCGAGACATTCCTTTATCTTGAACTTAAATGTAAGAGGACGTAAGTACCTCTTTAACATCAAGGAGAACTTGATATAATATCTGTCGAAAGAAATACAACCCTTTCTGTTGTGTCAATGGCATAACATTTATTTGGACAAAAGAAACATAATTTAAGCGAAACATAATTTAAGCGAAACATAATTTTAATCCTAAGTCAGAAATATGTTTTTAATTTATTTCGTGCTGATTCATTTATTTTCCAATATTAAGAGAAATAGTTTTGCATGTCTGACATAATAATTACTAATAATTATTAAACATAATAATAAAATGTTTTATTATTATGTATTATAAGCTTTAATTTAAAATTTAGTTCTAATTTTATTACGTCTAAGCCAGGGTTAAGTCTCTAAGGAACCACTGCTGAGGCCGATTTGTATAAAATTGAATTATAATTATTTAGTAATAATTATAAAATACATGTAATTATTTTATACTTTAATTTGAATTAGTTTCATATTTATTTAATGTTTGTTTCAAAGAAACATAATTTAAGCATGTAGTTTTAGTTAAAAAAATAAGCCCCTTAATAATCAACATAATTATTTATTGTTTTCTAAACAAGGAATGTTTTTTTTTTTTATTCAAAACCGCCATTTAATTTAAGTAATTTAAAAAATATGGCACAGGTTATCATGGAGTTTTTCCAGACCTCAATGGATTTATTACGCTTATCTTATCCTTAAAATTTGGGAAAAACTTAATCACAGCATTCATCCATCAAAGTACTGACCACGTGCTATTATACTTAACATTAAGTTATTTGACATAAACTATAAATAATAACTCAATACAACAAGCAGTATTAAAATTAAACAATATAGTTAATAAATACTAAAAGGTCAATCGTGCTCGTGCTGAATTTGAATTTAATTAAGCGATTTAAAAAATCATATATACATGCCTTTTGATACAATTGAACTAAAAATGTGATAATTCTTGACGAATACGTTGGTATTCTTGTATAAAACTGCTTGCGTGCCTCATTTTGAATTGATCTAACTATTTTTCTGTGCTTTATACATTTTTTGTCCATATTCTGCTGTTAGATATTATTAATTTTTAATGGCATTTTCCCATATCTTTAGTGAGTTTGTATCATGTGGGCAGTTTGGTGGACCACAAGCCCATCTTATAAACATTTTTTTCTGATGTAAAATAGCTAAATGTCTTTGATACGGCTGTTGCTAAAATCTGCCCATAGTGTGATTGCTAGCATGCATAGCTAACCTGACAGTAAAAGTTTAAATCTAGAATAAGGATATTGCACAAAATATTGTCCTTATAAATTTAACTAACTTTAGTCATGTTTGACCTTTTCAACGCTATATAATCCATGTGAAAATATTAGGACCGCAACCTACCGTAATAAACATCTTACGTTCTGAAAACATTTTCCTCCAACAATGTTTTTCATGAAGTTTAAGTAACGCTAGTTTTTTCCCCTCTTTCCCTAATGTGCTTTTTGTAGTTAAGTAAGGTTAGCAGACCCTAATCTATTGGACAAGGGTCTCTTTGTCATGTCAAGAATTAATTTATATCATAGATTAGACAAAAAGGTCTTCTTATTTAAAACCTTGACCAGCCTTGACCACCTTCTCTATTTAGACTCTCTTAAGACTTTTCCGCCCTAAGAGAGGGATAAAACAATTAAAATATAAAATTTCTGTGGATTTCCGCCTTAAAACAATCAACTGGGTGTAAAAGTATCATCTGTTTTCGGCCTTGTGTAAAATATCAAAAATTCTAAGTCAAATCTTCTCTTCTGGTTTTTTAAAAACAATACACTACATATTTTATATCTTGTTTAACCTATTTCAGTCTAAATATGATATTTAGGCGCTATATATTTAATAAGCACACAAAAAATGGAATTTTTGAAACTCCTCCTTTCTTTAAGCACTAAAATTGAATGGATAAAAATTATAATAATTATAAAAATGAGTAGAAGTGGATTTCTCAATTTTTTAAAAATCTGATGGTCATTATTTTTTGACAAAAACATTTGATAACAACATATGAAGTAATACGACAGTAAACAATGCAAAAAACAAATTCAAAGTTGAACTTTGATTTTGACTTCATTCCTTGAATAAAGAGTGGGAACTTTTGGCAGAAAAGTAAAATTCAAATGTAGCATATGAGGGTTCGAATTCGGGACAGGAATACAAACGCTTTTAAATAATTTGTTTTCTCTTTTTATCACCTCTGGGCCTAGTTTGGCTATCTGAAAAATTAGTTCTTAACTGACCTCAATTAAAAAAATATAAAAAAATAAATAATAATTCAACTTAAAATTAAAACAAATTTAGGATGCAGATATAATATAAAAAATATGCATTATTTAGGATTTATTCATGGTTTATATTTTATCGAATACCATGTCAAATTTCTTTACAAAAATCGGGTAAAATCGGACTCGCATTGCTCGTCCTAAGAATGTCGATTATGGGAATATTATTATGAAATTATAACTCCGGTCTCGCTACGCTCGAACCCAAAATCTAGGGTGTTATGACTTTGGACTCGCTTCGCTCGTCCTTAGATTGTCTTGATTAACTGAAGCTTATGCAGGCATTATTTTTGTTTGCCTACCCTCAACCTCTAAATGTCTTGGGTGCTACAGCCTTAGGTTTATTAAAGCTTAGAAAATATATACTGTAATACGGGTAATACTTCTATATTATGTTGGTATTATTGAAAGTTAGTTTTGTATTATAGAAAATAGTAAAATATCAAGTTAACTAGGTAATATAATATATTTAAGGTGAAAACTAAGGTGAATTAAACATTTGAATATAATTTATTTAGTAAGTTTAATTTATTTAAAGAAAAAAATAAGCTAATTTGTAAAGTATAGTAAGTGCTAGTGAATTTTAGGCTATAAAGATGTAAAGTTTATCCTCTAATAGATTTCAACCAATATAATGTTGACAAATCTGGCTTTACGCCTACAACAGATCATCCTCAGTGCCAGTAAGAAGAAATTATTTTTACTTTTACTCATTTATACCCTAGGTTTATAGGAAAAGTATTCTGTAAGCGACAAAATTCAAAACCGGGATGTCTCCTGAATTATCCGTTTCAACTTTTGTTAAGACATCTTCAAACATTTGTTTGTCTGTATGTGTGTTCTGGTTATCATTGTAGCTCCTAGCGTATTTCACGTATAATTTTCGTATTGGTGAGTTGAAAATTAGTACAAAAATCGCTTTTAGTTGCGCTCTCAGCAAACATTTTTTTACGACACTAACCGACAATAGTAACTCTTTAAGTTCTTAAAACACAAAAATATTTAAATTAATTTCAAATTTAACTCGTTGAATTTATATAAGACCAATATTCTGCCAGATGTGTTGATTTATTTCATATCATTATTACCATTAGTTTAATATGCATTGATGCTTTGTATCGGTGATGCTTATATTCTGAGGACGAGTTAGGATGATCAGTTGACATGTTTCAGTATAAATTCGGTGATGCTTATATTCTGAAGACGAGTTAAGTTGGACAGTAGACATGTTTCAGTATAAATTCGGTGATACTTATATTCTGAGGACGAGTTAAGTTGGACAGTAGACATGTTGCAGTATAAAGCCGGTCATGTATTTTGGAAAAATTGTTATTTGATTTATTTTCAATATCTTCAAGTTAATTCCCAATTTCATTTGCAACCAATGTATTATTTGATTGTTATTTATTTATTTATTTACATACTTGAGGTTACTTTATTACAAAGTTTCTCAATTGTCAAAATTTTACAAACAAATAAAAAGAACAAACAAGAAAATAAATAGATTATAAATTATTAAATAGACTGCATAAACATAGGCAGCATAACTTGAATAACATTACATGAGAAACTCTAAACATTTAAGGTGGGAATACTAAATTATCAGCTAAAAATTCGTTAACATTATAGTAGGCTTTCTCGAGTAACAATGCTTTAATGCTTTTTTTGAAATTTTTGGGTGGAAGTTCAACTATTGAAGCTGGTAATTTATTAAAGCACCTTATTCCATTAAAATTTGGGGACTGATGTGATTTGTTGAGCCTACAAGTGGGAATATTGATGTTAGCAATATATCTAGTGCCATAATTGTGGTTCTTAATATAATTAAACTCCCCCTCATCATACTTTGCTTTAACGAACAACAACAATGAAAAAATATAGGCTGAATGAAAAGTTAAAATTTTATTTTCAATAAAATATTGTTTGCACTTAGAGTCATGTTTAGCATTATTCATGATACGAATAGCTTTTTTTTGCAAAATAAAAATACTGTTGGCTACGGGGGCTGCTCCCCATTCTTTAATACAATACAGCATACGTGAATGAAAATGCGCATAGTAAGCAAGATTCATGGTATCAATATCTAAAGTTAAACTAAGTTTACGCAGCAGAAATAAAATAGATGAAAGTTTACTTCCTAACTCATTAACATGAGCTTTCCAGTTAAGTGTACTATCAAGGGACACTCCAAGTATTTTAATGGGTGAAATGTTGATTGAGTTGATTTCTCATTTTTATTAAATTGTTTTAAAAAGTTTTTCTTTGTCTCTTCTTATTTTTGTTTTTAATTGTTTTATTTTTACACACTGTAATCTTCTGCCATTCTGTTTCTGATAATCTTAAATATCATTATCAATGATATTCAAGATTGATGAGATTATCATCTCATTATCAGTATTAGTTTAATTGTTATCAAATGACTTGTTTACATTTTTCTGAGGACGATGAAACGAGTCCGAAGGATAAGTTTAGCTAATCCGATGTGATGCGGAAATGTTTTTAGATATCCCGTACCCAATTGTTTCCTATTGAGTCTTGTTACGAAATTTGAGACTCAAAAGGAAACATTTGTTTTTTCTCACAGGCACTAAGGTCTCCTGTATAGGTTGAAAGCTCGCTATTATCATCATTTTATCGGATGAAATCTATTAATTGAAAGACTTTTATTTACATTATCAATCTTAATAAATAAAAATTAAGGATTTCATAGTAATAAGACTTATAAATAAAACTAGGTTGATGATCATGAATAATGAAACTTGATATAACTTGAATACACTGTGTAAACAATATGTTTATCCATGTGTATTATTTAATACGTGTAGCTAAAAAAACCAAAATTCATTTTTGAACTGAAAATAAGATCTATTTCCATCTTAAAATACGTAAAAAGTACAAAATATATAATAATAATAATTTAACATTTTATTACATCGATATCAGATGAAGTGACATCAGATGTATTATGGTCAAGTTACAGTATTTTGTATGAATATTGTTACTTAAGTTATTTAGTCTTATATAAATTAGCTCAAAAAAAAATAACCACTTGATTCAAAAAATTGGCTAATAGGTATTTTTATCTATATTTTCATAAATAAACTTTTTAGCGTCTTACTGTAGAAATAATAATAATTTTTATTATGTGTTAAAATTCATTACACTATTTCCTTCTATTATTTAAAAAAATATAACTATATAAAAATAAGATTTTTAAATGTTAGAGTTGGGTGTCGATTTTAAATGGTATGGTACATTGAAGTTTTTTTAATTTTAAGATGCAAATATAGTGCTCACAAATTTAAAATTGTGTTTGTCTGGAAATTATTTTTTTAATTTTTTTTTAACTTAATCTATAGAATGATGTTTAGCAAAATTGCATTAAAGAAGTATATAGATAAAAGAAGTTTAAATACCTGAGTGATAGAAATAAACTCTGATGAGCGAAGGTAGAATGAATATGTTTTTGAATGTGAGGTAGCAAAGGGCTGGGTACAGTTGCTTTCAGAACGGAGATATCATATCGACTGAAATTTGGTCCAGAGAGAAAGAGGAGGGAAGATGGGAGCGCCTGGCAGCTCTGCAAACCAAGCTTTACACCGATGTATTGCAAGCTTACTAGCGCTTCACAGCGGACTTCTTACTTACTTGTTACTTTATCCTTTTTACTTCTCTTCACCTACTACCCTAGGAATAAGGAAAAGTATTGTGTTCAGCCTACAAATCTAAAACTGAGATTTTATCATTATTATCCGGCAATTTTATGACGTTTTGAGTGGATTCAACCTTGCTGTCCATTAATGTGTGTCTGAGTCACGCATAACTGTCGTGTTTATGCTAAGGTGTTTAAACGTGACAAAAATCAGATATTAGGTACAGTTTTGCTGCACGGAATTTTTCGAACTACCATATCCTATTTTGCTGAGTCATCTAAATATAAATAAGTCGCTAAAAATCGAAAATTAACCGATCGAGTTAAAATTTAATAAAAATGGGTACAATTTGTCAACGTACCGCTTGTACATCTATAAGTAATAAATTGACAATTCCTACTTAATTTCATTTTGATATTGCTCGCCATTTCAAAAATTTTGACCAATAACTTTTAATTTTCTTATTACAATAAACATGAAACTTATAATCAATAAGTATTAGAAATTTCATAGCTATGCGACTTTTAGTTTGCAAGTTTTTGGCGAATATATATATATATATATATATATATATATATATATATATATATATATATATATATATATATATATATATATATATATATTGGTGCGACACATTAACATTATATGATAAAGTTTGTTAACATCTGACAAAATCATGACGCTTTACCGTAAAAAACTCAAATTAATACCATAAGGTCTAATAATAAAATTTATTGCTAATATTTCTTATGAAGAACAAATATTATAAAAAATCTAGGCTGCCAAATATGGTCAGAGGTTTTTAATGCATCTATTGTATTAAAAGAGTGTAGTCATTAAATTTGTTGGAAGATTTTTGTATGCTTTCATAAGCTAAAAAATAGTTTAAGAAAGTGAAGTAAAAATATATAAATGAATACATAATTTTTTCTTTGGCCAGGGGTAAATACTTATCAGCTTTCTAAATAAGTTGGTAATTTTTTAGGTGTTTAAGCTCAAGTCCAATGTGTTATAGATATAGACACCAAAATAAATTAAATACTAAGAATGACGCTGATTAAATAAAACAGAGTAAAGAATAAATAAAAATATATAACTTTTTTGAATGCAGGTTGAAAAAATCGGGTTCGGAGTACCTCGAAACATTTCCTCATTATTCTGAGGACGAGCGAAGCGAGTTCGAAGCAGGAAGGATGATCACAGCGAATCCGATGTGATGAGAAAAAGTTCTGAGGTACCCCGTACCCGATTTATTTCTAAATGATTAGAGCATGTCCACTCTCCATCCCCATCACCATCACCATCCCCATCACCATCCCCATCACCATCCACATCACTATCCCCATCACCATCCTCATCCTCATCCCCCAAGTGTGAGGACTTTTTAGATTCCTCTTATCTTCGTGTGTATTCCTACTTCATAAAAACTCAAATTCGACGTTCTTACGTTTAACGTGGAGCGAAAAATTAACCTGAAGCCTAATCTACTGAACACATTTTGATATGTGGTGACCTTTTGAATTCGTCTTCTTCCTGTGTGTAGTCCTACCTAATAACATCTATAAACTGGACATTAGGGTGGCCCTTAGCTATAGGGGTGAAAAAAAAAATGTTAGAAATGTTGTGCTCCCAACCCCTAATTTTGTTTGAATATATGAAAAAAAAAAATCCATAAAAATTTCAGTCAGATCAGGGGTGATTAACAGGTGCCGCCGGGCCTTTGAAGTTTTATAGGTGTCAAAATTCGTCAAAATTGTGATTTTCGTGACAATTTTTTTTTCTGTGATTTTTCACATTATTTTCTAGATAAAAACAATACCTAACCCACTAATAAAACACTATGAACTTATCATTATGACCTGAAATTATCTTAGTTTGTACTTACTCTGATATTTAATGGTGGACATATAAATTTTTTCTGAAAAAATTATCAAAAAAGAATTTTTTTTCTCTACACTGCAAAGTATAACTCATATAATATGTGTTTTGTTATCAATTTATTGGTATATTATGTTTTTGTATACTGTCTTCTATAATTTAAGACCAATATTTGGTTATTTATACTAAAATTAGCAGACCTAATGTGTAACATACAAAACACTGCCACCCTATCTCGCAGTAGGTGAAAGCTAAGTAATGAGTATAATAGTCCAATTCAGTTTCAAGAATTTTCAATTAGTTTTTTGGTTTGAATTTATTTTCAAACAAGCCATTATTGCGACATTTGAAACTTTGTGTGTTACTTGAAGTCACTTCTAAATAAATAAAGTTTTGAACAATAGATCGCCTTCGACATCCATATTGCATGGCTAAGTGCACCTGGCTTTCTAAATGACACTCCTCGAGGCGGGGTCTCTCCTAGAAAAATCTCTGCCAGCTCCATTAGCTCCCTGTTATCTTCTCTTAATTGTTTTTTTGAAACTTTTTACGAAGAAGTCACGCATATCTCTTATTAAACTCTGAGATCAGAAGACTATATTTTAGAGTCTATCTGACCCCATGAATTTCTGAACCTAGAAAACAGTGGAACATCTGGCCCAAAAGTCGGTCCCACTACTTCATTGAATACACCCTTTAATACCACTTCAAATACGTTGTGCCTACAAGGCAGGTATAGAAAATTCTTTTCTAAGAGGTTCTCAATATTTCTGCAAGCTCCATTGTTCTTACTGGTGTTCGATGCCGTGGTGTAAAACACATCGCTTGAACAGAATCAAGAAGTCACCATTCTTCAAGACATCTATAGACTGCGGCGGCCTATTCTGCTCTAGTAGCCTGTGGTATGCTCGGAGCTCCATGGTCCACAACTTGTCTTTCCGCCATATGAAATAAGAACTGCCAACCTTTCTGTCTTACTGCCTTTTGTAATATTAGAAAAAAGCTTCCCATCCCAATGCACAACAGCACACTGAATTCTATCAATACTAAAGGTTTGTAACAATTCATTGTATCTAAAAATCTAAAACTGGGATCGTTTATGGCTTATTGAATTTCTGTTAATTACCAAGTTCTTTGCATTATGGCCTAACGCTTCTGCTGTGGCAACTAATATATGAACAGCATCTCTGTCTCTAACTTTGCACCTATCTAACGTTGCTGCTAGGCGATCAATAAAAAAATCAACAGTTCCTCTCAAACCTGACGATGAAGGAAAAATTGCATCAGAGACAAGCTCATCTGAAACTCTCTCACTGTCGTCTGTGCTACTACTGCTGCTGGTGCTTGGTAGCAATTCCGCAAACAAACTAGATCGATCAATATCCTCCATGCATCGAGTTTTTCAACGGACCTCTTCCTCCTTCCGTTCTGCAATTCTCTATTCTGCCCTGTGTAACTTAATATCAACTCCCAGCATAACACCAGGTCGCCCTTTCATTCTTTGCATCCGCAAAAACTCTATGTCCTCCTGAATTTTTATTTGGTTTTCGGCGTCACTATGGGCAATATCAAATAAATCATCCAGCCTGTCTGTAAACGCAAAACTACTACTGATAGCAAACTCAGTCGTTTTAGAAGAATTTTTCTGAAGACAACTCCAATCGTTTTATAATTTGATTAAAATCTCACTGCAGTGGTCTTTTCTTTTTGTAGGGATTCTTGCTTTTTCCCAAAAGATGCTAATCTCCTTTATCATCTATTCAGCACTATGTTTTACATCTAACTTGATTATTTTGAGATTATAAAACAACACACTTGTCTGTTAGAAGGAAGTTTGCCCCCAGTAATCTGGTGGAAACAGGACCTACTAAAAAAGGATGGTCAGAACGAAGAAATTCTTTCACTTGTATTTTAAACTAACAAACAACTTAAACCAAACACTTGATTTAAAAAAGAAATTTAAACAGATTTGATGGTAACAGTTTGTTTTCTGAACCAAGACTGGAACTTTTTTTTAAGTAAGTCAAAGGGATTAAAATGATTCATTCATAGTACCCCTGCTTAGATAACTTGCATCTTGCATGGTATTTTCCTTCACTCATCTTTAATCCTTAAGTGGACACTAGGGTTATTTTACCTGAAAGTATTTTGATAAACAAGTATTAATAAGTATTCAAAGTTATAACCTATCTTGCCTTTTTTATTCAATTCATTTTTTGTAAAAATTTTTTAAAAAAATTTCATATTTCATAATAGGTAAGAGGGGGGGGGAATCAGCAAAGGGGGGGGGGGGGTAACACACAATGTTTCAAATGTCACAATAATGGCTTGTTTGAAAATAAATTCAAACCAAAAAACTAATTGAAAATTCTTGAAACTGAATTGGACTATTATACTCATTACTTAGCTTTCAACCTACTGCGAGATAGGATGCAGTGTTTTGTAATGTTACACATTAGGTCTGCTAATTTTAGTATAAATAACCAAATATTGGTCTTAAATTATAGAAGACAGTATACAAAAAACATAATATACCATAAATTATAACAAAAAACATATTATATTGAGTTATACTTTGCAGTGTAGAGAAAAAAATTGTTTTTTGATCATTTTTTCAGAAAAAATGTATATGTCCACCATTAAATATCAGAGTAAGCACAAACTAAGATAATTTCAGGTCATAATGATAAGTTCATAGTGTCTTATTAGTGGGTTAGGTATTGTTTTTACCTAGAATATAATGTAAAAATCACAGAAAAAAAATTGTCACGAAAATCACAATTTTGACGAATTTTGACACCTATAAAACTTCAAAGGCCGGCGGCACCTGTTAATTCACCCCCGATCGGGTGAAATTTTTTATGGAATTTTTTTTTCATATATTCGAACAAAATTAGGGGTTGGGAGCAAAGAAAAAAGAAAGTTCATTTTTAAGGGCCACCCTACTGGACATTCCTGTGCTAAACACGAAGCTAGAAACTAAGCTAGCGAAAAATACAGACAAAATGAGTTACGAGCATGCTTGACAATTGAGTAACTGCTTAGGTTCTAAAGCATGAACCGGAACCTAGAAATGGGTTGTTAAGCACGGAAACACGAATTCTACATGAAATTCGCCCGACAGCGGACCACCGCGCCGGAATTATTTATTTAGTAGTTTTAAAACTTATATAGTGTAAAAAAGCACGGAAAACACATCCAAAGGAAATTCGCCCGACATGCGGGACCACCGCGCCAGAATTATTTTCTAGTTGTAAACTTATATTAAGTAAAAAAAAAGATAAAAATTGATCGTCCCTACCAGGATTTGAACCCAGGTACCCTGAGTTTGAGTGCTCGTGTTGACTCCGGACCACTGCCATTCAACTCAGAGGCCCAAAAAACATAGAAAACGACACCCTACTCGATATTTAATTTTTAACGACCGTAATTTTGGTTTTCGATAATTTTTGTGGTTTTTCGACTTTTTGGTAACTTAGAGTGGTCGGACCGGTTTCATTCGATTCAGCGCCCAAAAATACATCGAAAACGACACCCTATCGAAATTTATTTTTTATCGCCTAAATTTTGGCTTTTGGTAATTTTACAATGGTTTTTTCGACTTTTTGGTCAACTTAGATGGTCGTATCGACTTCGGACCGTTTCATTCGATTCAGCGCCCAAAAATACATCGAAAACGACACCCTACTGAAATTTATTTTTTTATCGGCCTAAATTTTGGTTTTTGGTAATTTTTACAATGGTTTAAAAAATTCTGGCGCGGTGGTCGCGCATGTCGGGCGAATTTCCTTTGGATGCGTGTTTCCGTCTTTTTACATTATAGGAAATGCGCATAACATCCAGTTGTGTACAAAACTATGCCTCTAAAATTAGAAGTACGCACTATTATTTGCACTAGTTTAAAGATTAGTTACTTATCTTTAAGGTTTTAGCGCATTCCTTTGGAAAATACAGACAAAATGAGGTTACGAGCAGTGCTTGACAATTGAGTAACTGCTTAGGTTCTAAAGCATGACCGGAAACCACGCAATGGCATGGTTCTTGCATAAGCAAGAAATGGGTTGTTTAGCACGGAAACACGCATAATAAATGAAATTCTCCCGACAGGGACCACCGCGCCGGAATTTTTATTTACTAGTTGTAAACTTATTTAATGTAAAAAGCACGGAAACACGCATCCAAAGGAAATTCGCCCGACATGCGGACCACCGCGCCAGAATTATTTTCTAGTTGTAAACTTATATTTTGTAAAAAAAAAAACGATAAAAAATTATCGACCCTTCCAGGATGTGAACCCAGGTACCCTGAGTTTGAGTGGTCGTATTGACTCCGGACCACTGGCATTCAACTCAGAGGCCCAAAAAACATTGAAAACGACACCCTACTCGAAATTTAATTTTCAACGACCGAAATGTTGGTTTTCTATATTTTTTGTGGTTTTTCGACTTTTTGGTAAACTTAAAGTGGTCGTATCGTCTTCGGACCAGTTTCATTCGATTCAGCGCCCAAAATTACATAGAAAACGACACCCTACTCAAAATTTTATTTTTTAGACCTAAATTTTGGTTTTTGGTAATTTTACAATGGTTTTTTGGACTTTTTTGGTCACTTAGAGTGGTCGTATCGACTTCGGACCGGTTTCATTCGATTCAGCGTCTCAAAAAACATAACTATTGACCTTTTTCGCGGCAAAAAATATGAATTTTGCTGATTTTTTGAAAATTTCGCTGACTCAGCAAAACCGGGTTAATGACGTCACAAAAACTGGTTTTCAATAGGGTTCGTGTCCTCCAAAGGTTGATTTTTGTACCAAGTTTTGGTTAAAAAATATTAATCCGTT
>JACMZG010000008.1:87442408-87476813 GCA_018340805.1 Microvelia longipes | reverse complement strand
AAAAATTTATTTTTATCGACCTAAATTTTGGTTTTTGGTAATTTACAATGGTTTTTTGACTTTTTGTCACTTAGAGTGGTCGTATCGATTCGGACCGGTTTCATTCGATTCAGCGTCTCAAAAAACATAACTATTGACCTTTTTCGCGGCAAAAAATATGAATTTTGCTGATTTTTTGAAATTTCGCTGACTCAGCAAACCGGGTTAATGACGTCACAAAAACTGGTTTTCATAGGGTTCGTGTCCTCCCAAAGGTTGATTTTTGTACCAAGTTTGGTTAAAAAATATTAATCCGTTCGAAAGATAGAGGAGTGTTTACAGAAAGTGTCTATGAAACATAATATATATTAATATATATATATTATATATATATATAATATATATATAATATATACTATATATATATATATATATTATATATATATATATATATAAATATAATATAATATATATAAATATATATATAATTAATATAAATATCATATATATATATATATATAGATTATAAAAAGTCTCGCGAAAAAATTTTTTTCTCGTCTTAGGACTCTTGAAACGGATTGTGTCGTGGTCCGATTCTATGCATAGGTTCAGCGTTTCCAATTGATCTGACGATAACGGGAGATGCAGGTTATACAGGGTTACTGCAGCTACTCAGTCAGTTTGAATTCCCCCCCCATGTAGCCTATCCATCTACGAATTTTCCAAAGGAAATTTGCCTAAAGGAGAGTTTTTTGATTTTTGGTCACTGAGTGGTCGTATTTATTCGACCGGTTATTTTTTTTCATTCGAGTTAGCATCTCAAAAAAACATATAACATTTGGAACTTTTCCGGCGAAAATATGAACCGTGATGTTTTGCAGTTTCAAAAGTTGTGAACTCAGCAAACCGGGTCATGACGTCACAAAACCTGGTTTTCAATACTAGGTTCGTGTCCTCCCAAAGGTTGATTTGTACCAAGTTTGGTTAAAAAAATTAATCCGTTCCGAAAGATAGAGTGTTTACAAGAAAGTGCTCTAGAAATAGCATATATTATATATTATATATATATATATATATATATATATATATATATATATATATATATATATATATATATATATATATATATATATTATTATATATATATTATATATATATATATATTAATTATATAATATATATATCATTAATATTATATATAATTATAATAAAGTCACGCGAAACGGTCTTTTCGTCATTAGGGAACCTCTGAAATGGATTTGTGTCGTGGTCGAGGTTCGAATTACGCCATGACGCCTATCCCATTAGCCGAATTTCCAAAGGAAATTCGCTAAAAGGAGCCGTACAAAAAGTCATGAAATCTTTCTAAAAACACTTATATAGTAAAATACTCCCCGCCAAGTCTCTGGTACAAAAAAGTAGGGAAATCAACTTTTCTGTCCCGCTAAGACATGTCCGTATTGGGTGGAGACTGTCATGGGCGTTTCAAAGTGAAGTTGCTAGGTTGGCAATAGTTAAGGCTATTTACATGAGATGCAATCATCAGCTTTCTCTCCTAGGTGCAAGCCAGCTGTGTGAACAAGTTTTATATATTTTTTTTTGCCATATTTTGAGATATCGAACAATTCAGGTGTTCGTGGAGATTAATCATAACAGATTTTAGCAGTTGTCATAAATGCAGCAGTTTACTTACCTGCATAGATCCAGGAGTATACAAAGAAATGAATAAATAATTAAACGATAAGGGTACGATATAATCAGGCACTACACCCTATACCCTTGCAAACACTATCTCTAAAGGTGATTCACTTTTCTGTTACGCCGCAAAGGAGAAGAAGCTGAGGATTGCCTCTCAATGTAAATAGGGCCCTTAGCTATTGCCAACCTAGCAACTTCACTTTGAAACACCTATGACAGTCTCCACCTAATACGGACATGGACATGCCTTGGCGGGACAGAAAAGTTGATTTCCCTACTTTTATGGACCAAAGACTTGGCGGGGAGTATTTTACTACATAAGTAGTTTTTTGTAAGATTATACTGTACGCAACAAAGTAGGGTTTTTAAGGGTCTATAGCGTATAAACAGCTATATGTGCATAAATAATATTATAATATCTTTAAAGGACGTACCTTGTAGATCAAAAATTAAAAAAACATCATCCAAATCGGTGAAACAGAAGTGGAGAAAAAGTGGTTTGAAAGTGGCATTTTTGACGACTTCTTATTTTTTATTCTTCCTGCACTTTTGTTGACGCACCTGCAGCCTAAACTACTGAACGGATTTTGAAGTACGAGGGTTTTTTAGATTCCCCTTATGCTCGTGTGCATTCCTACTTTTTAAAATCTCAAACTTGACATTTCTACGCTGAACGCGTAGCGAAAAACTAAGCTAGCGAACGATAGTCTTAGACGTTGACTCACCTACTGCCTAAACTACTGAACGGATTTTGATGTGTGAGGACTTATTAGATTCGTCTTATGCTCGTATGCATTCCCTCTTAATAAATAAAAACTTGACATTCCTACGCTCCACGCGGAGCGAAAAATTAAGCTAGAGAACGATAGTTTTATATGTTTACGCACCTACAACAGCCTAAACTACTGAACAGATTTTAACGTATGTGAACTTATGGATTCGTCTTATGCTTGTGAGCATTCCTACTTAATAAAATATTTAATTCGACATTTCTGCGTTAAAAGTGGAGGAAAAAAATAAAGTAGTGAACGAAATTATTATATAATTACGCACCTTCAGCCTAAACTACTGAACACATTTTGATGAGTGGGGACTTTTTGAATTTTTCTTATGTCCGTGTGCATTCCTACCTCATAAAATCTCAAATTCGATATTCCCATGCTAAACACGGAGCTAGGTTGTCAAAACTAAAGGGCCTTATTCGAACTGTGAGGCAATTATCAGCTTCTTCTCCTTGGCGGCGTGCCAGAAAAGTGATTCAACTTAAGAGATAGTGTTGGCAGGGGGAATTATGGCAACTGCTAAAATCTGTTATGATTAATCTCATCGAAGACCTGAATTGTTTGATATATTAAAATATAGTAAAAGAAGCTATACAATTTGTTCACATTGCTGACTTGCCGCTAGGGAAAAGAAGCTGATGATTTTTATTGTATGGGTGAAGTACTGCTTATGGTTTATACTTAAAGGTCCTTTTGTATATGGTTTATACTTAAAGGATCTTGTTGCATATGGTTTATACTTAAAGGTCCTTTTGTATATGGTTTATACTTAAAGGATCTTGTTGCATATGGTTTATACTTAAAGGATCTTGTATATGGTTTATACTTAAAGGATCTTGTATATGGTTTATACTTGATGGATCTTGTTGTATATAGTTTATACTTGTAGGATCTTGTTGTATATGGTATATACTTAAAGGTTTTTGTTTATATGATTTATACTTGAAGGATCCTGTTGTATAGGTTTATACTTGATGGATCTTGTGTATATAGTTTATACTTGTAGGATCTTGTTGTATATGGTATATACTTAAAGGTTTTTGTTTATATGATTTATACTTGAAGGATCCTGTTGTATATGGTTTATACTTGAAGGATCTTGTTGTGTATTGTTTTTACCTAAAGGATCTTAACTGTTAATGTTATTAAACAATGTTTTATTACTATTTAGAAGTTTTTACTGTCTCCCCTTGCAGCTGTTATTTTATTTTTATAGTAGTTAACGTTTGCTAATCTTACCACTGCAAGTAAAATATTTCTATCGGAAATAAATTTTACTTTAAAGGGAAGTTAAAGGTAACGATAAAACCCAAAAATGTTTAAGTATGTAATCTGTTTTAAATAAAATTTAAATTAATATTTATTAATAACGCAGAGTTTTCTTAAACGAATGCTTGTATTAGACTTAACAAAAATTATAATAAAAAATAAGATTCAATGTCACTTGGTTGTCAATACTGACACCCCTTCTCAACCAAGTACACCAAGTGCTTCTCTATGCCTAATGAACTTCGTATGGACAGAGCTTTTGTTAATGTCCGCTGGTTGTTCGGCTGTAGGAAGATGTTTTAAGAATATTTTCCATCTTGGACAGCTTCTCTAATAAAGTTGTACTTCACGTCTAGGTGTTTCATACGACGGTGATCTTTTGGATTGTTGGCTATAGCAATAGCAGCAGCATTATCTTCAAATATTGTAGTTGGAGTTATATTTGAGACGTTTAATTCATTAAGTACTTTCTGAATCCATAGGCATTCGCAAATTCCTGATGCAAGTGCCACGTACTCTGCTTCAGTGCTGGAAAGTGCTACTGTTGTCTGTTTTCTTGTAGACCAGCTGATGGTACAGCCGAACACTTTACATAAATACCCAGATGTTGACTTTCTGCTATCTTGGTCACTAGCCCAATCTGAATCTACATAGCACTCAAGTGGTGCTGCAGCTTCTGTTTTCTTAAAAACTAATTCAGCTTCGGACGTAGCTTTAAGATATTTTAGTACATGCTTGAGATGCTTCCAATGTACTTCTTTTGGATTAGATTGATATCTACTAAACAAGTTAATGGCAAAGCTTAGATCTGGTCTTGATGTTAACATAAGATACATGATGCAACCAACTAGTTCACGATATGGTTTGTCTGTTTTATCACCATCTTGATTTTGAGATAGGTAATTTCCCAGTTTTTCTTCCACTGGTACATTTTTAGGATTGCAGTCAGACATACCAAATCTCTCAAGCAACTTCTTTATATACTGAGTTTGAGATATCTTTATTGTGCCATCGTCTTTATTTCTATCAACTTTAAAACCTAAGAAACTTGTCACGTGACCCATGTCAGACATTTTGAACTCTTTTAAGAATTGCTGTTTAATTTGATTTATAAGATCTAAACTTTGGCAAATCAACAACAAATCGTCAACAAAAACTAAAATTATAAATATTGATTTTCCGAAAAATTTAATATATAAACAATAGTCACATTCAGTGCGTTTAAATTTTAACTCATTCACAACAAAATTATTGAACTTAATGTTCCAAGCTCTAGGTGCTTGTTTTAGCCGATAAAGAGATCTAACTAGCCTACATACCTTCCCCTTCTCACTTTGACTAACATTCAGACTATCAGGGATTTTCATATACACTGTTTCCTCAAGTATCCCGTTAAGGAAAGCTGTTTGGAAATCCATTTGATGAATTTCAAGATCAAAGTGATTAGCGTAAGCAAGTAACATTCTTACTGTTTCCAACTTAACTACTGGGGAGTAGGTTTCATGATAGTCAAACCCTTCTTTTTGCGAGTAACCTTTGGCGACTAACCGGGCTTTGTATTTTGTTACATTACCATCAACATCTCTTTTTACTTTAAAAACCCACCGAGAACCTATAGTTTTTCTACCGGGAGGAAGATCAGTTAGAACCCAAGTGTTATTTTCCTCTAAAGATTTAAGTTCACTCTCTACCGCTTCAAGCCACAGATTTTTATCTCTCTATTATCCAAATTTTTAAATCTTTTGGTAGATCTTCGACATAGCTTTCAGCCGAAAGAGCACACGCAGAGCAACTAGTATAAGAACAATGATACCAGTCAGGTTTCTTTCTTATCCTACTGCTTTGTCTTAATTTATTTCCTTCATTTTCACTATCTATAGTATTCTCCTCATTATCATTAATTTCATCATTATTGTCATCTTTAATGACGTCACTATTATTATCTTCAATATTAGGTTTTACTGCTTCAATATCACAAAGTTTATTATTATTATTTTTCTCCAAATCTTCATCATTACTCATGTCATCGAGCACAACTTTGTTTTTACTCATTACATTCGATTCGTCAAACACAACATCTCTAGATCTTATTATTTTTCTTTTTACAGGATCCCACAACTTGTAACCAGCGTGTGTATCCAACCATAATGGTTTTAACACTTTTTGGTTCCAATTTGGACCTTAATTCTTTAGGAACATGAACAAAAGCATTACAGCCAAATATTCTAAACCTACTAACGTCAGGCCTTTTTTTAAACCAAATTTCGGCTGGGACTTTATCTTTTAAGGCTGTGGTAGGACTTCTATTTAGAATATAGGTAGCAGTATTATTGACTCACCCCAGAGATATATTGGAGTTTTACTACCATGTAGCATGGATCTTGCCTTCTCTAGTATGGTTCTATTAAACCTCTCAGCTACACTATTTTGTGTGCTTGAGTAAGGACAAGTATATTGTATTACTACTCCGCTCATTTTACAGAAATTTGTGAATTCTGCACTTTGATACTCTTTCGCATTATCGCATTTTAATTTTTCTACTTTCAGTTTAAAATGGTTAGAGGCTGACGCACAGTATTCTTGAAAATGCTCCAACACTTCGCTTTTATGTCTCATAAGAAAGACTTGAGCAAAATGAGTGTAGTCATCTATAAAGGATACAAAGTACTTTTTACCGTCATAAGTTTGTGGATTGACTTTACCCCAAACATCTGAGTGTATTAGCTCAAGTGGCCTCTGAGACCTTGGCTCATGATGTTTGTTGTAAGGTAGTTTACTTTGTTTTCCTTTTAGACAACCTTCACAAACGTTATGTGGAACTTCATCACAACTTAACTGTGGTAAACCTTAACTAGACCATTTTTTGACAAATTTTCTAGATATTTATAATTTAAGTAGCCATAGCGGAGATGCCACTGTTCTAAAGACTTACTATCTATCTTACTGACAGTGTTTGCGGTGGACTTATCACGAAGTTTAAAACAAAGCATGTACAGGTTATCTTTCCTTATCCCTTGTGCCGCTAAATTTCCTTCCGCATTATAAATTTTTACTTTTCCCGCTTTGAACACTACTACTTTATTTTTATCTTCTAGCCTCCTAACTGAAAATAAATTATATTTTAAATTTGGAACATATAATACATTATGAATAGTGGCTTTACTATATTTATTGTTTCCTATGGTGCTTTTACTTTTATATCCCCTACTTTAGTTGCTTTTAGATATTCATTACTTTTAGCAACTGATATAATTATAGGATTTTTCAAAATTTGAATGTTACACAAGTATTTTTCATTATTAACCATGTGATCAGTACATCCGCTGTCAACATAGAACATGAGGTCCTTATCCTCAGACGCTGACATACATTCATTCTTTTTAGAGAGCGCTATAAACGAACTACTTACTTCATCCGAGTTTTCGGAATCGGATTCACTTTGGTTTATAGCGTTTGCTTTAGCTCGCCTAGAACTAGACTTATATTTACCAGTGTTTTTACGACCTGATTTGTACCAACAATTTTGCTCTGAATGAGATTTTTTTGAACAATACTTACATTTTGGAAAGATTTTACTAATGCTAGATCTTTGTCCTGAGAAAACATTATTATTTAAAATTATTGTTAGAAATATTATCAAAATGTTTTCTTTTATTGCATTCATCAAGTAACCTAGCCTTAACAAAGTCAAGTGACAGTTTAGTGATTTCAACAGTCTCTATAGCAGCTACAACTGCTTCAAACGACTTGGGTAAAGACAGAAGTAAATAACAAACAATATCTTCTTCACCTATATTTGCACCAACAGATTTTAATTGACGAACTATTTTGTCGAATTCAAGAAAATGTTCTTGCATATCGTCTTTTTCTTCATTATATTTTAAAAGCAACAATTGTTTTCTTAGGTACAATCGACTGGAAACACTTTTTCTTTGAAATATAGAATTTAGTGTCATAACAATGTCTTTTGGCGAATTTTTTTCTTTAATGTATTCTAAATGAGAGTTAGCAATACGTTGTATGATAATGGACTTACATTTCTTTTCCTCCTTTAGAAGTTTTTCCCGCAACTCATCCATAGCTTTACTGTCCATGGTCGTTTTGCTGCAGGCTTCCGCGAAGAGTTCTGCCCTGTCCTTTTTCAGAAATTGTGCAAGATCTCTTTCGTCTAAATACACCTCTAATCGGAATTTCCAACTATCGTAGTCATTACCATCGAATTGAGGAATTGATGTCTCAGCATTCATTTTCTTTGAAATTAAGTTCTAAACTATATTCAACTCTAATTTTATAGAATATTTACTGGGCACATAACCTATTAATAACGCAGAGTTTTCTTAAACGAATGCTTGTATTAGACTTAACAAAAATTATAATAAAAAATAAGATTCAATGTCACTTGGTTGTCAATACTGACAATATTAAAAAAAGTTAATCAAACTTATCTAGGCATTTTTGAAATTTTCTTTATGTTTAACATTAGCAATTCTTCTTAATAAAGCTCCGAAGACTTTTTAATTCTTCGGCCTTTTAAAACCTAAATGTAAGATTATTAAAACTTAAATAGAAGCTTTTGAAACCTTATCACATGGTCTTTAAAAACCTAAATATAAGTTCTTCATTAAATGTGAAACTTCTTAAACCACAATCCTAAATCTTACTAAATTAGGTCAAATTTCCCAACCAGGAAATAGGTCCAAACGTTTCTTCTTTAGGTTAAATTATTAAGTAACATAAATTACAATTAATGACATCATTAGCAAGGTAGAGAAAATGGGGCCCGAGTAGGTTTCCTTGGTCTCATGGTTTACTCATTTAATTTCCACGTTATAATATCCCTATTTAAGCCCTTATACTTTTCACTGTACCTCTATTTTATATTCTCTTATGTGTCTCTAATGCTTTCTTTCATTAAACTCAACCCGTTTTTACCTAAATGATACAGTTTATTTTCCATTAGAAAATGGTGGCAAATCAAACTTTTATAGTTAAGACATTCAATAATCATTTTTACTTCTAAGTATGATATTTGGTTGAAACCCATGACTAAATGAGTGAAATGGTCTTGTAATATGGTGATAATTACAACTCGTTAGCTATCTTAGGTAAAATTTATTTTCACTTTTCCTCATTGGACAAGTTACAAACTGTTATCGAAGAAAATAAATTTGGAGTCTTTTGAGTTTGCTAATGTGTGAAAAAGATTTTCATCATAATTATGTCTTGAGTAATGTAATATATAAACCAAGTAGGGAAACTCCTATACTAACGTGTGTAAAAAATTCAGAGATGCGTGATTAGCTGATAGCTGAATCAAAATTAAAAAATAGTTATATTAATCAATATAATTATATATATATATATATATATATATATATATATATATATATATATATATATATATATATATATATATATATATATATATATATATGTATGTATGTATTCTAGACACTTTCTGGAAAACACGCTATCTTTCGAACGGATACATTTTTTAATCAAACATGATACAAAAATCAACCTTGGGGAGGAGACAAACCATACTGAAAACCAGGTTATTGTGACGTCATTAACCCTAAAATTTGCCGAGTCAGTAAAATTTTCAAATAATCGACTTCAAATTTTTTCGAATATTTCGAATTTTCAAATAAAATTTTTCCCCGCAAGAAGGTAATTTTTCATGTTTTTTGGACGCTGAATCGAAGGAAACGGTCCGAAGTCGATACGATCACTCTAAGTGACATAAAAGTCGAAAAAACCAAAATAAATTACCGAAAACCAAGAATACGGTCATTTGAAATGCGTGTTTTCGTGCTTAGCAACCAATTGCTTGCTTAATCTTCAGGTTTATGCTTCAGAACATAAGCAGTTACTCAATTGTCAAGCACTGCTCGTGACACAATTTGTGTGTATTTTTCAAAATAAATGCGCTAAAACCTTTAATGATAAACAGTAACTAAGCTTTAAACAAAGGCAAATAATAGTGCGTACTGCTAATTTTAGAGGCATAGTTTTGTATAACTAACTGCATAATTCAGCAATTTCCTTTGAAAAATACAGTCATAATGAGTTATGAGCAGTGCTTGACAATTGAGTAATTGCTTAGGTTCTAAAGCATAAACCGGAACCTTAAGGAAGAAATTGGTTGCTAAGCACGGAAACCACAGCAAACCAGCTGTGGTTTTATAATTCTGGCGCGGACAGCGGACCAGAATTTTAAAATTATAAACTTAATTAAAAATTAAGTTAAATTATAAAGTTTATAAAAAAATTATAAACTTATATAATGTAAAAGACAATAAGAAATTGTTGTCCCAACCAGGATTCTTGTTAAGCACGGAAACACGCATACCAAAGGAAATTCGCCCGACATGGGGACCACCGCGCCAGAATTTTTTACTTACTTTTATTGGCAAAGTAAAAGTTGTATAAAAAAAATAAAGTAAAACTCATTAGGTGAGTTTTACTTTTTATCGTTTATTCGTAATTTAATACGTACGTGATAGTTTAATGATTTTGTATTAAATTCTGTTAAATAATTGTTACAATAAATTAGATAAAGAGAAAGAAAAACTACAGTAAAGGTAAATTTTGAAAACATACAGACGACAATGTATTGCCTTAAATATAACTTATAATTGCGATTGCTTTTATTATATTCAAAAAATTTTAGTAAAAGTAGTCAAATTATTAATTATGATTAATATTGAAGGGTAAAAACAAATATCACTCGCAAAATTGTACTAAGTTAAGTAGTGCACCCGAAAAAAAGGTTTAATTACCTGCTCGTTTTAAGTAATTTAAACAAACCTAGTATTTAAAGATTCGCACTTAAACCTTTTATAATTTTATGCTAAATTGTTCAAATAAATGTAATAGGAACAAAAATTTTGAGTACCATGAATAGTTTTTTTACATTTCCATGGGTAAAACAAAATGGCCGCGGCCAGAGGAAAATTTGAGCCAACTCCCTGGTGGACAAAATGTGAACTACATGCCAGGTCTGACAGAAATCGCGTTTGTATCCCTACTTGGTTTATATATTACTTTAGTCTTACATTATTCTTCTTAGATCCACGTAATGTCATGCGATATTCCTCTTCACGGAACTTAACTAATCGAGCTTAGATTGGTATTTAAAGTGTTCTTTACGAGACTTTAACGCAAATTCAACATTTTTTTTAGAAAAAATAAATCAACGTTAGAAAGCCAAACACAATTAACCAATGACATACATAGTGCATTTACTCAACAAAATTCAGTATTATCTCTTTTACTAGACATTACAGAAGCTTATGATAACGTAGATTTAACTGTACTTTACCACAAACTGTTACGATTAGATATACCACAACAAACAGCAAGTTTTGTAATTAAATTAATTACCGACAGAATCCTTAATTTTTCGAGTTAATGGACAAACTATTGGACGTAGAACAACAAGACGAGGTGTCCCTCAAGGGGCCTAAGCCCACTTTTATACATAATACATACTTCTGACCTGGAAGAAATTATCACCCTTCCCGTAAAAATACTTCAATTTGCTGACGATATACTTATATACACTATAAACAAAAAAATAAATGACATGATTACTGACCTAACTAACTCACTTAGACAAATACAAGAATGGACAAGACTCACTGGGTTAGAACTGTCCCAAGACAAATCTGAATGTTGCATCTTTACAAGACGCAACAATGTCCTTTTAGATGATGAAATTAATTTTGGCAATATAAGAATAAAAAGAAAAAGAACCGTTAGATTTTTAGGGCTCTTTATAGACCAAAAACTGACTTGAAAAGACCATATACATACGATAATTTTAAAATGTGAAAAATACCTTAACATCATGAAAACGGTCAGTAATAAAGCATGGGGATGTGACCCAAAAACACTAATAACATTTTATAGAGCAACAATAAGGGCATGCATAGACTTTGCCTCGCCCATTACGCAATGCAGACATTACTTACTTTTAAAACTAGACCGTTTGCAATACAGAGCTTTAAGAATATGCATGGTTATCTCAAATCTACACCAATAACAATAATACATACTGAATGCTCAGAACCTCCACTTGACATACGAAGACAATATTTAAGTGACAAACACATTATAAAATTATACTCTCAACAATCCCCTTTATTGACAACTATTGACAAATTGACCAATAAAATAAATAATAATCATCGATATTGGCGACATAAATCTCCCCAATACTCATAAATAGCTACCAATTCCAAACCTTACCTCAACCAAAGTATATACCAAAATAAATTACTTCCAATCCATCAAACTTCTTTTGAACACATCCACCAAACAATTTCTATAAACATACCAAAAACTTTCTTATCCTTACAACAACGTAACTTTTCAAGATCAACTATACAACCTACATCCACAAACCACTTACGTAATTTTCACTGACGGATCAAAACAACAAGATAAAACTGGTTACTCATATTACGATTTACAACTGAAAATTGGTCAAAGTTTTTCATGCCCGCAGTACACAACATATTCACATTAGAAAGCTTAGCAATCTTGCAAACACTCACATACATAAAATCATTACAAAATAATCAAAACAAATACACTATTGCTTGCGACAATCAAGGTATCCTTAAAAACTCCAACATAACACTATCTAACAAAATAGATCACATATGCATGCATATCCTGCAAGAAAATAAGCGAATTAACAAGAATGAAGAAGGAAATTGATTTTATATGGGTGAAAGCACATTCAGGAATCCAAGGAAACGAAGAAGCTGATCATCTTGCGAAAAATCCAGCAACACCATCAGAATATAAATTACCAGCAAGAGATATAATATCAATATCAAAAAAGAAAATGTTAGAAGACTTCAATATCAAACTCCACGAAGAACCTGAAAAAGGTAAAACTTTCAAAGAAATCATCAAGAAAGTTCCTGCCAAACCATGGTTCTGGAAATCAAGATTAACAAGAGGAGATATCGTAAAAATTAACCGATTAAGAAGTCAACATGCGAGATGCATACAATACCATTACAAGATAGGATTAAGCGACTCCCTAGTATGCCACACCTGCCCCACAATAGACGAGACCGTAGAACATATTCTACTAGACTGTCCCAAATACAAGACAGAACGATAAAAATTATATCAGAAAGTCAAAATTCAAGATATCCAAGACAAGACTGAAAAAATCTAGACTCTACTCTTCTCAAAATTAAAAAAATATAATAAATACACTTCAATTCGTAAATAAAATAAACTATTCCCTTTAGCCTCAAAAAATCTAGAAAACGAACCCTAACAACTAAACCCCCAAACGTAAAAAAAAAAAAATAAAAATAATATAACCTTTACACCCAGGACCCGCGTGTCCGATCAACCTAATTGAGGTTTTCTGTGGTTTCCCTCAATTTTACAGGCAAATGCCAGGTTGATTCATCAAAAGTCAGTCCACAGACTGCATAGGAAACCCTCTTTGACACTCCTGCAAAATCCCTTTACAATACAAACCTATTCAAAACACCATCAAAAATATCATTTTTGCAAATCCTCCAAAAAAAAAAAAATCAAAATACCCAAACCCAAAAATTGGACATTATCCTTAACCAAACAAACCCCTCACACCCCAAAAAATAACCAAATTTAATACCAAAATTAATAAATAAAATATGGCTCCGGTTAACACAAAATAAATATTGTATACTTTTGCCAATAAAGAACTTGTTTAAAAAAAAAAAAATGACGTGATGGTTAGGTTAGTGATGATATTGAAATGCGTGTCGTAACCTTGCCAATATATATCGCTGTATACAATGCTTCGTTGCATATAATATGTGAAGTCTATCCACCCTAAGATGAATTTCACCAAAATAAGTCGCTGGCTTTTCCAGATGTTCTTGTGATTAAGAAAGGTTATCGCAAACTAGAACACCGGGTGTATTTCAAACCAACTCTTACTGACAGGTATTTTTACTCGAACTCCTATCATCTGGATGTAGTAAACTCCTTTGTCCCAAGAGGCTTTAATATTAGTGACAAGATATCCTAGGATCGAGAGTTACTATACACCTCCAGGATCCACAGCTACTAGAGAGAGGGCATCAATAGGGGTAACGAATAGCCGCCAACCAGTGAAAATAGTAGGAAAAAGGAATGAAAATGTTAGGAAAGAACACAGGAGAAAGCAATCAACTAAGTCAATGGAACTACAGATAGGATTGGCAAGGTTCTAGCTCGTATCTTTAATACCAACTCTGCCGCTAGAAACATACTAGGAAAAATTAATGGCGTTTATAAGATCTCTTGTAACTATGGAAAAGTCTACATCGGAGAGAAAATTATAGAATCACATATAAGCGTTTAATTGAACACATCAAACACATCATAGAAGATGACAATAGCTGGTCCGCTGTCACAGAGCATTAACGATAATAATATCGTAAATGCTCTGCCACAGCGATGACCGTAAGGTCATCTTATTTTTTGAAACTGATGCTCTATGAATTATTCTTGTTACCGAGAGATTACCGGCGATGAAGATATATAGAGATTGCTATGCACAATATAACATCAACAGGACATGAGGTTGAAGATCTACAACAAGTGAACACGTGTTATCTCTTCACTACGTGTCTCGGATAATTCCATTGGCACATCTCAGCCTCTGAGTAAGTTACGCAATAGCGAAATACCAATTATACTTCATATTGGATCCTTAAAGGTCCAAGTATAACAATTAGGGATCTTTAAGGTCCAAGTATAATGAATAGAAGCCTTAAAAGTCGAAGTATAATAAATATATTCAAACAAAAGCTTGTAGAATTTCGGATAAGTGTAATATCTGTATCAAATTTTTAAAAATTTAATTTAGTTTCTGAAATAGGAATTAATATAGTAGGCTCTAATTTAACTTTTAAAAGATGCCAAAAGCAGTAACAAAATTACCATATTCGGGGTAACAGTTACCAAAATAATAATGGTGACTTCGAACTTACAAGATTTACTAGAGGTAGAGCCTTTTTTTATAATTTCTTTTACCATAAACCTATTAACTAATGAAAAGATACCATTCAGTTAAATTAGCAACTCTTATTGTTCCCACGTCTAAAATAGAGAGCCAAGGAAACACATTAGTCTTGCCCCAGAGCGGGTTAAATGACAAACGTGATTATAGTTTCTATTCATTTAGCGGAAATTTTACCATGTAATATTTCATAACTAATTTTTGTTTTTCGTTTACTTTTAAATCTTTTCAACGATTTAATAATTTAAAATTGTAATTTTAGAATCTAACAATTTGAAATCATACCCTGACCATAGTAAGGCAACAAAAGTGGACTCAAGGCAACACATATTTTATAAAATATAGCTCAAATCGTTTTTTAACCGCATATGTTCTAGTGAAATAGGGGAACAAGTTGTAGCATTCTTCTTATTATGAGATTATAGTTCATTCCATGATTATAGATTTGTTTCGTAGTTCAAAATATCAAGTGACATTTTCGGGAAAACTAAAATAATCACGTTTATCCATTTATAGAACTTATTACTGTCAACGTATCATTACAATCGGTTGTTTCTGCAAGCAACATTTTATTTGAAATCTAAAGGCTCTGAAGGCATTTTTGCTCATCAAATTTAGCTTGAACGCAGCACTATTTGTTGATAAAAGAAGAGATAATAATTAAAGCCTCTTATGAAAAAAGTCGATTCTATCTAATTTTCAACGATATAATTTTATTTAAAAATTGTTTTAATAAAAATTAATTTTATTTAAAAATTGTTTATCAATTTTTTAATGGAACATTATCATTACTATTTTATGAAAAATAACGTTAACGCACGTTATGAAGGATGTATTTCAAGTTGCCGGCAAAAACAATTTACCTTTTTCGTTTCACGATTTCAAGTGATGCCAACTTAAAAGCTTTGCTTTAAATCTTGAAGAGAATTCTATGAGAAAAGTTAAACATCTCAGTTTTAGCCATTTAACAAATAGTAAAAATTATTATCATTTTTGCTTACTTTTCCTCATTATTACCGTAGGTATATAGGAAAAGTATTAGATTTGCAAAAATAAGTGGTAATGAGTGATAATATTATGATATTTCTTGACATGTATTTAAAGAGTCAGTCTAAGAAATTCATGTTTAAATTCAAGGGTAGAGTAGTTCAGAGAGTTGTAAGTTGGACTAGTCCAAAATTTAATAGGATTTTCACTTTCCTCATTTTTCTTTAAACCGGAAAAATCAGTTTCAGGCGTTTTTAAGGCCTCCTAAGTGGTTTTCGCAAAGTTGTCTGTCAGTATATGTGTCTGTTATCTATGTAGCGCCTAGTGTATTTATGCTAGAGAGTTAAAATTTTGTACTAAAATTAGTTTACCGCTGTAGTTGTGCTATTCTGAAAATAAATTTTTATGACGTCATTAATTTGCAATATAATCTCAGCGAAAATTTCTACGCATGTGACTATATATAAGACTAACATATGTGCCAAGTTTCATCTTATTATCAGCATTAGTTCAATTTTTATTAAATGACTTCTGTACGTTTTTTAAAAATTTGGAAAAAATAGAAAATGATTGAGTTGAAATTCGGTACAAGAGTATATTATTACCTAGTAATTAAGTACCCAAAGTTTCGTTTCAATTCGACAAGTATATCCATGATTTTTGTTGGATCATAAAAATTAAGAAGCATTCAGCGTGGGTATGGGTGACCGCTGAGAATGATACGGATGCATTTACTATTTGAAGACGAGCGAAGCGAGTCCAAAGGCATGTTGCAGTATAAAATTGGCGAAACCCGAAGCAGGGAGGATGAGTGTAGCAAATCCGATTTAATAAAGAAAAGTTTTGAGGTACCCCGTACCCGATTTTTTGCCTTTATACCTTGTACCTCCGTATGAAGGTACACGTAAAGTATTATGTTTGCTAAAAAACATTCGAAACCAGTAATTGAACTGAATTATCCGTTTCAGGTGTTTTTAAGACCGGAGATATTTGATACTTGGTACAAAAATTATTCTTTAGGTCTAGTAGCGGAAAAAATGTGCTAAAAATGCTACCCAGAGATAACTGGACTTATCTTGTTACATAACCTGCCTTTCGCGCCATTTTGTCTATAACCATAGGAATATAAGTATGCTCTTATTTGTCTATCTTATATAACGTCCATGGAGTCAGGAAAGTTCTCAATCGGTTTATCCTCTTTATTCTAGATCCTTGTTTTTATGTAACGCTATGGTTTTATTAGATAATAATAATATTAATAGATAATTTTTAACAAATTTAACTCTTCTATATTGTTTGATATAATTGTTTGTAGCAATAAGTATTTTTTCTCCTAAGGTTGGTAATAGTAGGAGCGAGGTTTAAACGCAAAATGATAAAAGATAAAAACAACATGTTCAAATTCACACACGTTAACCTGTAAAAAAGGCAAAGGGAACTCACGATTGCCTTAGGCGCTGATTTTAAGAACAGAAACCAACCCTTAGATAAGAGCTTAGCAAACCCCGTTAGATTCTTTTAGATTTGTTTTTTTAGTCGCTAGCTTTGAGGCGAGGGGGGAGGGGGCACCGGCACAGCAGCACCGGCACAAGTGGGAACTTTCAAATACACACGGTACTAAACGTTTTATCTAAAACATTCGCACAAAAGATTTTTTTATTCGTTGGCTTATTTAAAGAAAAAATGGTATCTTTAAAGTATTCTTTTATTTTTACTGTTTATTTCTCTAACATATTAAATACACATTTTTTTGTATCTCAGGTTGATGCAATATTTGTTAAATATATACATTGTGCTATTGTTTTGTCAAGCAATTTATTTTGTCAATATTATACTCCAGTACATTCATTCTTAAATTAAGTTCATACTCTAAATATTATATAGAAATAAATTTTTTTTTAAATAAATATTTCATAAAGATAAATATTTTTCTTTCAAATGATCTATCTAATGCATAAAATCCGCGATGATAATATTAGTAAAAATTTTTTACTGATTTATAGAGCATCGTAAAAATATACTTAATGCGCTTAATATTGTGACGTCAGTAGTCCTTTGATAAGAATCTAGTGAGCTCTATCAGGCAAAACCTTCCTCACTACTATACTACTACGTAATTTATTCGTAACATTGTGAAGCGCTACTCTGGTGATAAGGATCCAATTGTATGGTCTATTCACTAGGCTATACCTTCCTCACTACTATGTAATTTAATTTGTATTACTAAGATGTACGTGGTCCGGTGATAAGGATCCAATAGTGTGGCCTATTTATACCAGGCTTGACTTTTCTTACTACTACGTAATTTAATGGGTAAAATTGTGACGTCACTAGTTTGGTGATAAGAATTCAATAGTATAACCTAATCACCATGCTAGATGTTCTTCAGTTTTACACTAATATACGTAACTTAATGTGTATAACGTTGTGAGATCACTAGTAAAAGGATCAAGTGCTGATGCACTCCATGCACCACTCTACCCTTCTATTTCGCCCTTTTTACTTTTCCTTATTTATACCGTAGGTATATCTACCGTTAAAAATAACAAAAATACGTTGATCTTAGTTTAAAAACATGCAGAAGCTTTTATCGAGATTGACTTTTTTTTCGAAAAATGAATTTTTTTTGTCATTTACACGTATAGGCAACCCCATGCGGGGACACACTGTATTCTGAGGACGAGCGGAGCGAGTTCGAAGCAGGGAGGATGAGCGTAGCGAATCCGATGTGATGAGGGAAAGTTCCGAGGTACCCCGTGCCCGATTTTTAATTGGGTTAACTTTAGTAATATATAGAAAACCCTATGGGATTTAACTGTGATTACACTTAGGCCATACTGGATCCTTCAAGCAAATATATATTTTTGCAAAGTGAGTTCAGAGGAGCGTTAAATTAAAATTTAACTTTTTTTTAATCGACTTCTTTATTTTTCCTCATTTATACCGTAGGTATATTGGAAAAGTATTGTGTTTGCAAAAAAAATCCGATGACCGGCAAAAAGATTCCGGGATGTCACGGAATATATCCGTACAAAGTTGTCTGTCTGTCATCGTAGCTGATATCATGAGCTTGTAGCTCATTCATGCTAGAGGGTTAAAACTTTTTACACCAGTCTATAAGGTGACTGTGCTATAGGACTAACTTATGTACCGCACATTGTGACGTTTGAACATATCATTATCAGCATTAGTTCATGTTTTATCAAATTACATGTGTAAAAAAAATGTAAAAAATCGGAAAATAATGCAATTGAATTGAAATTCCAATTGAAGTGACACCATTACAGTCCAAGGCCTAAAAAATGTGACTCATTTTGTACTACTTTAAAGCAAATTATTCTGAAAATATACCTTAAATTATGAAGGAAAAGCATAATTAGGTCAGCCTATCTAGAGTGGAGCCTTTCATATGATTGCGCATGCTCAAAATTTTATAAAACCGTACTAATTTAAATTTTTTGTAATAAGAGGTTCCCTGTAGGTCGTGTGCAAATCATGAAGAAAATATTTTTTAAAGCTGATAAAATTTCCTATAAAATGAGTGTTTTTTCATCAAAATCGAATAAATACTACTGAAGTTATGACATTTATTAAATGACCAAAAAATGCACAAAAAGTCAATATTTGTTCTAAGAAATTCGCTGAATTTGCATAAATTAACCATTTTTTGGGGCCTTTGAAAGAGCCATAACTTTGGTTGTAATCATCCGATTTTGATGATTAAACACTCGTTGTATAGGAAATTTTATGAGCTTTAAAAAATGGTCTTTTTTTGTTTTGTACACGACTTCCCTGGAGCCACTTATTACAAGAAAACTGGAATTAGTGAGATTTTATAAAAATTTTGAGCATGCAAAATCATATAAAAGGCTCCACTCTGAATAGGCAGTCTATGCTTTTCCTTCATAATTTAAGGTATATTTTCAGAATAATTTGGTTTGAAGTAGTACAAAATGAGTCACATTTGTTCAGGTCCTGCTCTTGGGCTATTACGTAATAAGTAAGTGCACTAAGTTTTGTTTCAATATGACAAGCATATCTATGATCTTTGTTCGATCATAAAAGGTAAGCAGCATTGAATTAAACGAATGTATTAATGATTGTAATTGATAGACACTGGATGGGACGAATTAATTAAACTACCACTTCTCTAAATGACTATATTTCGCCTGCTCCCAGGCATATTCATGTCTCAAACCTAAAATTACAAAAAAAATATTATTAATTCATGCATGGGTTGGTTACATAGAGAGAAAGCGTAAATGAGAGATAAAAAAACCAATTATAAATTACCTACTACTCACAAGAATTAAGGATATAAAATGTTTCTACAGTTTAGGTAATTAAACCAGGTCAAATCTTAAAATAGTCTACATCTAACATTGCAGGAAACCTAAAAAGAAATAAGTGTAATCAGTGAAACTGAAACTAAATCATGAATCTACTTCAAAGAAAACGAAAATTAACCATCAAACTTACTGTTATGGTAGTAATCCCAGTGCATATAAGTTAATAAACTAGTAATAAACTAATTTTTATACAAACATAAACAATGTATTAATTATATTAATTATATGAAGACGGGCGAAGCGAGGCTGATGAGGTGTTGCAGTATAAATTTAACGAATAGTATATTCTGAGGACGAGCGAAGCGAGTCCAAAGTAGTGTCCTCACTACTTTAGACTCGCTTTATTTACATATTTACGGAATTTAACTTCCGTAAATATGTAGCTATAATTTCATAAACAATTAATATCACAATAACTTGATTTATCTTATGTATTATAAAATGTATACAAATATAAAATGTATAATTAACTTTAAAATGTTATAACTTTAATATTTCAAGTAAGAATTTTTAAAATAAGTTGTAATTGTAATTGTCATTTAATATTTTCCCTCTGTCCTTCACTTAGTTTTAGTCCATATGATTTGTTTTTTGTTATCACCTTTGATATTATTTGTAGATGTTAACTTATTTAGCTGAACTTCTGAAACAAATATATTTTTCATTTAAATTATAAAAGTGTGTAATACCTTTTATGATTAGACGGCAGGAAAAATTTGTTGAATATATAGATAGGAAGGCGTTAGTTTTAGCTAATTGATTGAAAGCAACGCATATGTGATCCAATTCGATCTAGTTAAAGGGCTACTGTGGGCCAAAGGGCTTAAATATAATGGGCATAAAGCAAATTTCCTTTAAAAATCCCTACGCTTTGTTCAACGGCCACGGGAGAACAAAAATCAACAAGAATGTGGCTAAGGAAATATTATTTGAATTTGAAGAAGTTTATAAGTTTAAACCTTTATTCTTAAACCGGTCGTTTGAACCATTGTACAAAGATACAAGTAATTATGAAAGAAATGGATGTATTTTAGTATCCTGAGATAATGTAGGACTGTTGCCTAGCGATAGTGCGAAATTTTGTAAGAGAAATATCTTACAAACATCAGTCAAATAAATAGCTAATATAGCCTAAGTCTTGACGAAGGACACATGAAAAATAATGCAAAAATGAGAGGTTGCAGGAAGAGACAGTGTTCTTTTATTTCCACCCTTCACATGGTCCACAGCGAATTCTGTCAATTTAGTTCCTCTGACATTGCAGCGCCACAAATCCTGCCTCTCTACTAATATTTACCAGCTGTAACAATCACTTGTAGCGAGTTTCCTTTTTAAGGAATTTTCAAGGAAAAATAAGCTCATAACATTGGTGATATGAAAGGGGGAGTGGGTGGAGGTGATTTTTGGGAGGGAGAATTACTGATTAAAAAATAATATTTTTTGAGGTATATATATATATTAATATATATATATATATATATATATATATATATATAGTATATATTATAGTATATATGTAATATATTATATATATTATATATATATATATATATATATATATATATATATAGTATATATAAGTAAATATATTTACAAATTAGAAAAAGTAATTAGAATTACAATTAATGATACATAGTAAGGCATGGCCTAAGCCGTCTGCCTGTGGAGTTTGGTATATATTATATATATATATATTATATATATATATATGATATATATATATGTTATATATATATATATATATATAATATATATAATATTATATATATTATATATATTATGATATGTGTTGTGTGTGTGTGTGTGTGTGTGTGTGTGTGTCGTATATGTATTCCACCTTCATTATTTGTGTTGTAGTGCAACGAGAAGTATGTAAAGTATGTATATAGATATATGTATATTGAAAGGGAATCATTGTAACCCTTCTTAACCTTGTCGCAAGTACCATACCAGTAAAGATGAATTGAGTTCAATTACCACGCCACCTAACAGCGTTACTAGTGTCAGGTAGATTTGTTGGCCGAGACTTAAGTCCGTATTCAAAGACATTTTCCTAACATTTTCCTAACAACAAGAACAAGGAGAATGTCTTTGAATACGGGGCCCTAATAACGGTAAAAATCAACAAAGCGTTTGTAAGTACTAGCGGTGCTGACTGGCGGTTTAGTAGTTGACTCCCCTTGATTGCTGATCCATCGCACCCATAGAGAAATGGGTGGGAGTCGGAACACTGTGTCTACCGTGGACCCCTTAATTTTACTTTACTTTAGACTGGTAATTTATTATTATATAATAATATAATCAGGGGAGATTATAATACATCGTCCTAGAATGTTAATAAAAGCTCATTCAAGTAAACAGCTTGAGCTCAACATTGTTTCTGGGTTTGACAATTTCATTCAAATAGTAATTATTAAAACTTGTGTGTTTCTCTATTAACACTAGATGAGAATCAGTTTAGAGCACAGAAGAGACTAGATTTCATTTGATTAAATAAACTATATTTCACTCCTTACACATATCATATAAATGTTTAATGAAGCTAATTAATGCAAAGAAAATTCTATACATAACGTCAAGTGGAACTATTTCACGTCAATCAACATTAATATAAAAAAAATAAACAGTTATTTTCTAGTCAAAATATAAGTAGCAAGGTTTTTACCAATTTGATCAGGCTGTGCAAGATATCATAATCAAGTTCAAGATGGCTCGCCTATTACACATCTGTCAAAGTTGTATGGTTTGCGTTAAAGTTTTGTATGATTGTAGAAAAACCTTTAGAGCATTAGCTTTGAACAGTCCAGTAAGAAAACAAAATTTATTTAAGTATTTTTTAGTATCAGGTACCATGGTTGATATTGAAAGCTTTACTGAAATGTTGCCAGAAGACTGTTTGAAATATGTAAAACCTCCCCCGGAACGGAAAATGATTCTAGTGGCTAATCTTAAAATGAATGGTTCCATGAAAAGACTTAAGAAGTACAGCGAATGTCTTAATAAATCAGTTAGTTGCCCTGATTTTGAAAAAGAGAAGAAAGTAAGCTTGAGGAACTACAAAACACAGTTATACCCAGATCTAGTCGATGTAGTTATTGCACCACCTTATCCTTATGTAGAAGCTATGTCCAACTGGTTACGCAAAGATTGCTTAAAATGCCGTGATTGCAATGGTTGCTTAGATTGTTCAAGGTGTAAAGACTGCGTTGACTGTGTTGATTGTAAAGATTGCAAGTGTAATAACTGCGACGAGTGTTGCCAAAATAAATGCTTGAATTTTTGTAGTTGTGACCCTGGAAAAGAATGCGATAGTGATACATCGCAAGGATCTGAGGGTTGTTCCGTCTGTGAATGTGACAACTGCGATGTATGCCAATTTTGCCAAACGTGTTTTAAAAGCGATTGCGCCGAGTGCTCTATGTGTATACAAACAGCTGGACAAAATTCATTCCCATATCTTAGTGGAGGCATGCCGGGTGAGGTGACACCTAGACAACTAAGAGAATTAGGGGCAAGATGGGTCATAATTGGCAGTAGTGAGAGAAGAGAACTATTTAAAGAATCCGATGAGCTTTTAGCTCACAAATTACGATGTGCATTAATGGCTCGGATGCAAGTTGTTTACTGTATTAATGATTCCTGCGAAGATGATTCTTGTAATGAAATAGAGAACCAGTTGCTAGCAGTTATCCCTAAAATAGGTGTACCTGGTCCCGCCAATGAAAGTGGGAATCCCCATCTAACTAAATTTAAGGTGGCTAAGAAGGTAATAGGTAAGAACACTGTGGAATATTTAGAAATTGGTGGCTTGCAAGATTGGAGTAAAGTAGCCATCGCTTACGAACCGCTTTGGGCTATCAAAGATGGTCAAGTTCCCACTCCTGAACAGGCAGAAGAAAAATGCAAGTTAATACGTGATATTATTAAACGAAATGTAAATAGCCAAGCTGCTAATAATGTTCGAATTTTATATGGTGGGCCTGTCGGACCAGACAGTGCTCCAGATTACGCAGATCAACCATCAATTGATGGGTTCATGATTGGATATTCAGCTTTTCAATTGGATGACTTAATACCAATTGCGAACTCGTGGTTTATTAAAAACCGTCAAAACCTTGAAGATGTTGAAGATATTATTGGTACTCCCGATCCTTGTGTGAAAGAGCCAGTAAAGGAAGAAGGCTTGATCGAGAAATGCGAGCCACCTAATGAACCACAGCCGCCCATATGTTCTGATCCAAAAGTTGAGAAGATAGATAAATGTCAGTGCGCTAAAGATATTGAGTTAGAGAAGACAAAGAAGGTGGATTGTCCCAAAGATCCAAGATGCTCAAAATGTGCTAAAAAGAAATAGTGAAATTACAACCACATTTTTCAGTCAGCAGTTTAGTATGTGTACAAAAATTGTTAATAAATTAAGTTTAATCCAGTATACTTGAATACTATCTCGACATTTTGACAGACTTTGCGCTCTCTAAGAGTTAATTTTAGTATTTAATTATTTTTTTAAGTATTAAACGTTTTGTTTATTACTGAAAAGGATTTTCAGAAGCTTACCGTTTCTTCCAAATAAACTCGCAGACAGCAATTATACAAGACAACATCATTCCTCCCAGTAATACGACAAAAAGACCTCCAAGATCAGCAATACCTAACTCGTGAGCCGCTGTAGCAGTTTCAGGCTAAACAATCATAAATATAAATATTTGTATTGTTGAAATATCATATAATAATTAATTTATTTATCAATAGATAAATGTTATGCTAATAATAAGATGAAAATTAGCATATTTACTGGTCTAAGTATAGTACTAAGTCCCTCTTAATTGTTACATAGATTTGCAAAGTATTCTATTTTGTGAATTTTTGAAATTTGTGCTGATGAATGTTATTGACGTCATGTAAAATTATTTGACGAGAAGCTCAACAAGACCTAAAGATTGATTGAACTCTCTAGCATATACTCACTGGGAGCTAAGATACAGAAATACACTCTCTACCGGACTAATGAAGACAGTAAACTTTGTAAGTACCCCTCTGCATGTTTTAAAAACATCTTAAACGGATGTTTCAAGTGAATTCTGGGTTTGGATTTTTAGTGCAAAAGCGATTTATTTCTGCGATATAAATGAGGAAGAGATAAAATTGTATGTTAAAAGATTTAACTTACTTCTGCATTTTAACAGTTTGTTAAATGAATATATTCTCAAATAATTTAGAGTAAAAGATTTTCTGGGTCATTTAAAGATTAATGACACCCCTCAGTTTTACAGAGAGAAAGCAGTGATCTTAGAATTTTATGAGAGTTTTGCTTGTATGACAACGAATAAATGATTATTTTAAATTTTGATCTTTATAAAAATAATGTTCCCAACCTTAAATTTTCTTACTTGAGTACAATGGCACCGTTAATATGCTGGCAAAGTTAAATATGCTTAAGCAATGTCTTACCACGCATGATCTTGCTCCTATTTGCTTCCACCATTTGCTTTTAAGTAAATGAAGTTTTCCTGATTCTTGTAGAGTTAAAATGGCTTTATTTATGGCCCATTTGTAAGGTGAATCTGGAAAATTTTATTTTCATAAAAATCAAGTAAAGATTACCTCAGAATATTTCCGTACATATTTTTTTTTTTGGTATCGGGAAGCCAAAAGGATATAAAGCATTTTTTGTGAATAGTTAAATCGCAATTCATAGATACCTTAAGCTTTGCATAATCATGGCGTTTTGAGGAAAAGCGATTTGATGAATTTGTCAGAAAAAATGCCAAGGTACTACTGTGATATCTCACACACACACACACACACACACACACACACACACACACACACACACATATATATATATATATATATAATATATATATATATATATATATATATTATATATTCTTGTCAGTGAGTCCTGCTATCTTAAAACATTTACCTCCCCCTTCAATGACTACTACCTTTTAAGGTCATACTTCCTTTGAAAATAGGCTAAAATCTTTTTAATAATAATAAAAATAAAATGAACTGTATACTGGATTTTATTTTTGTAATATGTGTTACTGTCAAACCGTATATCTAATTGCCTTCTGTTCAAACTTACTTTTCGGCAAAGCTATTCCAAACGCCTTTGTGTTGAGTTGCTCTCCAACTCTTGTCAGATCACACTCTCTCTCGGTAACGTACTCTAGAGTGGTTGACTCCATGAAAAAAGCATATCCTCCTTGACTGTCTCTAACTCTTTCTACACCATCTCTGTTACTCAGAGCGAACACACTTGGATGGGTAGCCATAAATGACCAAATATGTTGGTAGGTAGAGAAATGTGAGTCCTATAAATGTAATCAAATTATCAGTGTATCTTATGTGAATTTATTAAGCTTGTAAACTTAGTCGATTCTAGAGGGACGCTTAAATTTTCAAACCCTACTGGTCTGAAATTAGCCCCCCCTTCCAAAAAAATTGGATACGGGGTACCACGGGACTTTTCCTCATTACATCGGATTCGCTACGCTCGTCCTCCCTGCTTTGGACTCGCTTCGCTCGTCCTCAGAAATACAGTTCGCCATATTTATACTGCAACATGCCTTTGGACGCGCTTCGCTCGTTTTCCGATAGTAAATGCATTTGTATCATTCTTAGTGCTCACCTATACAGCACTGACCACGCTCAATGCTCCTTAAATTTTATGATCCAATAAAAATCATGAATATACTTGTCGAATATAATTGAAACAAAACTTAGTGACTTATTATTTATTAGGTAATGTATACACTTGTACAAATTTCAATTCAATCGAACCATTTCCCATATTTTTTTTATTTTTTTAAAAAACTTACACAAATCATGTGTCAAATTGACTAATGCTGATAATGAGATGAAACTTGCACATATGTTAGTCTTATACATAATCACATGCGTGCCAAATCTCTTAAGTTTTCGCTGAGTCCTTATTGCTGGTTAATGTCATAAAAATGTTTTCCGAACAACACAATTGCAGCGGTAGACTAATTTTTGTAAAAAAATCAACTCTCTAAACATAAAAACACTACGGGATAATAACAGACACACACATACACCCACACACACATACAGACAGACAACTTTGCGAAAACCACTCAGGAGGCCTTAAAAACACCTGAAACGGACTATGCCGGTTTCATCCCGGTTTCGGATTTTTTTGCAAATACTATACTATTCCTACATACCTACGGTATAAATGAGGAAAAGTAAAAATTACATTGCCCTTATACAGTAATACGAAAATTTAATTTAACTTACATCGTTTTCATTGACTTTCAAGTTATTTTTTTAAGTTTTAAATTAACTTATTTATACCTCTCTCTTACCCCTGGAGTTTTTTATTGTTTTAGGCTTTTTGGTAGTCAGGTTAAACATTTAAGTGTAGTAGAGTGAGAAAGAAATCACTTGTTAAACTTCAGGTAAATAGTAAAAGAGATATCGTAACTGACCGGTATGTCCTCTGTTGAGCTAAGAGGAAATAATCCAAAGGTTATTGGTTAGACAATTAGCCAATCCAAAGAGTCTGTCTGATCCGTTACTGTCTGATTCATATTGGGAAATCTTCATCTTCAAATCTACAAAATTCTTTAGCAAACTAAATATTTGTTATCTAGGTAAAATTTGTTTTTGCAAAGTTTAGTCGGACATCGATGTATCTACCTTAAAAATGCCGCGGATTATCCTCCTTTACTTGCCATACTGAATTTTGTTTGCTTTAGCCAAACTTGGCGACATGCTTATGGGTGACTCATCATAACATTTCAACCTATATCGGTACAAACGTGGCTATGTAGGGCTGAATTAATATTAAATGACGAACCACCATAAGACTGCTATCATTCGTGTACTTATGGCCCTAAATAAATGAGCATATTGTATGTAAGTATAGCCATCTAGTTGGTCAACATAACGCATGCGTAACCTGACATAAATTCTTCAAAAAGCTTAATTTTAATGATTTCCCTAATAAATTAAATAATTAAGGGATATTTGCAGTACATACCTTTTTTCGGAGAGTATAGTTTTTCATTTACCTATTAGGTTATTTACAAATTTAAATATGTTATACATTTCTATAATTATATTATTTAATATATTCGTTAAAATATTAAATTATATTATAATATAATAATATTATATTAATATATATATATATATATACTAATATATTATATATACTATATTAAATATTATATAGTATAAAATAAAATTATAACATAATGAAAAATAATAAGAATAGAACTTACAGTTGGTGAAGAGATAGAAGGGAGAGGATTAAACGCGACGTTTCGACTGTTTTTCTTCTATCAAGCGAGAATATGAGATATGATGTGCGCCGTGAGGCGCGCAGGCCAGGTACTGAGAATGGAGCCTAAAAGGCGGGAAGGACTCGGGGACTTCCGGCTGTGAAGCTAGTTGTCGCTCGTGTCAGAAAACTGATACCAATGCTCCAGCAGGTAAAAACTACAACCGGTCCCGCCGCCAAACGTCACCCAATACTAACGAACCGGCTATATATTAAATAAAAAAATTTTTCTTTCTTATATCTTACGTGCCTTATTTTACACTGTTATTTAATTATACTATTTTACTTACTTCTTACTTACTTAATGTTACTCCATATTTACTATTATTACTTTCATACTTCCCTTACCTTTCCCTTGCTTCGCGATGTGCCGGTTCGGTTAGTTATTGGGTGACGTTTGGCGCTGGACGTTGTAGTTATACCTGCTGGAGCCATTTGGTTCAGTTTTCTGACACGAGCGACCACTAGCTTCACAGCGGAAGTCCCCCCGTCCTTCCCGCCTTTTAGGCTCATCTCAGTACTGGCCTGGCGCCTCACCGGTTCACATCTATCTCTATATTACTCGCTCCCTGATAAAGACAAAAACGAGTCGAAAAACCTCCGTTTTAACTCCTTCTTCTTCGAATCCAACAACTGTAAGTTCTTCTTCTCTCATTCACCATTTAATTACTATTCTTTTATTTTTATACTAGTATTTAAATTTATATTAATCATATATATACTATAATATATATATATATATATATATATATATATATATATATATAATAATATATATATATAATATAAATATATCTTTTTTTTCAATTTAGAGAAGTTTTGAATTTTTTGTTAGGCTATTATTTGTGAGTGAATGACGTCATACATATTTTTATCAACAATTTTATATGGTCAACTAAAGAGAATCATTTAGAAATCTCACATAACTGCAATGAAAGTGGCCGTATGCATACATTATAAATTTAATTATTTTAAGGTTTTAATAATTATTTTACGTTTAAGGTCTATTTTTCAATAGTCCTTATCAGGTTATGAAGCAATACAACACACACAACAAAATTATATATATATATATATATATATATATATATATATATATATATATATATATATTTGGTTTTCTCAAAGTTGTCTGTCTATTATTGTGTTCTTATCAATCGTAGCTCCTAGTGTATTTACGCAAGAGAGTATTGACACTTTGTACAAAAATCAGTCTACCGCTGTAGTTGTGCGATTCAAAAAAATATATTTTATCACGTCACTAACTCGCAATAATGGCAGCGGAAATTTCCGAAACTAATTATTAAATTGTTTCTCAAAAAGCTACTCCGTTAGGAAGATTAGCGTCAAATTTGACATCTAGACAAACACATACATACTAGGAAACGAACTTCACACACACACCCACATATTAATATATATATATTATATATATATTTATATATATATATATATATATATATATATATATATATATATATATATATATATATATAATAATTTTTTATAAAATGATTAGGATCTTATATTAACCACCTTTGCCTTTGTTAGCCCTGAGCTCTTAAAACCATTGAAGAATACAAGTAACACCTAATAAATAATTTACTCAAATAATTTAGAATACGATCATTTATATACCAATAGAGGAATAGAAATATGAGTTCTTTTTATCCCACTAAAAGATTTACATCTCAAAGATATTTACGATATCTAAGTGTCAATTTATTAGCTATTACTTATTTATTATAAAAATAATATATTGGGTACGGGGTACCTTGGAACTTTTCTTTATTTCATCGGATTCGCTACGCTAATCATCTCTGCTTCGGACTCGCTTCGCTCGGCCTCAGAAATTCAGTGTGCCAAATTTATACTGTAACATGCCTTTGGACTCGCTTTCGCTTCTTCGAATAGTAAATGCACCGTATTCTTCTAAGCGGTGCAGCACTAACAGCATTTTTTATGATTCAACCAAAATCATAAATATACATTGATATTATAATATATTATATATATATAATATATATATATATATATATATATATTATATATATATTCATTAGAATTTGTATAGTAAGTGTCAGCAAGAAGCATTTACTTTAGAGCAATATTAGATCCTTGCTGCAGCAGGGAACCTGATGTAAACCACAGTGAATTTTTCAGTGTAAATGCTGGATCAGAGCTGGAGGAATCCTCGTCGTAATTCTGAGATTGTCTTTCATACGGGCTTAACCTGAAACATTTTATTACCATGGAATTTATTAAAACATTCAAAATAAAAAAAAGTCCCTTATATAAAGATGAGTGATAAGGCACCACAGACTTAACCACATCTGTGGCTAGAAAAGTACTCTATTATTAGAACTATAAAAGTTCTATAGAAAACAGATCAGGCAATATTTTATTACTTTCAATAAAAAAATTAGATAGGTAAGTACCTACTAAGTAAGTAGACAAAACTTTAAATATCTTTTTTCGGCTCATATCGTCTTCGGCCGCTATAAACTATTTAAAAATGTAAAATAGATTTGCACGTTTTCTCTCTAGGGCCTTGTATGACCTTTTTAGTTTTCCTTCCTTTTAATCATCTATATAACTTTTTCAGATTTATGGTCCGACAAACCATAAAATTAAACAGCGGTTTACAGATATGTTGTATAGGGTTTGCATGAGTACCAAACACTAAATGCTAATAAATTACTTATTTCACCTAATCAATATTTCGAATGTATTAAAAAATCTGAAAAAAATGTTTGGTATTCGGGCTATGTTTGGTTGTCTGGCTGATTTTTGCAGTGAACAAACAGTGTAGTATGGTAAGAACAATCTCAGACAATAGTGAACTAATTAAATTAAAAATAATATCACAATCTTGTTTGTATAGATTACAATACTTATTAATGTTTATTTTAATAAGTAATAAATCGAATAAATAGTCGTATTCGTTCAATACAGAGACTATAGCCCTGTTTATAGTTTCTACAGGTAAACTATAAACAATGACCTTATCTAGTCTCTGTGACTGAACTCTCGGCCTTAGACTCGGCTAGTGATGACTCCACGGTGCACTGGTAACTCGCTCGCTACCGATTAATGAGATGCAATACATGATAAAGTAAGTTGTTATAACTACTTTGTCTCATTGCCTGCATAAAATATTATTAATATTTTACAAATATTGATAAGATGACAGAGTCTGATTGAACCTTCAACACACCTTCTGCAACACAATGTACCCACAATGTAAAGTAGAAGTATTCCTTTAATTAATATAACAAAATCTATTATTATATTGAATGTAATAATTAATTAATATTATTATAAATGTAAATGTAAGAAATATTTTGTATTAAATTTATATTCTTATTCATAAGTAGATATCGTAATGATTATTTGTAAATATTTATTAAATAAAGGATTTTTGTTAAAAAAATACGAACCTGGCTAATATAAACAGAAGTATAGAAACGCCAAGATATGCTATTGCAATGGACATCCACATATCTGTTGATAATGGTGCCAGAAAACTAAACACAGATGGTGGTTGTATGATTGGTTTTCTGTAGAGAATGCTTATGCCAGTATTCATGAATGGTATGGTGAAATCGACAACTTGCTCTCTTTCTGATGTTATTGTTAAATCGGCTATAGCTAGGTCTGCTCTCTAAAACATATATCGGAATGTTATAAGCCATCCGTTGAAGATAATGCTGGGTGTAAGGTTTTGAAGGATGAAATTACGAAGTCTGAGGTCATACTTTTGACAACAATGGATAATGACCAAGTCTCTTAGTAGGGACCCCCAAAGATGATAAAAAGTTATAAGGTGTTTAGGTAATTCGATGTAAAACAACCAAACGCATTCGGAGGTTATAATGTGATTTCTTTATTAATATTGTGAAACGTCATTGCAGCAATCGGTACAGGAGGCTTTCATTGAAAATTCTTAAATTATTCCTGCAGTGACGTCACCGCCGGACTTAAAACATAATTTGAAAACAAAAATTTATTTGTAAATACCCTTATATTGAATTGGTGACCACCTATGTTTGGTTTATTCTAGTTAACATCCAATCAGGCATACAATATTCTGGTGGCAGGGGGGGGGGTTCAGGTTCACTACGTAGTTAGACAAGTGCCGTATCCAACCTTTAGAACATTTCGTTTTTACCCCACTCTTTCACCCATTCCCCTCCCTTCTTCTTTAAATGCTTATTTCGACAATTTAAAATTGAATTAAATTTTTTTCAGCTTAATATATTTAAATATATTTAATAACTTTTATAATAAACTATATTTAATAAACTTTATGAGCAAACAAATTTTTTTGGTAAATGCAGATACTCTATTGATTTACTTGTTCGAGTAATTCTTTGATCATTCCACTCCATTCCTTCGTAGTTGGGTTGAATGCACCGTATCTTCCATCGGGTGCCACTTTTATGACGTAGTTGAAGCCCAATATTTTGGATATTTCCTGAATCAATTCAATACTGTACCCATATAATTGAGCAGTGCCATTATTGTCGCCACTACTGTTCCGCATGCAATACGGAGATCCCTGAAAAATTTATTAAAATCTATTTTTTAAATTATTTTTGTATTTATGTTTCAGGATTTCATGCGGAATGAATTAGGTGAGTGAACTTATTCTTATCCATATATACACACATACTACATATATACATACATACAACATACATATATATATATATATATATATATATATATATATATATATATATATAATATATATATATATATTATATATATATATTAACTTAATACTGAGGAACCAATGTCATTTAAGAAACTAAGGGTAACTTTATAAAATGCCTCCTCATACTGGAAGCTATACGCCAAGATCGCTTTAAATTTTGACGAGGCCATAACCGAAAAACCTAAATCATTACTTCCTGCAACCTTCTCAATTCTAGATCTGAAAGTCACGTGACTATGTGTGTAGAATAAAGTGAATACTAATTTTTCAAATTGTCCAGTGACATATTTATAAGTTTTTAATCAGAGTCAAGATAGTTGTTGTGGTTTGCACGATTCAATACTTCTTTTTTTTATCAAATTTCGGAAATATTACAAACCCCGCCGTAGGCCTGAAAGTTGCTGAAAAGGCGACTGATTCCGCTTGGTATCTTGATTCCAAAAGTATATCCATTTATATATTTAGGAATTTCTTGTGGCACTTAAATTCATGGGTAGAAAATTTATATAAAATCTTTTTACCAGTAGAGTAGAAACAATTAAGGTTTTGTTAGCCAAATTCTCAACAATCTGATACATCATTTCGTTGTATGTTCTGGTGAAGTGAACACCATCTGATGCATTCCATGAACCGATCTTATCTAAACCATTCTTATTCAGTTCTATTATGTCTAATTCGAATTTGGTTCTGTAACCTTGACTGTCGATATTTATAAGTCCAGTTATTCCTCTTATTTCGGTCTGGAAAGATAAAATTGGATTATGTTACAAAAGAAAATAATTGGAGAAAATATATAATTTTATTTTATTTTACTTTTAAAAAGTAAGGATAAGTTGAATTTATATCAATAAGATGAATTGATTTAAAATAAAATCTAATCTTTTTTGTTATATTTTAAAGAAGGATTTAAGTTAATTTAGTTATTTGTTGTTAATTTTTTTTATTCTCTTGTGTCTCATATTTGCTTAGCAAATAACTACAAGTTTAATTATTTATTTTATTCACTTATTTATTGTTTCTAAATAATACATTTTGATTTGCTTTTATTACTCATATCCAGTATCTGCTTTAAGCTAAAGATGTACTTTATTTAATTTCATATATCTTTATTACCACTTCTTTGTAGAGACTAACTTGTCTAAGCAAATAAATGATTATCTTATAAAACAGTGTCTCCTGACTTACATTTTTGATGTGATTGATAATGTTTGAACCGCTACTCATGGGTTGGATTGTTTCACAGCTAAGAGGTCCCACGTCTGTGCTTGAACCATTGTT
>JACMZG010000008.1:87407408-87437408 GCA_018340805.1 Microvelia longipes | reverse complement strand
ACTTAGCGAAAACCACTGAGGAGGCCTTTAAAACACCTGAAACGGATTATTCCGGTTTTATCCCGGTTTCGGATTTTTTCGCAAACCCAATACTTTTCAATAATAAACAATACATGAGGAAAAATAAAAAGGTACCCCGGGTACGAGGTACCTTCCTAGTTCCCAGTTTTTTCTCATTACTCGGAACTTTTTCTCATTACATCGGATTCGCTACGTTCATCCTCCCAGCTTCGGACTCGCTTCACTCGTCTTTTAGATAGTAAATATATTCGTTTCATTCCCAGTGGTCATATCTCCAGGCACTGACCACGCTCGATGCTGCTTAACTTTTATAATCTACCAAAAATCTCAGTTATACTTGTTGTGTTATAACAAAACTTATCACACTTGTTTATAACGTCAAGGGGTTCACTTGTACCAAATTTCAATTCAATTGGATTACTTTCCGATTTGTGTACAAATTATTCGATTAAAAATAAACTAATGCTGATAATGAGATAAAAACTCAGGACGCTTAGTCTTATAAATGCATGCCAAATTTTAATCGCATAATTTTTTCGTGTTGTATGATCTTTCGGAATTTTTGCTGAGCCATTATTGCAAGTTAATGACGTCATAATTTTTTTTCCGAATAGCAAAAATACAGTGGTAGACTGATTTTTGTACAAAATTTCAACTCTCTAGCATAAATACACTGTTATGATAAAAACATACACACACATAGACACACCCAAACGATATAGAAATGTAAAAAGTTGTTATAAACGTTGAAAATGGACACAGAATTGCTATATTATTAATTAAGCTGATATCTTTGCTGTCTCTGTTATCAGTTATTCAGTTCTTACTCTATCAATATTACCCTCAGTTTTTCTTATCTACCTTAAGTGTTGTCATCATTACTCTAATCTTAATGTTTTTTCTTTAAAAAAAATCATTATTAAAATTATTCTTCATGTTTGCTTTTTAAAAATATTTTTAACAAAATTCAGTGTAAAGCAATTTACTTATTTTATTGTAAAAAATAATCTATGCTTATTGATTTAATAGTTGTAAAGTGTAATTATTTGTTGATTTATTAGTTGCCAGAACAATACAATATAAATACAGTGTAAATATTTGAACAAAAAAAAAAAAATAAAAAAAATAGCGGAAATCTAGGTAAATTTTTGAGAATAGTTAAGTTAAAAGTTTCGTCTACAATTAAAAAGAAAATTCGCTGAAATGGTGGTAATGACTAAAGGGAGTGAAAACGTTTGGGATGAAATGAATTCATGGCGATGTTGTAGTTATAATCCTAATTATAAGCCTACCATTACATCTGAAACTATAGGTCCTTTAATAATCCATAAAATAAGTTTTGATTTCACTGTTACATTTACTTCAGAAAATCAATATTGCAAAATACAGTTTACAACTGGTTTAAATGTCATTCAAACTTGGGAATTCAGAGTTTTTTATAAATGGTTCAATCATAATATCTTAAATACAGTCAGTGTACGTTTGATTTCCTCCTCAAAATGCAATTTACCTGTACGTTTAATCTTTTGGACTACAAGTAAAACAGTTGAACAGAGCTTCAATCAAGGGGAAATTTGGGAATCAAATAATCTTTTTGTTTATAATCAAAACAAAGAAATTCAAATAATTTTGAATGCCAGAATTACTGAACTTTATGAAGGTATTGAGGTTAAGACTAAAACAGAATTATTGTTTTCTAAGGATTATGATGTGTGTCTATGGGGTAATGGATGGAAGTACAAAGCCCATAGAGAAGTACTTAGTGAAGTCAGCCCTGTATTTACTGCTATGTTTCAAAATGACATGACCGAGTCTTCAGATGGAAAAGTCAACATAAAGGATGCAGATGGTCCATCTATTCTCGCTCTACTAACTTACATCTATACAAGAAGAATTGATCCCGACACAAGCATATACGAATTGTACAAGCTAGCTGACAAGTATCAGATGGAAGATTTGAAATCTGCCTGTCTAGATAAGCCTATAACTATTAATAATGCATTATCCTTTTTAAATCTTGCCCAAGTTTATAATTTAAGTCACTTAAGAACTGACTGCCTGCTTTTTATTAAAACTAACATTAGTGCTATTATAAGAACAGAAGATTGCATTGCATTGCAACAGCAGGACGCTATACTTTCATTGCTAACATCTATATTTATTTGAGTTATTGTTACAATTATGTTAGTAGTAGTAGTAATAGGGTGGCTGAGGTTAATTAGAAAATTTGTATTTTTTACAATTGGCCCAGTAATGAACATTTTTGCTTGTCTGCAACCAGCAAAGGCATGCCAGTTAAGTTTTAGGGTGTTCATTAGCCAGCTATCCAAGAGTGTTTTAGCATGTGTTGCTGAGAGGGGAAGGACAGGTTCTGGTCCAATGAATGGGGTTTCTGCTCCCAGTCTAGCAAGTTTATCTGCTTCCTCATTACCCACGACACCCATATGGCCTGGTACCCACTTAAGTTCAACAGTTTTGCTCTCTGCCAAGAGAGACAAGTGAGCTCTACATTCTTGAACAAGGGCCGAGGAGCTACTAGGATTGGAGGTAAGGGCTTTAATTGCAGCCTGACTATCAATGCAGATTATAATAGAATTCTCATTACCTTCTCGCACAACTTGAAGGGTCGCAACCATCAAGATAGCATATACCTCTGCTTGGAACACAGTAGCATGAAGCCCAAGAGAGTAACTTAGTTCTACAGAATATTTAGGAATATAGACCCCTGAACCAGTGAGGCCCTCTCGGCCTTTCTTAGAGCCATCTGTGAAACAAGTTAGTTCGTGCTCGGCTTCTTTTATTGTAGGTTCAAACCAGTAGCTTCTAGGAGGTATAACACTGCTAATATTGTTGATAATGGCTACTTTGCTACCGCTCTCTCTGGGGTTGGCTGCTGCTAATATGGGTAGTTCCTCTAGAACAATGTTTTCAATCCCAGCATGTTTGTTGTTATTATATGGATTCCACATACCAGTGTCTCGAAGTCTAATAAAAGTGGCTGCTGCTTCTCTTAATATCACAGAGGTTAATTTTGGTAAACATAGAAGAACTTCTATAGCAACTGTTGGAGTGGTTTTCATGGATCCTGTTATAGCAAGACAAGCTATTCTTTGAACTTTGGTAAGCTTGCGATCAATTGTGGTTTTGTTCACAGCGGGCCACCAGACCAAAGAACCATATTGTATCCTTGGTCTGACAATAGCTGTATAAATCCACTTAAGTACTTTTGGTTTGAGTCCCCAAGTCTTCCCAACTGCGTAACGAAGTTGCCATAAGGTTGATGTAGCTTTTGCTACAACTTTATCTATATGCTCATTCCAATTCAGGCTGTTATCTAAAATGACTCCTAAGTATTTGATACTACTAGAAAGAACAAGTCTTTCACCAAATAGTTGAGGAGCTTTAAAGTCGAGTTTTTTATGGTTTGTGAAAAGAATGAGATTTGTCTTTCCTGGATTTACAGACAGGCCTACTTTCCTGCACCAACTTTCTATTAAACTGCATACAACTTGCATTAGCTCATACAGTGTATTGAGAAATTTTCCAACTATAAGCACCAGACATCATCTGCGTAAGCTTGACAATAGAAACCTGCTTTTGAAAGCTCAGACAGCAACGCGTCCATTACAAGACACCAGAGCTTTGGGCTCAGACATCCTCCTTGGGGACAACCGACTGAAATAAACTCAGTCAAGTTGCACTCATTGTGTGAAACATACAATTATGTTATAACATCCTACAATATACGAAATGTGATATAAAATAATTATTTCTATTATTTTTACTTTTTCTTATTTTTACCTAAGGCATATAGGAAAAGTATTGTGTTTGCAAAAAAATCCGAAACCGGGATGTCATCCGATGTCATTATCGGTTTCAGGTGTTTTTAAGGGCTCCTGAGTGGTTTTTGCAAAGTTGTCAGTGTGTGTGTCTGTTATCATCAAAGCTCACAGAGTGTTTATGCAAGAGAGTTGAAACTTTGTACAAAAATCAGTCAACCGCTGTATCTGTGCTATTCGGAAAATAATTTTGTATGAGTTATTAACAATTATACATAATAATACATTACACCATTAATACAAAATTATTTTCCGAATAGCACAAATACAACGGTTGACTGATTTTTGTACAAAGTTTCAACTCTTTAGCATAAATACACCGTGAGCTACGATGATAATAGACACAAACACTGACGACTTTGCGAAAAACACTCAGGAGCCCTTAAAAACACCTGAAACGGGTAATTTCGATGACATCCCGGTTTCGGATTTTTTTTTTGCAAACACAAGAATGAATTAGCACACATTTCAAAAAATCATAAAACACGGAAAAATAATGCGATCTAATTTAAATTTAGTACGCATGTCATTATGTATAAGACTAACATATGTGCCAAGTTTCATTTTATTATCAGCATTAATTTTAATGTTATGACTTGTATACGTTTTCTACAAACATTTAAAAAATCGAAAAATAATCTAATTAGTTGGTTCAAGTGGAACTTTGGTTCAAGTGTTGACCTTTACGTAATAAATAAGTACACTATGTTTCGTTTTAATATAGAATAGAATAGAATAGAATATATTTATTGTTTCCAAGTATTATTCTTATACAAATCCGTACCAGTGGTTGGAACCATATTAAAATATCAAACAAGGGTATAATGTATATGATAGACACAAACCAAAATTGCATGGTATGTAACATGCATGAGATAGAGTTTCTAGCACATATCATGTTAAGATGCCCACTCTATAAAGCCACTAGAGAAGCTTTTTTGCCTCTACATTTGGTATCACCAGAATGGTCTGATAATACTAATATTGCGTCAATAATTAAAATCAACACTAAAACGGAGGCAAAAAATCTTTTAGCGAATTTTCATAATGAAAATGACGCTTATGAGGTTGTTCGGATGACGGAAGTTGAGGGTGGGAGTGAGCGGAATCGGTTCCTATTGGCTTCCTGATAACAAAAAATATGTCCGAAAAAATATAATAAGTATATATAATATATATATATATATATATATATATATATATATATATATATATATATATAATATATATATATATATATATATATATTATATATATATATATATATATTATATATATATATATATATATATATATATGTATGTAAGAGTTTCTACCCTTTCGTATGGCGAACGATAACTCTCGAAGGCGTTCTCAAATTGAAACGAAACTTTGCAAATCGCGAGATGTTGAGGAGGTTACGAGGCCTATTGTTTATAAAAACATTATGACGTCATCAATCAAAGTTATGACGTCATGAAAAAAAAAATTTTTTGAAACTTGAAATGGCTTTAAAACAAGGTATTTCGTGTTTAGGTAGACGGCTAGCTAAATCGATTAAGACCAATTTCAGCTCAATCAGACCATCACAAATGGCGCAAACAGTATACATATATATGAATAATGTTGTATATATGTATACGTCCAGGTCAAAGACTTGTACGATATCTGTTGGGTTTAGTGGTGTTAGAGGGTGGGGATATAGTATAAAAGATGGACCTCTACCTCTTGCTCCATCCTGGTAAGCCTGCTGTCCCAGAGAGACAGGACAAAAATGGCTTCCACTAAACCACGCCGAGCAAAGCAGGCCCGTAAAGCGGAAGAACCTCGGAGTAGTCTTTATATGGTCGAAGTCATTCTAAAACGAATGCGACCGGTTTCAGCTCAATCAGACAATCCTAAGATAGATAGTTCACTCCCGAGTGTAGTAGGAACACTCAATTGACAAGTTTGTGTTTATGATTTAAGTTGGGGGCCTCATCACTAGAGTCTTGAATAGCGCTAGTAGTAAAAATATATTTGCTCTATTCTCTACTAGATTGTGCTGTAGTATTTTTTTAAAAACATACAGTTGCCAATCGTTTAGTAAAATAAAATAAAAGTAAACAAAGATCTATGGTATGCTGTAGTATTCGCGATGTATTTTTGTTTTATAAAACTCGGGGGCCTCAAAACGCGAAGCAGCACCATCGTTTTCTTAAAAAAATAACAATAATTCATTTTTAGTTTTTTAGACTTAACATTTAAATTTGCTATCTGTATATAACATCTCGGGTTGGCGGAAACGGATAAGTAAAGGAAACAAACAAAAATTGAAACTCTGACATTAGAAGTTCAAATCCAAGGAGGGACGACAGAATGGGTGAAGTAAGAGTGAGAAATTATTTTTTTTCACTTTTTACCAATTTATACGAAATTCATATAGAGCTCTCTTGGGATCACTCATCCATCGACTCCTCATCATTCTAGCGCTGAAAAGCTGATGGAAAGACTTGATTACCCTCAACAACTCGTTGTTTGGTTGAATAAAAATAAATAAATAAAATGCCAGAAATAAAAATATGTGACAGTTTCACGCTGTCACCTAGACTGTACTACTTGAGCCTCCTGCATCCCATCAAATATTTTTTTTTAAATCTTTGAGTGAGCCATCTATGTCAATATTGTTTATCTATGATCCTAAGTGACGGAAGCGGTATTTTAATTTAAAACAAAAATCATGAATATATTTTTGTTTATAATGCTTGTTAGTTTTAATATTATAGCATACTATTAATAATAAAGTATTAATAAAATCTTAATTAGTAAAATCAAATTTGTGAAAAGCCTCTCAAGCCCGCGAAGCGGGCCTGTGTGGAGAGGCTGTGAAAATTCGCTAGGTACATGGCAAAATGCCATGTAACAAGAACAATAATGAAACAACACATCATACAAAACAACAACAATGTGGCCGCGAAGCGGCCACAAGGAGGCCCTCGGGCCGCGAAGCGGCCCGGTGGCCGACGCCGCGGAGCGGACGAGGCGCGAAGCGCCGAGCTGGGTAGCGGCTACGGGCCGAAGGCCCGTATTTTATTATTATTAAAATCAATCTTTTCATTTGAATAAGTGATTAAAAATTTTTTGAATATGTCAGCCTAAGAGAGATTAAACGAATAAATAGAAAATACGGGCCTTCGGCCCGTAGCCGCTACGCGATCTCGGCGCTTCGCGCCTCGTCCGCTCCGCGGTGTCGGCACACCGGGCCACTTTGCGGCCACATTGTTGTTGTTTTGTATTATGTGTTGTTTTATTATTGTTCTTGTTACATGGCATTTTGCCATGTATCTAGCGAATTATCACAGACTCTCCACACAGGCCCGCTTCGCGGGCCTGAGAGGCTTTCTCACAAATTTGATTTTACTAATTGAGATTTTATTAATAATCTATTATTAATAGTATGCTATAACATTAAAATTATGAAGCATTATAAACAAAAATCGGGTGCGGGGTACCTCGGAACTTTTCCTCACCCTTCGGACTCGCTTGCTCGTTCTCAGAATAGGATGGTTACCAGTCGCCTAAAATTTATATGCTTCTGACTCGCTTCGCTCGTCCCCAGAATAGGATGGTTACCATTGGCCTAGAGTTTATGTACTTCGGACTCGCTTCTCTCGTCCTCAGAATAGGATGGTTAGCAAATGGCCTAGGGTTTTTAAACTTGCGAGGCTCCCAGTACCCGTATAGAAAATCATACAATACAATAAACTTCGCATAATCTTAAATGAGAACAAGTTCCGATTTTTACTCGTTTTATTAAATTATTTGAATTTTTGTAAACAACTTTTACGTTTACCAAAAGTGTCGCACTAATTAATAATTAAGTTTGCTTATAACTTTTTAACTAATTAGTAGATTTTGATCTGAGTTTTTTTACGATTTTTTTAAATTTTTGCTGACTAAAAAACTAAGGTTAATAGTGACATAAAACTTTGATATTCCGGGCAGCACAACTAGACCCAAATACTGATTTTTGTATTAAGTTTCATCTACCTAGCATGAACACAGTTGGAGTTATGCGTGACACAGACACACACACACACACACCGTCACTTAAAATTGTCTGATTGAGCTGAAACCGGTCGCAATCGTTTTAGAATGACTTCGACCACATAAAGACTACTTCGAGGTTCTTACTTGCTCGGCGTGGTTTAGTGGAAGCCATTTTTGTCCTGTCTCTCTGGGACAGTAGGCTTACCAGGATGGAGTAAGAGGTAGAGGCCCATCTTTTATACTATATCCCCATCCTCTAACATTACTGAACCCAACAGATATCGTACGAGTCTTTGACCTGGACGTATACATATACAACATTATATATATATGTATACTGTTTGCGCCATTTGTAATGGTTCGATTCAGCTGAAATTGGTCTTAATCAATTTAGCTAGCCATCTACCTTAATACGAATTACCTTGTTTTAAAGCCATTTCAAGTTTCAAAAGAAAAGTTTTTCATGACGTCATAACTTTGATTGATGACGTCATAATGTTTTTATAAACAATAGGCCTCGTAACCTCCACGACATCTCACGATTTGCAAAGTTTCGTTTCAATTTGAGAACGCCTTCGAGAGTTATCGTTCGCCATACAGAAAGGGTAGAAACTCTTACATACATATATATATAATATATATATATATATATATATATATATATATATATATATATATTATATATTATATATATATATATATATATATATATATATATATATATATATATATTATATATATATATATTATATATATATATATATATATATATATATATATATATATATATTATATATATATATATATATATATATATATATATATATATATATATATATATATATATATACAGGGTGGTCCAGCTAAGAAGGACAAGATCTTTTTCTTGAAAACTATAACAGCTAGAAGGATGCGGTTTTCGGCGTTGGATTCAATGCAATAGTGAGCAGACGAGAAAAATCCGTTTTTGGGCGCGCTTCGCGCCTGTCATAGAGATGTTAATGCTAACTTTTTTAATTTTATAGTTAGGTATAGGGAACTTTTTTTTGTTCTTCAAAGAATGTAAAATAAGGAAGATTAGTGAAAACCGCATCAAAATGGGACAATTTTTAACCGAGCTATGATGAAAAAACATTTTTTTTAAATTTAGCTCACTTCGGTGCCATTTTGGATGATGTTGCATTTAACTAAAATTTATTATGTGGACATATTTTTAAACTAGAAACATTGCTTTAATAAAAGAATGTCAAAAGTTTTAATTCTAACCTCAGTTTTAGGTGTAAATTAGTCGTTAAACATAACAAAAACAAATAAAATATGGTTTTTCTAAGATACCATGAAAAGTAAGATAGGGAGCTATAGTTTTTATGATTTGTACAGTTAGCCAACATAAAAAGCAACAAAATGAGTCCAATTTTAACAAATTCGGTTCACAATTTCAAAAGTTATTACTAATAAATCTCTTAAAATTGCCAAAAATGGAACATTTGTTATAGTTTACCACCCTATTTTTGATATTTAATGGAACTGCAACGTCATCATACCTTGTGATCTTTATTGCAGCTTGTATAAGGATTCCAGAACGCCCAAAAACACTTATTTTTCCTCATTGGTTTTGGAGAAATTACGATTATGGTAATTTTTGTCAATCGTAGAATGCAGATTAAAGGTACCTTGCAAAAACCAAGTAAAATCCTTCATAAACGTTAATAAAAAATTGATTTTGATGATAACTACTTCGTTTCTAGGGGTGAAGGACCAATAAATAGCAAATCACACAACTAGACTGTAAAGTGATATTTTACTGCTGCGGAAACTTGTTTATTAACGACAATGAAACCAGCCAATTTTATTTCCGGAGCAATAAATTATCATTATTTATACTATTTACGTTTAGTTGCGCATTTATTAAAAAGAGTTGATTTTTTGTATGAATAATTTAAATTAACTTAGTTTAAAGAAATTAAAACACAAGATTGATAAATAATTATTTATACCTTTACAAAATTAAGGTAAAATAATATGGGGACCTACGGCTCAATTAGGAGGCCATCAGGGTCACCAGACTTGACCCCACGTGATTTTAAATAGCAAATCACACAACTAGACTGTAAAGTGATATTTAATTTCTGCGGAAATTTGGTAAAAAAATATTGTATAAATTAAATATGGGTGAACTGAACAGTACTCTACAAATAATAGGACATATAGTACAATTGAGTGACAAAGAAAAGATAATATTTTTGAAAATCATAAAATAAAATATTATTTTAGATTTTGCTCAAACTGGCACCCCTCTGCATAAAACAGGTAAATCACTTCATCCTTGCGTCGCTTTATACAGGACTCTATAGGGAATACTTTGCTCAATGCTCAATTTTTGTAGTCTTCCACACTTCTAACAGTTCCTACCTTTTTATATATGTTGTCTTTTAAATAGCCCCCCCGGAAAAATCTCATGGGGTCAAGTCCGGTGACCCTCATGGCCACCTAATAATGAAAATTCGCTAAAAACAAACTCATTTTCGTTGGACTTTGTCAGTTTAAGCAGTTTAAAAAAGAAAAGAAAAATAGATTTAAATAATAAATTGATTTCTCATTTAATTATTTTCCTATTTAATATCCTGAGGAAAAACTTTACTTTGTAATTATTATTTAAATAATAAATTAATATTTTTTATTTTTATGCTGTTGCACATGTTTTAATTTTCTGTAATTATGTTAAGTCAACTTATTTGTATAAGTGTAATACTTCAAAACAATAAATATATTCTATTCTGTTTCGATTTAATATAACAAGTATATACATGAATTTTGGTGAATCATAAAAGTTAAGTGGCATCGAGCGTGGTCTGTGCCTGGTTGGGTGACTCCTGGAATATAACGGATATATTTACTATCTAAGGACGTGCGGAAGTGATACGTGTGAGTATAATTGTAACTACTAGTATATTCTGAGGACGAGCGAAGAGTGTCCGAAGTAGGGAGGATGAGCGTAGCGAATCCGATGTGATGAGTTTCAAAGTACTTCGTTCTAGCTTTTTTACACATAAACTAATATAGAACAAGAGCCCAGGGGTGTTTTGTTAATAAAAAGTGTAATGGCTGGAACCGGTCTCAATTTTTCGTAAATACCTTCCTGAACAAGGATCTGCAATTCTGCCGACTCGTATCGGATGGATGTCCCAGGCAGAACCTTTGCGTTCTGCCTGGGAACGCAAAGGTGAATGGGCATGGTTCTTGCATAAGCAAGAAATGGGTTGTTTAGCACGGAAACACGCATTCTAAATACGAACGACAGCGGACCACCGCGCCGGAATTATTTATTTACTAGTTGTAAACTTATATAATGTAAAAAGCACGGAAACACGCATCCAAAGGAAATTCGCCCGACATGCGGACCACCGCGCCAGAATTATTTTTAGTTGTAAACTTATATTAGGAAAAAAAACGATAAAAAATTATTGTCAATACTAGGATTTGAACCCAGGTACTCTGGGTTTGAGAGCTCGCATCCAAAGGAAATTCGCCCGACATGCGAACCACCGCGCCAGAATTATTTTCTAGTTGTAAACTTATGTTAAGTAAAAAAAACGATAAAAAATTATCGACCCTTCCAGGATGTGAACCCAGGTACCCTGAGTTTGAGTGGTCGTATTGACTCCGGACCTCTGCCATTCAACTCAGAGGCCCAAAAAACATTGAAAACGACACCCTACTCGAAATTTAATTTTCAACAACCGTAATGTTGGTTTTCTATATTTTTTGTGGTTTTTTCGACTTTTTGGTAACTTAAAGTGGTCGTATCGACTTCGGACCGGTTTCATTCGATTCAGCGCCCAAAATTACATAGAAAACGACACCCTACTCGAAATTTATTTTTTATCGACCTAAATTTTATTTATTTATTTATTGTAGAGCTTAATTAAACATCATTAGCTCCACGCAACTCGTATAACAATAACAAAGTAAGATAAACAACATAAAGGTTGAGTTATTTGATCTGGCTTGGGGTTAAAAATAAAGTATTACTATGAAAAATTGGCCTTGTGTTTTGGTTTTCGGTAATTTACAATGGTTTTTTCGATTTTTAGGTCACTTAGAGTGGTCGTATCGACTTCGGACTGGTTTCATTCGATTCAGCGTCTCAAAAAATAAAATAATGACCTTTTTCGCGGCAAACAATATTAACCCTGAATTTAGCTGATTTCTTGAAAATTACGCTGACTCAGCAAACCGGGTTAATGACGTCACAAAACCTGGTTTTCAATAGGGTTCGTGTCCTCCCAAAGGTTGATTTTTGTACCAAGTTTGGTTAAAAAATATTAATCCGTTCGAAAGATAGAGTGTTTACAAGAAAGTGTCTAGATATAATATATATATATATATATATATATATATATATATATATATATATATATATATATATATATATATATATATATATAATATATATATATATATATATATATATATATATATATATATTATATATATATATATATATATATATATATATATAAAGTCTCGCGGCGAAAATTTTTTTTTCGTCATTAGAGACCTCTGAAACGGATTTGTGTCGTGGTCTGAGGTTCGAATTCCGCCATGACCCCTATCCCATTAGCGAATTTTTTCCCAAAGGAAATTCGCTAAAAGCTAATAAAATAAGCTTCATGACGGAAGGAAAAAATTGGGGGTTCGCTAAAATAAGTTTACGAGGTCCTAAACAACAATACACACACACACACACACACACACATACACACACACACACATATATATATAATATATATATATATATATATATATATATAATATATATATATATATATATATTATATATACGTATATAGCAGTCGTATTACTTCTTGCTACCAATTTTTTTGTGATATTTTCAAATGAAATGTTCCTGTAATATATTATTGCAAGTTAATAATATTTTCCGGACACAATATAATTGTGCGAAAGACACCTAGGAAATGTAACAAGCAAAATGCAATACTACATCTGGGAACTGTTCCATCATTCGACATTCGTCATCATTGATGGCTCGACATAATGTCATGTCCCACTCTGTTTCGTTACGTCTAACTCATCAGGGCGCTGACAGAGCCTGAACTCACTCTGACCTTCAATTAATTCCGAAGAATATAATGTGAAGTACTTACCAGAGACGAGCGGTGCTCTCTTACCTCCATCATGCATGGCAAGCAAAACATATATCATTTGATACTACCGAGTTTTGCAAAACATGAATAGTTGACACAATATAATTGTGCGAGAGACACCTAGGAAATATAATGAAGAATATAATGTGAAGTACTTACCAGAGACGAGTGTCTCTGATTGTACGAGTTGGTCAATTTTTTTTTTAGAAGTTTCAGCTTTCTAGCATAAACACACTAAGAGCTACGATGATAAGAGACACACACACACACACACACACATATAGGCAGCCAACTTTGTTAAAACTACTTAGGAGGTCTAAAAACACCGGAAACGGATAATGCAGGTGATATCCAGGTGATATTTTTTCTTCAGTATAAATGAGAAAAAGTAAAGACTGTTTTTAAAAATATTTATAATATTTATTACTATTTTTTTTTTTAAATCGATGAGTCAAATAAATTAAACTTACAGACATAACATCTGAAGAATTCATCTTAAACCTCAAATCTTTTAGAATTCTTTGTGGCACGGCATTATTTGGATCAAATAGTCTAAATGCTGTAATGTTGGTACCGCCGAATTTGAATTCATCCAGTTCAACACTGTGTAGATCCTAAACACAATTCAAACAAAGAGATAAATAATAATACATAAATTCTCATTATAAGGGGGCTGTTCCTTGTGGGAACTGCCTTAGATTACACTTGAAGTGTAATCATAAGTTGGTTATTAATTAAAGCAATAATCTTATAGAAAATGAGAGCGTAAGATGGGATGTGAACCCCAGGCCCGTGTCAAAGTGTATTATAACTACTGACGCATCAACCACCTTAGCCATAAATGCGGCAAGAAAAGATATTTATAATCACGAAGACAAAATAACCTTAGTATTTAACATGGTTAAAATTGGTCTATTCTGGTTGTTTTTGATGGGTGTTATTTTATGCTGGTAGGAAGCCGTACTTACCAATGAAGTAATAAAGTAGCTGTGATAATCACTCATTATACCAATCTGCTGAGCTTGCTTTAACACTTCGTAAATCTTATCTGCTGAACAGTCTAAAACTATGTGAGACTCCCCTGCATTCTTTATTTGCATCAGTACAGGCCTGCCATAAAAAACATCAAATCATGAATCAATCTATTTGACACATTTCAGTGTGTTCGCGAGAGTGAATTGGTCAGTGTCGTGGCATTAAAATTACCTCTACACCAAAGAGATCAGAGTTATAATGGCGAATTTTTTATGGTCAATTCTTAAGATCACAATAGGTAACGTAAACATTTAACAGCCTACTAATCGGTATCAACATGTCTGATAACGGCCATCAGATTAGATTGATCCCAGCGGTTCACACTTGGGAACGTAGCCTTAGTTTATACACGCTATAGAATCAGGCTCGCTGATTCTATGAGGTTTGGTTGGCCAACCAAACCTCGTAGGGGGGGGGGGCGCAACCATTCCCTGAAGGGGGCAAAATTCACATATCTACAAGGGAATTTCTGCTGAACTTCGGTATACGGTGCCCCTTGTTATCAACGTCCTATTTCGATATATATCGAGCTCTCCTTGTTACCATGTATCGATATATACTGTGTCCCCCCAAACTACACCCGTCTTCAGATGTTTATGTTTCACCGTCTCTACCATCCCCCACCTTAGCAGTAGAATAATGAAATAATGATTATTTAACCAATACTATACATTGTTTATATTTTTATATTAAATTATCTTATTATGAGTAATGGTTTATCCCCCTCGAACCAAGGATTTAGTTACGCGACACGTAAACGAGAACTGAGCACTTAAAAGGTAAGCAGCGTCGTAAATTTATTAATTATAGTTTTTTTTTTAAAAAAATGATAAAATATGTTCATAAACGTAAAACGTAAAAGAAAAGGCATATATCGATTATTCCTACGTCATATCTCTAAATTAAAAATATATCGATATATAGTATTGATAATAGGGTGCACCGTATACCGAAGATTAACCGGGAATTTCACTAAAATCTACTTCGTCGGAGGATGCGAATTTTTCTCTAGGGGGGGGGGGCCCCCCCCCCCCTCTGGCCCCTACCTGGCTACGGGCCTGTATAGAATACAGGCATTATCCAAAAAGAAATATTTTTTTCAAGTTCTTCTCTTGGTAATTAATTACTACGTACACAGCGTATTTAACAGGCGATCGTATTGGATACGTATGCAACTAACTTCACGGTTCTTACGGCGTATTTGTTTAGTCGATCGAGTGAGATTACGTGGTAACTGATCCCGCCAAAACATGGCCTCTTTTATAGTGAAGGTTCACTTTTGGTTATAAAAAAGTTTAAAACAAAACATATATTAAATTAAATTGTGATTTCTTTGCATAATAATAAAGTTTCACTAAAAAATAATATTCCAGAAGATATTTGATCAAAAACGGTAATATAGAAGTGAAATAAAAGCTCGACGAGAAGGTTATTCGTTAAATACGATCGTCTCTAAAGGTACATACAGCGTATCGGGGGATCCATTTAGATTCCATCTCCCTAGTTTTAGCGTGTTCATACAGCTAATATTACCGTATTGAGAGATCGTATTCTATCCGATCCGTGGATATAGAAGTGTGTGTGAACGTACTAAATGTTTTAAATTATTACATTATTTATACCTTCAATAAATTTTGTAGATATCTTTGACAGAACTAAATAATTTCTATGACTAGATAAACATGATTACCTAATCAAACAATCTTTTAACAATAGTGAATTTTACTTTATTTAATTTTAAATAAGACTACCTGAAATCAGATCCCTGGGGTAATTGTCTAATTGTTATGGTGTGCTTTGACGGTTCATGTGCTTTGAGAAGCTCTTGTAGGCGGACAAGTCCTTCTTTATTTTCATATATTATAGTAAACTGTTTCCATCCAAGAGCTTCTACTAGTTCAGCATAAGCCTAATAGTAAAAAAGAAATTGACAAATATTTATGATTTATAATGAGGATTCTTTATTAATTAATGTAAAATAATGTAACTATGTAAATTATAATAAATAAAAATCAGTTAAAGTTATATTCATTAATTTTGTAGCATAAATAATGACTAAATTATTATAGTAGATTAGTTCAAATTTATGAAGACTAAGATGGTGTCACTAGACAAGTCAGTTTTCATTAAAATAGAATCCTGAAAAGTTTTTCATCTTTTTATATTGGGATATCTGGCAAGATTATAACTACGTGCATTCTTAAAAAACGGGCCTTCGGCCCGTAGCCGCTACGCGGTTTCGGCGCTTCGCGTCTCGTCAGCTCCGCGGCGTCGGCTCAACGGGCCGCTTTGCGGTCACATTGTTGTTGTTTTGTATTATGTGTTGTTTCATTATTGTTCTTGTTACATGGCATTTTGCCATGTATCTAGCGAATTATCACAGCCTCTCCACACAGGCCCGCTTCGCGGGCCTGAGAGGCTTTCTCACAAATTTGATTTTACTAATTGAGATTTTATTAATAATCTATTATTAATAGTATGCTATAACATTAAAATTATGAAGCATTATAAACAAAAATCGGGTACGGGGTACCTCGGAACTTTTCCTCACCCTTCGGACTCGCTTCGCTCGTTCTCAGAATAGGATGTTTACCAGTCGCCTAAACTTTATATGCTTCTGACTCGCTTCGCTCGTCCCCAGAATAGGATGGTTACCATTGGCCTAGAGTTTATGTACTTCGGACTCGCTTCGCTCGTCCTCAGAATAGGATGGTTAGCAAATGGCCTAGGGTTTTTAAACTTGCGAGGCTCCCCGTACCCGTATAGAAAAGCATACAATACAATAAACTTCGCATAATCTTAAATGAGAACAAGTTCCGATTTTTACTACACTGAGAAAAAATTCCGTGTAGGAGCAATAGGAAAAACATTGGTCGCAAACAGAAAATTCAGTAGATCTAAGGACAACTAGAATATAGCTAATCCAACAGAACAGATTTAGTTAAAGGCATTTTGCGAATTCAACTAAATATTTTAGTTAAAGGAGTTTGTTGGTATCAGCTAAAGGTTTCAGTTAAGTACTTTCAGTTGAGTCAAATAAACATTTATTGGACATAGCTAAAGGATCAAGTTACTTTAACTAAACATTTGTTAAGGTTGTTTAGTAGAAGGAACTAAAACATAGTAACGCCAACTGAACGAATTTAGTAGGTCGAACTAGTGTGTTGTAAGGGGCAGTGTAAGCCGTACAGTTGGAAATACTGAGTGTGCTTAGGTACAACTAAACCTTTTAGTTAGGTGCAAAGAATTTTTGAGTCAAACCCAAGTAACTTCTTGTTGACTCTACTAGAACTTCTAGTTGGCGCATCCCATATTCTCTTGCATCTACATAAACAATTCTGCTGCCAACAACTATATATTCTGTTGCCAGCAACTATATATTCTAGTAGCCGCTACTAAATTTTCTAGTAGCCTCTACTAATTTCTAGTAGCCTCTTCTATAATTTCTAGTAGCCTCTCATAATTTCTAGTAGCCTCTCTAGTAATAATTCTAGTAGCCTCTACCATAATTTCTAGTAGCCTCTTCTATAATTTCTAGTCGTCTCTACAGTACAACCAGTAGAACCAACTCTATTTTCTAGTTGCCTCTACTGTACAACCAGTAGAGCCAACTCTATTTTCTAGTTGCCTCTACTGTACGTACAGTAGAGCCAACTGTATTTTCTAGTTGCCTCTACTGTACGTACAGTAGAGCCAACTGTATTTCTAGTTGTCTCTACTGTATGTACAGTAGGATCTACAACTCTGTTTCAGTAGTAGTATATATATATATATATATAATATATATATATATATATATATATATATATATATATATATATTATATATATAATATATATATATATATATATATATATAAAGTAAGTAATATGGTGTGGGTATTTAATAGAATAAGAAAATTTGAAAAATTTGGATAACTAATTTTATTTTATACTAAAAATATAACAATACAATTCAAACAATCCATGTCAAAACAATATGATTATCTACAATCATAAATAATTGTAGATAATCCTTTTTATCATAGCTAATATTACAATAAAAATAGAAAAAAAATTTCATGTGCAATTTTAGATAATCCTTTTTTACAATCATAATTAATATCACAATAAAAATACGAAATCTTTTTTTATTATTTAAATATTCAAATTTTTAAAATGTTATGAAGTTATTAAATAAGAAATAAGAAAAAATGAAGTAAGACATATATACATACAATCAAGTTTATTTATTAATTAATACAACAGAATTTTTCAGTGATATTATTTCAGTTATAATTAAGTATACGTTAGTTAACAACTGTACTGTAACATAATTACTTTCCTGTACAATACAATATAACTATATTATTATACATCACTTCACTATATACATTTCTTAACTTTGTTAATACATTTCTTAACTGTATAGTACTTAAGTAATATTTATATCTTTACTAAAATACATTTCTTAACAGTATATTGTACTATGTAAATTAAAAGATGACAGCTGACTCTGAAGTCTGAGATATATATGTCAATCGATACAATAAATAGTATAACATTAAAGAATGCAACACTGCATTATTAAAGTTTTTGTTAAATACTACATTAGTATGTGTTGTATTTTTTCTACCATGTTTACTGATTTTATTGAGTGACATATATATCTCAGACTTTTGAGTCAGTTGCCATCTTTTAATTTACTGAGTATAGTTAAATAATATTTATATCTTAACTATAATACATTTAGTATTATTACATAGTAAATTACTTAGAAGTTAGTAATGAAATAAATTTCAATATGGAAACTAAGTAATTGGACTTCGCAAAGTCACATAAGTAAACCATTGGTTAATGTAGTTAAGTTGTTTGGAATGGGTGAATACAAATTTTCTAGCCAAATGTAGGACGTTTGTGAGTTTTGAGTTACCCTATAGGCATGGAAATGCTCATCAAAAGTCAACAGTGGTGAGACATTGACACCACAACAGTGCTTTACAATCAACTGAAAATACTTCAGCAATTACATAAAATACAGGTAAATTTGTGGACTCTGAGACGTCACCAGTAACTACGACACCCTTCCTATAAACATTGTCCAATACTTTAAGCCACTTTGCCAATTTTGGCACTGAATATTTGTTCATGGCAAAGCGCTGGACCGGCTCAAAGTTGGATGTAGGAACTGCTCTAAGAAGACCCCATTTTAACTCATTCAAAGAGAAGTTTTTGTTTTGCAAGAGAAAAGCGTTAAAGTATAATTGATTTCTAATGGCAATTGTCTTACAAATATTTATCCTACTGGAAGAGGACCGGGCAACTATTTTCGAAATTCTATGTTTGGCCTCAAATCTCATGGACCAAATATGACATAGCGGACCAAATCTGTCCAACATGGCCGGATAGTGAGTAAGGAAATGGAATTTGGTTTCATTGTGCATTTCGCGAGGTCAATGTAAAGTTGATTAAGTTCACTTATGGCAGCTGCCAATACGTCACTTGTCCCTGGACGCGGCGATTTATCAAGGAGGATATCCAGCACTTGCCTCAAAACTACGTACAGTTGCCAAATGGGATACCCTCGTGGTAACAAGTCACCCGTTAAGAGCCAAAGTAGCGTATAAATGTCAGCATTTCGGATGCTGACATACGAACTTGGATGGAACCGTTTTCTATTGTCAAACCCAACGGTTTTGAATTAGTGTCAGGACCGTAATCGAAAGCAAAGATTCTACTATTAATAGTATCCAAGGAGACCAATTTATTATCGAGGATCAAATCTTTTAATATGAATGAAAATATGTAACGGGCACAGCCTTCTAAAATGTCATGCATCACATCAACTCCTACATTTTTGAATAAGTCAAAATTGTCTATTGAGAGCCAAATACATTCGTCTTTGATCCCTGTCATTGAGCAGTTGGCAATACTTAAATCCTCAGTGTAATTCAGAGAATTTCTAAGAAGAGTCTCTTTCTCAAAAATTAAATATTTCATTTCTTTTTTGTGGACTCTACAAATACGGCACGGAAATTAGCAGAAAAGGATTCTACAAATCCAAGGATTGAATGAATGCCTAGGTTGTCACCAACAATTGCTCCAGAACAAATTTAATATTGCCAAAAAAGTCGTCAGTTTCAACTTGTATGCCTTTATTCTGAAGTTCTTTTTAATGTTTTATTATGGGGTTGAAAATTGCGTCGTTGCCTAAAGTTTCTCTATCTTTTGAATGGAAAAGAGCGACCAGCAAAATGCTGTCCAACTTTGAGTAGTACTGAGGAGGCAAACAAGGCAATGACACATAAACACCACCCAGTTTGTGGATGCCAGAATGGCTCCTAAAGGGTTACCCGTTTCAAAGTCATCAAAGTACAGTATGAGTGGCAATATTAAATTTGTTTTTGAGGCCTGCCTACTTGCAGCTATGTCTTTCCATAGCGAACCTTGCATGAAATTTTTGTTAAATCTGACTCTGTCTCTAATTGTCGAATAAATTTAAGGATATCTGACATAACTGAGGATTTTGAAAGTAAAGCCTTAAGCAACTGTTCCATGGGAACCATTTGCATGCTCACTGAGGCAGGGGTTAAGTGGTAAATTCCGTCAGTTCTTTTTGTCTCTTGCCTTTGAGTAAGGAAAATTTCAATTGGGTATGTAAGTCCCTAATGCTTTAAAGTGTTTGAGACACTTATATTCAGTATTGAATTGAGTTAAACTTTTATTTAATAGGGTCATTAAATCATCAGAACCTACTTCTGGTTCCAAAGTTAAACAGTTAGAAATTAAGGTCTTAACATTGGATGTAATACTTTTGACTACTGACCTAGGTATTGCAACATTGGCATAAAATGAAGCTATGAAATTAGAAAGATAATTAGTAATCTGACATTCCTTACTGACATAAGTATTTTTGGTTCTACAGTATCATGTTGTGAAACTGCAACCTCTTCACAATTTTCCATTTCAAGTTCGTTGAAGACAGGTTCATCAGTTTGCTTAATTCCTCTGGGTTCCACTTCGGCACCCGTAGAACATCCTCTGGGGCCAGATGACACAGCTATACATGATTTCCTGGCCTGAGGATCAGTATGCTTTGTGATATGTTTCCTCAAGGAATTAGCAGAACTGTAATACCTCACGCAGCCTGCTTGGCCACACCTGTAGAGGCCAGACATCTGAGAGGGCTTACAATCCACTTGTATGTGCCTCATCAAGGCTCTTATTGTGCAGAATTTCAACCGGCAACCGCCGCAAATCAACATTATGAGGTTATTTGACTATGCCCAAGTCAGTCATTAACTCCGTAATACAATTGTGGTCGCTGTCAAACTTAGTAGTCAATTGAAAAATGCTTTTTGAATAAATAGCCATATTACCTTACTTTCAAAGGGATACTCGGCGCCTGTTGCATGGTAAATCTTGAAGAGTACCTCAACTCCTTTGATTAGCGAAGGGAAACTGTATTGGACGTTGCCAACTTGCAAGTACACCTGTTGTACGTTAGTTGCTGTGCCTTGCAAAACAATGGTTGGTTGGAAGGATATTCCTATGTTGGCAGCATGTTCTTTTCGTTTTTCGATAAACTCCTCAAGATCTTTAGCCTCCGGTATAGTGCCTATGAATGAGGCGCAGACTTCTGCTTTAGATGGCCTCCACGCTTTCCCTTTTATTTTGGTTATTGTGGTACTGACTAATAGTGGCAGACACATCAGTGCCACGTTCCATCATGGTCTTTATCCTCTAGAAAAAGAAATAAATATACATATACTAGTTGCAGGGGCAGCTTTAGGTGCTTAAAGCAATTACTTTAAGTACAAAAGGGGGTACCTCAATTTATGAGGTAAATTTTCCTCATAACATTGATGAATTAGCATTAAAATGTATTATTTATTTACTTCTTTATTTATTAATGAATGTATATATTTATTTAATTTTCATTATATTTGTTGGAATTTAAATTAGTTCAATAAATTTGAAGTGTATTGACGTAAGTATTAATTAAAATTGATTTGAAAAATTAACTGCAACTTGTAACTATTTATAACTTTTATACACTCCATAGCAGTGTGTTATGATGACTGATGGCTATGGGTAAATAGTGCTACATCAGGCAAAAGGAAAGGATAAAGAAATAATTGCATGAATAAATGAAGCTCACAAAACCTTCTTGAAATCTCGCGTACAAGACAGTACAGGTTATCTTGAGCTTTGGATAAAAAACAAACCCTCATGGATTGAAATGGTTCTTTATGGGGGATTTTTCTACATTATTGGAAAATACTGAGATGACAGAACTTTTCCTACATATCTAGAGAGTAGGCGAGGAAATTAGAAATGAATGAAGTAAAAATTTAGAACAATTCCCATAAGGAACAATGTTAAATGTGGGTTTGTTTGTTATCCAAAGCTCAAGATAACCTGTTCGTGAGGTTTCAACAAGGTTTTGTGAATCTAATGTATAATTAGTATATTTACCTCTTTTTAAGTCTAATATGTTCCTGAAGTAGCTTCTATCTAATTTGTTTTTCACATTCTCCACCTTCCTGTTCGCGTGTCTACTATTCTTGTTGCATACAGGGACAGCGCCTCTGTTAAGCTGTTAAGGTTGCTTTTGAACATAAAGTGAAAATCATCAACCAGCTGAAACAAAAACATCATATTTGTGAACTAACTGTTTAATACATGATTGGTGTAGTCAACTAGTTTATTGGACATAGTTAATCGGCCCCCGGAATGAAACGATTCCATGCATAGTTACATATTATTAAGGCACTAAGTACTTCATTATTCTGCTTTTTTCATGTACTTTATTAGAACGATTTATTTTATTTATTTCCACTTTTCCATTTTTTTGTTGTCGTTTCAATCAATGTACGTCATTCAATAAAGTTTGACTTCTTAAGTTTCACCCCCAGTATGAGTCATTAACCCTACTTAATGAGGCAGCATAGTTGGTAAAGAAATCATAAAGTCTGCACTTTTGTAAGTAAGGTGCCCGTCCTAGTTTATTCTAGCGAGGAGTTTACGAGGTGGTAGTAGTAGTAGTAGTACTAGTTCATTTAGGGTAAGTACAATAAATTAACCACTTACTAATAAGTATCCATTCTTCTGCATAAGGCATGGAACTGCTGAAGGTACTCATCCAGCGTTTCCTTTGTATCCGTAGGGCCAGGCTCATATATCCGTTTCAGCCTATACCTGGCTGTCTCGTTCCAGTACCGGTGAACAGTCTCGACAGGATCGACCTGGGCCTTCAGGTAGTCCAGTCGACTTTCCTCCTGCTGTATCTGATCTGTTAACATAAAAAGCACTGTATTAGATACTGCAGGACACCATGTCACATAAAAGTTTGCAAGCTACTTGACACACAACCAACTGTACTCAACACAATTAAATTAATTTAAATAACACACAAATTAAATAAACTTCATGTTACAGTTTGTTAATAAGTTATTATTTATACTTCATTGCTGATAGTAGATATGTCATAATGAAACAGACGTATAAATTGATTGATAAGCTATTAATATGTTTATATTATAAAACTTGTGAGTAAATTAAATTTAATAACAATTATACGTGATAGTGTAAGTATAGTAACTATTTTACCTTGAAGGGGTTGAAAATAATATATCCAGTTGCGAAGAATCGCTGTCACTATTGCAGCTATTTGTTCTGCTCCTCCTGGTGGTTGCTGGCAGTGTTCCCGATTTACGGAACTCCCTCTTTAATTTGTTGACGGCGTCATACAGTTTCCCTCCAGCCGATTTCTTCTTGCCACTCCCTAGATTAATATAGGGTCTGTAGTAAAGCGAATGCTTCTCCCCGGAAAACACCGTGCAGATTTCACCTGCCCAAAAGGTGAAGTCTTCTTCTAGTTTATTATTTAAAATGTGATGTGCAATTAGGAGGCACAGCTTATTCCTTTTGTCAGGCGACAGTGGATGTCCTTCACTATTTAGGATATCCTCACCCGCCAGACTACTCCTCAATAGTTCCTTCAACTTACCTGAAACAAAGGAAAGAAGCACATTTCGTTAGGCTCTTGGCTTGTCTATGTATTTTGGCATGCCGAATCGATCGATACCTGTTTCAAATTCATACGTGCAGTCAAGTTACTAAAAACTAGCTGAATCTTGTGAATATACTACTTTTCAAACGGATTTGTATTTTGACTTTTTGCCACCGAAATTTGAAATGTGCGAAAAAAATCAAAGATACACAGGTTCGGAAGGAAATTCGCCCGACTTGCGTACATCCGCGCCAGTATATTTATTTCACTGGCATACTACAAATTGGATGTAACTTTGATTAAAAAATGTAACTTCTTTAATTCAAACAACTACTAAACTCACTGAACTAAGTACAAATTCAATGTTCTGTCAAGTCAAGTAACTAATTATTCCTTAACTAATTACTTAACAATTAACTTGCAAGTAATCACTTGCTACCCCTAGTTATGTATAAAGTGGTTAAATTGCATTTACCACCTGACAACTTGAATTGACAATAAATAAAACAATAAAAATTTGCTGATTACTTACAGTTGCCTGGGCTGAGTTGTTTTAACGGGCTGTCTTGTTGGTGTACTTGTTTCCCTATTCAAGCTTGAGGAATAGGACGCATCTGAGTTGTACAGGGGCGAAAGCTCCTGCAAATGGACATTTTCTTGGGTGCTGGATAAGCTCTCAGATTCAGTTGAATAGTACCTGGCACTTGGAGACAACGAGCTTTGTCCCTCTATGTTTGAATAAACAGCCTAAACAAAAAGAGTAGTACACAAAATTAATTGACTTAATTAATTGACATTAGGAGCAAAAGAGTTAAGCAACAGATTACTTAACCGATAGAGCTAACAGATCAGACATTTGACTTAATTTTTTAACTTGTAACATCCCTCTGCCTTTCAAATTGTGGACAATATGAATGGCACACACACTTACAAACATATACGTACTTACAGACATACATAAATACTTACATAGAAGTTAAAAAAAGTAAACATCGTCAAGATGAAACAAACGTCAAGATTACACAAACAATCAAAATAATGCTGTACTTACACTTGGTGAAGTCGTATTTCTGCTTTGAAGAGTTAAACCCCAATCGCCCTCCTCTCCTAAATTTGCAACTAGCGAAACGCTGTCAGCAATGACATTGCTCCCTTGTGGCCAAGACATCTGGAATCAATAAATATATAATGTTAAATACAAGGGAAATAAAGGGAATAGATGTAAAGGGAATGTAAATGAAGGGAAATAGATTAGAAATAAATTTATAATAAATATAATACATAAGAGAGAAATTAAAAAAAATTAAAATAAATCAATGGAATAGATACAATAAAAGATAGATTAACAGTAATGAAATAAGAAAGAATAGCAACAACTCTTTCCTGAAAGGGTTAAATAACGGTTTGAATTGATACTTTAGAAATATCAGGCAATTCATACCAAAGATTATACTTTTTAGTATTAGATATAGTTTTAGTTTATTTATTAACTTACACCTACATCAAAATCACTGATAGTCTCCTTCCGTGACAAATCCTGCCTCCACTGTTTTAACTTGGTCTTAAAATTGTGCGTGGCCCAACCAAGGTATTAGGTCCCTAAATCTTCGTCAGCCACATCCTTTAAAACCGCTAAGGTTATCTTCCCGCCTACAAAAGCAAATTGACAAATTGTATGTTATTAGAAAAACTTTTAGTCACAATGTAGTTTAAGATATTAGGGCTAACATGGTCAAACAGGTACCTAATTATTTACCCTTGTAAAAACTAGGCATTAGAAACACCTATTTTAAAAAATTAACATACTTTTAACATAAGTTTAAAAATTANTAAAACCGCTAAGGTATCTTCCCCTACAAAAGCAAATTGACAAATTGTAATGTTATTAGAAAAACTTTTAGTCACAATGTAGTTTAAGATATTAGGGCTAACATGGTCAAAACAGGTACCTAATTATTTACCCTTGTAAAAACTAGGCATTAGAAACACCTATTTTAAAAAAATTAACATACTTTTAACATAAGTTTAAAAATTATCACATTAACAAATTAAAAAGGTTTTGAACTTACCGTTGAAGGAGTTTGAAGCTCTTCCAAGCCCCAAGTTTTTAAGAGCTGGGCTGTCCCCTCGTCCATAGTGGAAGTGTATATACACTTATTTATTACGCGCACAAAATTTAAACGACTACTAGTCCGTATATTATTATATGGTTTAAATAAAATCAAATGTTGGCTTTTTGTAACTTTCATATGAACACTGCAGGGTGATGTCTGGGAGTGGACTGATGCTCAGCCAGAAGCGTCTCTTAACTAAACGTCTGGTGGAGGTAGTAGTGGGGGTGTTAGTTCACTGGAGCTAACTGGAAAACCCAATGGATCCAACTATACATTTGTTGAATAACTGAAAGTTCTGTTTAATACTACTAGAAATAGTTAGATCTAACAAATATCTTCCTTCAACTAATAATTTCAGTAGAGGCAACTAAATTTCTTATTCATTGGTTTTAAACAGAATTTTTGTTGGATTTAATAAAAAACATTCGGACTCTACTAACAATTAGTTGGTAGCAACAGAATACAACAATTATGCATAAAAAACAAGCTACCAAGTATGGAATAAAGCTTCCCTACATCTCAATAATAAAGTAGGCTGCCAAATATGCAACAAGTTTTCCGTACGCCTCAGAATACAAACGCTAGCTGCCAAGTATAGAATAACAAAGGCTTTCCCACCCTTATGAATGATAGAAAAAACATCAAAAATACGACATTGAATTTGTAGGGTCAAAAATATGGGCCCAATTTGAAGAATACGTTTCATCGTATTCTCCAATTATATTCTCTACATAAGGTCCATATTTTTGGTCCTAAAGAATAAAAATGGGATTCAAAATGTGCAGAATTGCGCAAAAATGTGACACCGACTTTTTCCATCAAATATCTATACGTTTGAGCACTTACAGTCATACAGATCCCAAAAATCGAAAAACAGTTGTCTGTATGTATGTCTGTCTGCATGTATGTGTATGTCTGTATTTATTTGTGTATATATGTGAGTCTGTATGTATATTGCATACTTTACGAACACACTCAACCAATTTAATGAAACTTAGAGGAGATATACATTACCTTTATATTTATTGTCTAATAAATATAATATATATTTTTATTTTATTGTATTTTCAAGTTTTGACAATCCGGCAAGCCTATGGCTGAGTGCGGGGGTTTGTAAATACAATTATGATGAGGGAGGTCATGAAAATTAGGGACTAATTAAATATGAATTAAAAATAATAATAATACTTATGATTTTGTATAATTTATTATTAAATGTAATAAATAAATTAGGTAATTACTTACTACATTATTAATGAATACAGTAATTAAACAGGAATCAAAAATAAAATTAAAGTCATATCAGGGAAAACATTCACAACAGAGTGACAAATCACCATCAGTTACAGAAAAGTCACACTTCATTTAAATCGGTTGAGCCATTTGGTCTACATACATCGTGTTAACAAGGAAAAGTGCACATATACATATACACACACTTACATACATATACAGACACGACATTTTCTTTGTCCATTTTGAAATATCTAGATGTTGAAACGTATATAGGCATTACATGAAAAACATGGGTATCACATTTTTTGCCAATACTATGCTTCCCCCTCCTTATAGGAGATAGGGAAGCAAAAACATGTGGACCTATATATTAATTGTCCCATGGGCTCACCATCACAATGAGCACAAAAAACTACCAAGTATAAAGCTGCATCAATATGAGTTACAAATGTAAAATTGTTTTGGGGGGGCCCCCCATAATGTTTGCTCCCTATCAGATTTGTGTCACATTGGTTGAATTGCAACGAAATGTATTGTAGGTTTGATAGTTAAAAGTATTATCCTTTCTTCTTAGGGCTCTTTATTTGTACGCTCGCTATGGTCTTTTTGACTTGCATCAGTGCCACAGAGTAGCACCATCATAGTTCTTAAGCATTACCTAAGGGTCGCTATTATTGCTGCATGTGAACGTTTTTGGTTGCGGATTGCTATACACAAAGTAGTACAGTTCTCAAAAGGTTGTTCATTGTATAAAGGGGTTGTTCATAATGGGGGGGGGGTGGTTCCTTAATATTTTATGCGAATTTAAAAAAGACTATCGCAACTTGTAATATACATTTCTTTTTACCTTTTGAAACAGACACATTCAGATAGGACTTATTGAGCTTGAGCCTAATATGAATGGATAAATAAATACATCTTTTATTTCGCCAGTATATGTACATACATACATACAATAGCTTAGTCACAGATGAAATACAGTTCACCGTACACTTTCTAAATAAGAAAAAAATCATGAAAACTATCCATACATATACCACACAGACAAGATTTTTTTTGTTTTTTGGGTTCAGTAGGTGCTGCAAGGAGGACATTTGATAACAAAAGTGGGGTTGGTTTTTTTCTTTTACAAAGCTTCCTTCTTTTTTTTTAAAAAAAGTAGGAGGCAATACAAAAATTAAAAAACTTAACTTATAACTTGTTGGACATAACTTCTGATACATTGTATATTTATTTCTTCATAAGCAATTATTAAAACTTTTCCTTATACATATATGAAGCCTTGTTAACAATTTTAAAGCTCTCTTTTTGACATTTCTGTCTATATAGATAACCAGAGGGTCATCAACACTCAGATGAACCCCTTTTATTGTAGTACTAATCTTGAGATTAACAAAGAAATTTTCAAATGAAAAAGCCTTCTTCCCTCTTTTACCTGACATGGAAAACCATATATGAAAAAACGGGATTTGTATATGCCTTCTTTCCTGTAATCTTTTCCTGAGAATTATACCTGTATAATATGGATATGGCACTTAACTTATTTTGTAATCTTGACATGGTTTTTTGTGAACAATTATATAATCTGTATTAGGTCTATCATACAAATATTGTATAGGGATTTAATTTTTCCCCACATTTTATTTCTCAAAATTTTATAAACTTATAACGGGATTTACTGGTTTATTGTAATATCTTTTTTACATACTATGTCATGTGTTTCATAATCTGGGAAGTAAACTTAGAATAACAAAATTGTACCTAATCTTAAGATGTTTTAACATTGAAAAATAAGGGTGACATTCGGTTTCGGTTTTTTTTTGGTGAACACAATACTTTTCCCATAGACTATTGGTAGAAGGTGAGAGAAAGTTAAAATTAAATATTCCACTAGTGATAAACAGAAGCCGCTTATTGTAATTAACTAGGGTTTACCATTGGTCTCAACTGTTAGATAGTCAGTAGCAGCGAATCCGAACTTAACTATTTTGTTCAGTTATAACTAACTAGCACTCTCATTGCTCCTAAACTGTTATATAGTTAAGTACAACTAAAAGTTATAGTTAAAGGTTTAAAAAATCCTAACTAAATATGTCTAGTTAGCTCTACAGAAAAAGCTATTTGTAACTAACTATAGTTTACCATTGTATCAACTGTAAAATAGTTAAAAACAGTACACTTAAAACTTAACTACTTCATTCTGTTATTACAACTGAAACTTTCACTGCCCATAACTGGTTGAACGTAGCGCTCAACAAACAATAGTTGAAGGATGAAAAAAAATCTTTAACTAAATTCTTTCAGTTCGCGCTACTAATTTTTTATTTAGATCCAATATTTTGACGTTGTGATTAACTAGTTTAGTTGACACAACTAAATATCTTTTAACTAAATTCGTTTAGTTAGATTGACAAAAACGTGTTCTTCTAAATTAACTAAATTCTAGATGGCCGCAATAAAATTCTGTTTCACACCAACATATGCCCTTAACTATAATTTAGTTGTGCAGAAAAAGTCATTTTTTCTCTCAGTGTATACAACACGCACATACAGACAGACACATACACACACACATATAAACACGCA
>JACMZG010000008.1:87335638-87406408 GCA_018340805.1 Microvelia longipes | reverse complement strand
AATATATAATGTTATACAAGGAAATAAAGGGAATAGATGTATGAAGGAATGTAAATGAAAGGGAATAGATAGAAATAAATTTTATAATAAGATATAAATTACATAAAGAGAGAAATTTAAAAAAAAAAATTAAATAAAATCAATGGAATAGATACACAATAAAAGATAGAATTAACAGTAATGAAATAAGAAAGACAAGCACAACTTTTCCTGAATAGGTTAAATAACCGGTTTGAATTGATCTTTAGAAATACAGGCAGATTCATACCAAAAGATTATAACTTTTAGTTATTAGATATAGTTTTAGTTTATTTTATTAACTTACAACTACATCAAAATCTAGATAGTCTCCTTCCGACATCCTGCCTCCACTGTTTTAACTTGGTCTTAAAATTGTGGCGTGCCCAACCAAGGTATTAGGGTCCCAATATCTTTCGTCAGGCCACATCCTTAAAACCGCTAAGGTTACTTCCCGCCTACAAAAGCAAATTGACACAATTGTATGTTTAGAAAAACTTTAGTCACAATGTAGTTAGATATTAGGGCTAAACATGTCAAACCAGTACCTAATTATACCCTTGTAAAAACTAGGCATTAGAAAACACCTAATTTTCAAAAAAATAATCATACTTTTAATCATAAGTTTAAAAAATTATCACATAACAATTAAAAAATAGTTTGAAAACTTACGTTGAAGGGATCTTGAAGCTCTCCAAAGCCCCAAGTTTTTAATAAAGAGCTGGCTGTCCCCTCGTCCATAGTGGAAGTGGTAATATATCACTTATTTATTACGCGCACAAAATTAAACGACTACTAGTCCGTATATATATATGGTTAATAAATCAAATGTTTGCTTTTTGTAACTTCATAGAACCACTGCATGGTGAATTCTGGTATGGACTGATGCTTCAGCCAGAAGCGTCTACCTTAACTAAACTCTGGTGGAGGTAGTAGTGGGGGGTGTTTAGTTCACTGGAGCTAACTGGAAAACCCAATGGATCCCAACTAACATTTGTTGAAGTAAGACTGAAAGTTCTGTTTTTATACTACTAGAAATAGTAGATCTAACAAAATATCTTCCTTCAAATAATAATTTCAGTAGAGGCAACTAAATTTTCTTATTATTCATTGTTTTAAACAAATTGTTGATTTTAATAAAAAACATTCGGACTCTACTAAACAATTAGTTGGTAGCAAAAATACAACAATTAGTGCATAAAAAACAGCTACCAATATGAATAAAGCTCCCTACATCCTCAAAATAATAAAAGTAGGCTGCCAACATATGCAACAAGTTTTTCGTACGCCTCAGAATACAAACGCTAGCTGCCAAGTATATGAATAACAAAAGGCTTCCCACCCTTATGAAAGTATAAAAAAAACATCAAAATACGACATTGAATTGTAGGGTCAAAAATATGGGCCAATTTGACAGAATACGGTTTTCATCGTATCCTCCCATTATATTCTCTACATAAGGTTCTCATATTTTGGTCCTAAAGAATAAAAATGGGATTCAAATGTGCAGAATTGCGCAAAATATGTGACACCGACTTTTCCATCAAATACTATACGTTTGAGCATTACAGTCATACAGATCCCAAAAATCGAAAAACAGTTGTGTCTGTATGTATGTCTGTCTGCATGTATGTGATGTCTTATTTATTGTGTATATATGTGAGTCTGTATGTATATGTGCATACTTTTCCCTGTTAACACTACGATACAGACGAAACACCTCAACCAATTTAAATGAAACTGTTAGAGGAGATATACATTACCTTAATTTATTGTCTAATAATATAATAATATATATTTTTATTTATTGTCTTAAACTTCATATATTCAAGTTTTGACAATCCGGCAAGCCTATGGCTGAGTGCGGGGTTTGTAAATTACAATTATGATGAGGGAGGTCATGAAAATTAGGGACTAATTAAATATGAATTAAAAATAATAATAATACTTATGATTTTGTATAATTTTATTATTAAATGTAAAATAAATTAGGTAATTACTTACTACATTTATTAATGAAATACAGTAATTAAACAGGAAATCAAAATAAAATTAAAGTCATATCAGGGAAAAACATTCACAACAAGTGAACAAATCACCATCAGTTACAGAAAAGTCACACCCTTCATTTAAATCGGTTGAGCCATTTGGTCTACATACATCGTGTTAACAAGGAAAAGTGCACATATACATAACACACACTTACATACATATTACAGACACGACATTTTCTTTGTCCATTTTTGAAATATCTAGATGTGAAAGTATATAGGCATTACATGAAAAACATGGGTATCACATTTTTTGCCAATACTATGCTTCCCCCTCCTTATAGAGATAGGGAAGCAAAAACATGTGGACCTATATATTAATTGTCCCATGGGCTCACCATCACAATGAGCACAAAAAAACTACCAAGTATAAAGCGCATCAATATGAGTTACAAATGTAAAAGTTTTGGGGGGGCCCCCCATAATGTTTGCTCCCTATCAGATTTGTGTCACAATTGTTTGAATTGCAACGAAAGGTATTGTAGTTTGATAGTTAAGTATTATCCTTTTCTTCTTAGGGCTCTTTATTACGCTCGCTATGGTTTTTTGACTTGCATCAGTGCCACAGAGTAGCACCATCATAGTTCTTAAGCATTACCTAAGGTCGCTATTATTGCTGCATGTGAACGTTTTTGGTTGCGGATTGCTATACACAAAGTAGTACAGTTCTCAAAAGGTTGTTCATTGTATAAAGGGGTTGTTCATAATGGGGGGGTGGGGTGGTTCCTTAATATTTATTATGCGAATTTAAAAAAGACTATCGCAACTTGTAATATACATTTCTTTTTTACCTTTTGAAACAGACACATTCAGATAGGACTTATTGAGCTTGAGCCTAATATGAATGGAAAAATATAATACACTTTTATTTCGCCAGTATATGTACATACATACATACAATAGCTTAGTCACAGATGAAATACAGTTCACCGTACACTTTCTAAATAAGAAGAAAAAAATCATGAAAACTATCCAACATATACCACACAGACAAGATTTTTTTTGTTTTTTGGGTTCAGTAGTGCTGCAAGGAGGACATTTGATAACAAAATGTGGGGTTGGTTTTTTTCTTTTACAAAGCTTCCTTCTTTTTTTAAAAAAAGTAGGAGGCAATACAAAAATTAAAAAACTTAACTTATAACTTGTTGGACAACTTCTGATACATTGTATATTTATTTCTTCATAACGCATTATTAAAACTTTTTCCTTATACCATATATGAAGCCTTGTTAACATTTTAAAGCTCTCTTTTTGACATTTTCTGTCTATATAGATAACCGAGGGTCATCAACACTCAGATGAACCCCTTTTATGTGTAACTAATCTTGAGATTAACAAAGAAATTTTCAAAATGAAAAAGCCTTCTTCCCTCTTTTTACCTGACATGGAAAACCATATATGAAAAAACGGATTTGTATATGCCTTCTTTCCGTAATCTTTTTTCCTGAAATTATACCTGTATAATATGGATATGCACTTAACTTATTTTGTAATCTTGACATGGGTTTTTTTGTGAACAATTATATAATCTGTATTAGTCTATCATACAAATATTTGTATAGGGATTTTAATTTTTCCCCACATTTTATTTCTCAAATTTTATAACTTATAACGGGATTTACTGGTTTATTGTAATATCTTTTACATACTATTCATGTTTCATAATCTGGGAAGTAAACTTAGAATAACAAAATTGTACCTAATCTTAAGATGTTTAACATTGAAAATAAGGGTGACATTCCGGTTTCGGTTTTTTTTTGGTGAACACAATACTTTTCCATAGGACTATTGGTAGAAGGTGAGAGAAAGTAAAAATTAAATATTCCACTAGTGATAAACAGAAGCCGCTTATGTAATTAACTAGGGTTTACATTGGTCTCAACTGTTAGATAGTCAGTAGCAGCGAATCCGAACTTAACTATTTTTTCAGTTATAACTAACTAGCACTTCTCATTGCTCCTAACTGTTATATAGTTTAAGTACAACTAAAAGTTAAAGTTAAAGGTTTAAAAAATCCCTAAACTAAATATGTCTAGTTAGCTCTACAGAAAAAGCTATTTGTAACTAACTATAGTTTACCATTTGTATCAACTGTAAAATAGTTAAAAACAGTACACTTAAAACTTAACTACTTCATTCTGTTATTACAACTGAAACTTTCACTGCCCATAACTGGTTGAACGTAGCGCTCAACAAACAAATAGTTGAAGGATGAAAAAAAATCTTTAACTAAATTCTTTCAGTTCGCGCTACTAATTTTTTTATTTAGATCCAATATTTTGACGTTGTGATTAACTATAGTTTAGTTGACACAACTAAATATCTTTTAACTAAATTCGTTTAGTTAGATTGACCAAAACGCTGTTCTTCTAAATTAACTAAATTCTAGATGGCCGCAATAAAATTCTGTTCACACCAACAAATATGCCCTTAACTATTAATTAGTTGTGCAGAAAAAGTCATTTTTCTCTCAGTGTCGTTTTAATAATTATTTGAATTTTGTAAACAACTTTTACGTTTACCAAAAGTGTCGCACTAATTAATAATTAAGTTTGCTTATAACTTTTTAACTAATTAATAGATTTTGATCTGAGTTTTTTATATTTGTTCTTATTTTTTTGCGGTTCCAACGACGTGTTATATGTCAAAAACACTGTATACTTTGGTATTATTAAGCGTCAAAAGGTAAATCATTTCAAAATGGCGGCCAATATGCATAACAAAATTCAGAAGATTTGTTTGTCACGTTAAGAGGTATATTCCAGCCAAACTTCAAGTTCATCGGGTCATTTTTTGGTTTTTTACGATTTTTTTAAATTTTAGCTGACTAAACAAATAAGGTTATTGGTGACATAAAACTTTGATATTCCGGGCAGCACAACTAGACCCAAATACTGATTTTTGTACCAAGTTTCAACTACCTAGCATGAACACAGTGGGAGTTATGCGTAACACAGACACAGACACAGACACACACACACACACACACACACCGTCACTTAAGATTGTCTGATTGAGCTGAAACCGGTCGCCAATCGTTTTAGAATGAACTTCGACCATATAAAAACTACTTCCGAGTCTTTCGCTTTACGGGCCTGCTTTGCCTGTGATATTTATATATATATATATATATATATATATATATAATATATATATATATATATATATATATATTATATATATAATATATATATATATATATATATATAAACTTTTTTCGGACAAATTTTTTTGTTATCAGGAAGCCAATAGGAACCGATTCCGCTCACTCCCACCCTTAACTTCCGTCATCCGAACAACCTCATAAGCGTCATTTTCATAATTAAAAATCGCTAAAAGAATGGCAATTTACACAAGTTTCAACTTTTTGAAACCTGATGAAATGCTGGCAAAAAATAAGGTCTACGTTAAAAATTAAACTTATTAAATCGTATGTTGTAGAATGAGCATAAATGGACTCCATCTTAATAGAACAAAAGAATAATAAGTCTTTCTACAGTTAAAGATTTTATTAAAAGTTAGCGCTCTGCTGTACTTTAAATAAAATCTATAACTGGGGAAAGACTTTTCTTTCGTTTTATCATTAAATCGTGCGTTTGTTTTTGGGTTCCATTTCGTTCTAACAAGGCTGAAAGTGTGCCGACAATAGAAACAATCGTCTTAGATATCTGTAGATTTCCTGGGAACCAGAGACATTGTCATTATTGAGCAGATTGCCTTTGATAAGTGAAAGATAACCACAAATATTTTCTTGTTTTCTTACTTACGCTACTAGATTTAAACTGAAAATTATCAAGGTAATACTATTACAGTGATTCAAGTTAGGCTGTAGATAGGGTTTTCAACTAAAGTTTTTTTAGTTTTAAGCTTTACTGAACTTGTATGTTTTATTTTTAAAACAGATTTTTACTTGCTATGTATATTTACCAACAAATAATTGATACCTTTGACAAGAAAGTTGGATGTGGATATAGATTTATTGAATATGATAATTCATGGCTTAATCTGTAGTCCCAGCTGACTTCTAAATGCGGCACATGAAGGCTATAACACAATGATTGGATGTGACTTGCTGTTTCACTTGATTTAGGTCCAAATATTGCAGCTACACCGCTCTTTATCATACCGTTACAGACTGTAATATAATGTCAAAGAGTATCACTAGAAAATGTTATTCTAGATGAGTTACTAGTGAATGACTGGTCAAATTGTTAAAGTTATTATACAGTCTAGGAGCTGTGAAAGCACTGTTAATTACACGCAGCTGATGTTCTGCAGCTAGGCACAACTATCCTCTCATCGTCTTGACTTCTAGTCTGATATTTATGTCTGAATAATGGAAAAATACAAATATTTTTTCCTACTTAATTAAATATGTTTAAATTTGTACAAGTCTCTTATATAAGGCACATTAAAATCCTTAAAAACTAGGTCTGAAGCATGTCTTATGTTTTTCTTTAAGCAGATTTTAATAATTCTTTTTTGTGTTATTTTCAATAATAAACTTTTAATCTAAACATAAAATATATTTGGCAAACATGCATCTTCCACATTGTTCTTGGTTGTTTATCGGTAATCACGCGCGTCAGTAAATACTTAAGGGTGTACTGACACTATGTGTTTATTGGTCTCCTAATTACTCCGTCCCTATTTGACTTGAAATCTTAACTAAACAAATCATTTAGATGAATAACCTAGATTTAAATGTTCCATATCTGGCTTAGAAACAGATTTTTGTTCTTCTTAAAAAAATTCTAATTCTAGGCGTTTCTTCCTATGGGTTTAAATATTGCGTCCTCCGAATTAAGTGCGATTCCAATGAATATTATGGCCACATTATGGATGCAAAGAAAGGTATTTCGAGAAAATATGGAGAATAAGTTACTCACATTATCGTAGGAAATACAGATATACTACACACGCACGCACAGTAAGATAAGAGGGGCGAGCTCGTAGGTTTCAAGGAAACATCATGCCTTCTTCTTTGTAAACCTGACAATCTTATCTCTCGTCGATTTATAATAGAAGTTATGAGTTTTCAATCAAATAATACTAACGCATTAAATATAAATAAAAATAATTAATAAAACAAATATTCAACTCTCACCCCCTTTTTAAAAGTTTTAACATTACTTTTATTAGTTATTTTTTTATTTTAATTGTTACTAATAATAAATTCTAATAATAATTCTACCCTAAGGGTTAGTACAGCCTTAGTGATCCTGAGCATAGTAACATGCTGCCTTGCATAATGTTTGCAGCGACCTGTAAGGAATACTTTGTCTTATAGCAGTGGATTTACTTTTCTTATCCTACATAGTAATGTTATTGATAAACTTGAGCACTGACTGATCTTACCTACACCTGTTAAGCAATCTTATTATGTTGCTTTATTTATTCTAATATATATATGTATATGTATATATATATTTATATATATATATATATATAATATATAATATATATATATATATATATTATATAATATTTATATGTGTATGTAAAATAAGTTGAAAATTGTGGTCTAGGCTAAAAGGATCTAGACTGAAGTTTATACTTAGACTAATCATATATCAGAAGAGTCATAAACTATTCAGATCTTAATCAGTGCTAAAAAATACAGTAGGGGATCGGTGTAAAAATTATTTTTTTGTGTGCTTACAGCTCAGAATCTAATTGATAAATCTTGACTAAACTTTGACTTAACTTAGAATGATCATAGGTCTTAAAGACCTAATAACTATTACTTCAGTCTGCGGTTGGTTCTGTATGCGTCTATAGTTGCCATCTATGCATTTCTTTTTAAATTATAACCTTATCAATAAAGAATCCCTATCTCTATGCTATCATTGTTACATGCTGGCAATTTGTTTTCAAAGCGCTGAGCGCATGTATTACTACAGTGGAGCATGCGATCATTAAAACAAAAAGGTCTGAGTAGTCACCTTCTAAGATTTATCGGGACTCGTTCGAAAATAATATGTGTTTAGTGCAAGACTAAATTTTAAGTGCTTATCGATGTATCTTGACTAAACTCTACTCTTAAACGACTTATAGGTCATATTGATCACATTATATGCGTAACGAAATTCCTTCAGAAATAGCAATAGAGGATTTGTGTCAAAAAATAAGTTTTAGATGCTTAAAGATCGGAATCTAATTGATGAATCTTAACTAAACTTAGACTTAGACTACTTAGGGGTCAGAATAAACATATTTTATGACTCATTGAACACATTTTATGCATCATTGTGATCTTTCTAAAATAATTATAGGGGTAAGTGTAAAAATGTTCAAAGCTAATAGATTGAATTTAAACGATAGATCTTGACCTAACTTTTAATTATACCACTGACTGTTCACAATGAACACTATTTGAATATAAAATAATAATATGTATGTATCTCAAATAATACCATTCTGTGTTTTAAAATAATAGGCGTTTATTAAATTGTTCAATTCGTGGCCTATTTTGTTGAGAATATTATTGTATTCTCAATAAAAGTCAAAACACACGTTTTCGGAATTTCATGTTTGATCGTCAACTTATCGATACATAGAACTTGTCAGTCAACCATAAAGCACGATTTGAGAGTCGCCAGTTAGATAAAAACATCTTAAACAAAGAATTTTCTGGCTGTTACAGCTGTATTTTTTGTAATCTCAAAGGAATAATTAATAATTTGTTGTTTAATAAACAAAATATTTGCCATTATAAAAGAGTAAATTTTTTGGACTGGTATGATATATTTAAAATTTAAATATTTAAATAAAAATTTTAAAAATTTAAAATATTAAAAATTAAATTAAAAACTATTCAACCCTTACAACATCAAAATTGCTCAAAAAAATCCATCTAATCTAAAATCTCGTTTTTATTCTAAAATCAAGGATCCTATTACAACTTTAGACCGTTCAAATATAGTTTATCGAATTCCTTGTAAACATTGTGATAAAACATATACCGGTGAAACCTCACAGTTATTTCTAAACAGGCTTAGGGTCCATAATAAAAATGCAGACAATTTAGACACAAATACAGCTATAGCGGAACATATGACCAAGAAAAAACATAAAATTGATAACGACAATGTTAAAGTATTACATTCCGAAAAACATTTGAACAAACGACGCATTTTGGAAAGTCTTTACATCAAAACTGACCCCAACACCATGAATAAAAAACAGGATACTAACAATATAAATAGCATTTATTCAAATATTTTAAATTATAAAGACCCCCTAAAAATACAGTGCCTCCGTCTACAAATCACCGTTATCTTAATAAATTGTCCCTGCCTCCTTAATATTTTGGTTTACTGACATTTTCTGTCCTTTTCTAAATTAATTTAAATTTTATATTTCGTTTATAAAAAAATTTTTTACATTACAATTTTAGTTTCATTTGATTTCACCTGAAGATGTTGAGCTTCGCTCAATGAAACGTCGTGAAGATTATATGTAAAGGTTATTAAATAAATTAATATTTAAAAAGGACTGCAGTCTTCAAGAAATTTAAATTTTAAAAATATTAGCCGAACAGAGCTCAGGTATCACTGCTAGTAATACTTATAAATATATACCCTGTACTAATTATACTTAGTTTTGTAAATAAACTTATAAACTCTAAATATTACTTATGTTTTCTACTTAAGTATGGCAGATCCAATAGATATATTCGTTCGATAGGTATGGTTGAGCTTAGGCTTTTAGGAAAAGCCATACATCGTTTTAACACTAATATAATATAATCTATTTTATCTCCAGACAGTGTATAATGTAAATTTTATTGACTAGTTTTTTGGGAGTAAAGAAGCACTTTTCACTCCCAAGGGAGAAAAAGTAACTTTTTCTCCCTTGGGAGTGAAAAGTGTTTCTTATTATTGGGTTATTAGAGCCAATTATACCAATTTTTAAGGGGAGTGGTATTCTTTAAATTTATACAGGTGACTGATCAATTTTTGGCAATTTTCCCGGGGGTGGCACTCCTAAAATTTATAAGGGGGACCCGACCAAATTTTTTTATGGGCTCAAAATCCGTTTCAGGTCAAATGAAGTTGTTTGGAGCAATAATTTTTTTTTAAATTTTTTGTGGGGCAGCTCCCCAAACATTTATAAGGGGGAGCCGACCAAAAAAATGTTTATTGGCTTAAAATCCGTTTCAGGTCAATAAAAGTTGTTTAGAGCAATAAACAAAATTTTGATTTTTTTGTTGGCAGCCCCTCTACATTTATAAGGGGTTCCGACCCAAAAAATAAGAATAAAATAAGAACAACTAAACATGTTAAAATAAAATCAACGTCTGGAGATAAAATCTTGTATGCACCTTGGGAGTAAAATGCTATTTTCCCCTCGCAGTTACCTCCCTCGGCTTCGCCTCGGGAGTTAATTGTCATAATTTCCTCGGCTTTGCCTCGGGAATCAAGCACATAAATCCCTCGGATTCGCCTCGGGAGTTAAATACTTTGGTTCCTACGGCTTACGTCTTAGGAACCAACTAACTGCTCAGGGAAATAATCGCATTATTTACTCCCTTGGTGCTTAAAAAAACTAATTGCAATTTAATTATTAACATTAATAAATTAATCACAATTTGAATCTACTAGGTTTACTTATGTCAATTTATTTTTGTTATCTTAAACATCTAAATGAAATAATTAAGGTATTTTTAGGACTAGTGAACTTTTGATTACAATTTAAGGTCCTAAAAGTGCAGGAATAAATATATCCCAGAGTTATAAACAAAATGCAGCCCCTTCTTTGTCGGCCTTTGGTCCACTCACTGGGTGTTTTATTATTATTTAAGCGAATTCTTATCATGAAGGCCGTTTTGCGGTCACCTTGCCTCGCAGGCCCGTTTCGCGGGCCACATATTTAAATTATTGACTGGGATACCAGACTTACTGAGGTAAGGTAGGATATTTTCTTGTCAACTACTCCCCCAACCTCTAATAAAAATGTGCTTAAAGCAATATTTTAATTAAAATTTAATCCTGTGCCCTCGTTGTAGTTTCATCCAATATAATTTTTACCTCGTTGCAAAACGTGGAAGCTTGGTAGTTTTGAGTCAAATAACTGCAGCTGGGCGAATAATTTGGAAGCCGGAAGTATAGATGTATCAGCATTAATTTGATCAACAGCATGTTTAAATAATTCTCTGCCATTGTGATCAGAATAATGGAACAATCCGCCTAAAAAATGTTTTGAATTTATTAGTATTTTTTGTCGAACAAATCCTGATGTTTAAATGCAAAAATTAAACTACTAGTCTTTTTACCGTATAAAACTAGTTATTGTTCTTTAAATATCTGGTAAAGGTGATTCCTTGTAAAAATCGTTCAACCCTCCGACGTGACGCAAGGGTCACTCTTACAGACGGACATAGACAAAATTCAGGGTTAATATTTTTCGCCGAAAAAAGGTCATTATTTATGTTTTTGAGACGCTGAATCAAATGATACCGATCCGAAGTCGATACGATCACTCTAAGTGACCAAAAAGTCAAAAAACCCATTGTAAATTATCGGAATCCAAAATTTTGGTCAATATAAAATAAATTCTATAAAGGGTGATATTTTTATGTATTTTACGACCACTCTAAGTGACCAAAAAGTTGAAAAAACACAATAAATTACCTTTGTGGAGATACTTATAATTTACTTATTTTTCTTTGTAGAGACGCTTATAATTTATTTATTTTATCATTGTCGAAGTACTTATAATCTGATTTATTTTTCTTTGTGGAGATACTTATAATTTACTTTTTTTTGTGGAGACATTTATAGTTTTTTATTTTTTATGGGTGAACAGCCAACAAGATTGCAATCTCTGCAAACATAAAGAGGCTAGGTATATTATAACTGTAAAGTCACTATCGTTGTCGTGTGAAAGTATTTCACTGCATAGAGAGAGTGGATAATAAAAATTGAGTAAATTATAAATAAAATTTAAGTGTTAAATACGCATTGTTCTCTGGTTTTCTATGCCTTAAGCATTTTAATTCTGAATGAGAGACTTTGTTGTTTTAAATTTTTTTGTTAAAATTTCATCAAACAATAGTCAATACCAAGAATAATTATAGTTAATGTAAGGCTTACCTATATTAGTAATCTCTGGTAAGGCAAATGATGAAGGTAGAACACATATTGTAGATATAGCTATAAAAATATACGTTGCAAACATCTCCGTTGTCATTCAATTGACTTCTGACTGAAATATAAATATACTCCCAGATAGGATTCTTATTTCATCCAGGCTATGGACAGTTTGCAAATTTTCTAACGAGATGAATATTTTTAAACTTCTGGAATAGAAAACCATGGCTTTAAATTTGATGGTTAAGAATGAACTTAGTTAGATGGGTTTTAGTCTTTATAAAAGACTTAATATATTGATGCAAACTCAGACCTACTTCTGTAGGTAAATGTAAACAGCATTGTGTTTGTCGTGAAAATCAAAAACCAAAATTTTTTTCCAAATTATAATTTTCTAGCACTTTTTGGACGTCTTGAGTAGTTTCGATCATGACGTGTTTATCTCCCGCTGTGTTTATGCTACAGAGTTAAAACTTTAACACAAAAATCAAACTTCAGGTCTAGTTGTGCTGTGCTGCCACGACGCTGGTAATTTTTTTTTCTACGATGATAACATATTTTGCTGGATCATCAAAAATTTTAAAACTTCATTAATTTGACCGATCGAGTTGATATCCAGAAACAAGTGTACATCTATACTGGGGCTCGTTTCACAAAAGTAGAAGTCCTGTAGGTACAAAAATTGTAAAAAAACTTGTAATGACAAATTTACATGTGTTACAAAAGATACACTTGTAGATTTGTAGCATTTTTCTATTTAATAAACAGCATTTTCTTGTCTATTACAATTACTTGTAACATTCACAAGTAAAATTTCTACCCAGGTCCGAACCTAGGTAGACTGAGTTACAAGTTCATTTTATCAATTAAAAATTTAGTTTTTATCGCAAACTTTTGGTTTATTAGTAATCTAGTACTCATTATGAGCTTATAAAACTTTTTTTTAAACATTACTCCTTTCAAATTAGAAATAATTGCATTTAATTTTTATTTTTTTTATTTTTTAATTTTTAGTTCGAAATAATTTACTCATATATTAAACTGGATTTTAATAATATTTTGACACATTGTTTACAAAAACTCTCGTATGTTACACTAAATCAAGATGATAAAAATTTATAAGGTGATTCCTTAGAATAATACTATATATAGAAGGAGCACTACTGATAACACGAAAGCCGGTTCACTGGTGCAACTAAGTAATGCTGCCACCCTTACAATATACAATTTCTAAAAAAAAAGTTGGCAATACTTCCGGTTGCTGAATTATTATGTTCTATTATTAATTAATGATTGATTATTCATAAAATACTAATATAAATATCGGTGCATTACAATATTTTATGCATTTTAAATTGTAGTTTAACGTATTTATTAAAATTATATATAAAAAGTAGTCCTCGTCAACTAAATGTAGATTCTTGTATCCCGCCTCCCTTTTGCCATCTAAGACGAGTTTTATTAAATACTCAGCAGGTGTTTTAAGTTATTATATTTGTTCTTTACGATCATTCTTCAATAATAGATATTTATAACCTGTTTATGACACATATTTAAAATAATGTTTTGTTGTCAGGTTGGCAGCATTACTTAGTTGCACCAGTCAACCGGCTTTCGTGTTATCAGTGGAATTACATTGTGTTTACGGTCCTGTGCTCCTTCTATATATAGTATTATTCTAAGGGTGATTCAATTCGATGTAAACAAACCAAACGTATTCAGAGGTTATAACCTGACTTTATTATGAATGGCGTGACGTCATTGCAGGAATCGGTATAGGCGACTAACATCAAAAATGATGAATAAATACCAATTGTAAACAGAATAAGTAAAAGATTTGGCCGAAAATTTCTGACATTATTAACTAGCATAATATTGATTAATTCATGTAGAAATAACTCATTCTTACTCAACATTTTAGTGAAGTTAACAAATTTTTGTAATTAAGTAGTTTACGTTACATTTGTTTTAAAAATAATCTGTCAGTTATCCATAAGTCTTAATAGCGTAGCGTTGTGGATAAGCACTCGCTTCTAATACAGGAGATTACGGGTTCAGGCCTCAGGTATTCGAATTAATTTTGATTAAAAACAATACAATTTTGTTGCATAATTTTAAATTTTTCGCATATATACCGTATGTATTTTAAAGTTGTTTTTTACTTTTCCTCACCTTCTTATAAGAAGGTATATAATGGAAAAGTATTGGATTCACCCTAAATTTTTAACCCGAGATTTCACTTGAATTATCCATTTTAGGTGTTTTTAGGGCCATTTGAACCTATTTCAGCTTGATTTGACCTATTACAGCTTGACACACACAGACAGACTGTCTGTGTGTGTGTGTGTCTGTGTCACGCATAACTCCCACTGTGTTTATGCTAGATAGTTGAAACTTGGTACAAAAATCAGTCTTTAGGTCTAGTTGTGCTGCCCTGAATATTAAAATTTTATGTCACCATTAGCCCTATTTGCTTAGTCAGCAAAAATTTGAAAAATCGAAAAATGACTGGAGTATGTAATTAACATTTAAGTCTCATCAGGATACGTTCAAAAATAATAATATGGGTTTAGTGCAACACAAAATTTTAAGTAGTTACATATTGGAATATAATCGATGGGTCGTGACTTAACTCTACACAATAGACGACTCATGGGTCATATTGACCACATTACATGTCTCAACAAAATTCCTTCACAAATAACAGTGTAAAAAAATGAGTTTTAGATGCCTAAAGGTCTGAATCTCATTGAACATCTTAACAAAATGAACAAAATGTTTGTGTATAATAAATAATATGTATCTCAAATAATACTATTTTGTTTTCTGAAGTAATAGGCGTTTTTGGAATTGTTTAATTCATAGCAAATTTCGTCAAGAATATTATTGTATTCTCATTTTAAGTCAAAACATATGATTTAAGAATTCCACTTTTGATTCTCAACTTATCGAAACAAGGAACTTACCAAGCAATCATAAAGCACGGCTTGAGAATCGCCGGATTAACAAAAACATTTTAAACAAAGAATTTTTTAAGTTTCTGTTACAGCTGTTAACAACTTCCATTTTGTGTAGTCCTCAAAGGAATAATTTATAAATATTTTATAAATAAAATATTTGTCGAGCGAAGCTCAGGTATTACTGCTAGTTTTCAATAAAATTTCAATATCATTTATTCTTTTATACTCTATTTTAATAAAACCTTTCATTGTTTTGTTTGATTATCATACAGTGATAGATTTATATATTGTTTGTAAAATTTAATTCATAACACGGAAGGAAGATTTCAACTCTTAGTTTATTTCGGGTAATATAATTCTATAAGCTAATTAATTTAAATCCCTCTAATAAAGTTTCCGTAGTAGGCGAGGTCAAAGGACATATCGAAAATTTGAAGAGTATTGCAGCATTATCGGTAAACATCTATGTCTTGTAGAGATGGGCCATATGTGAATTTCTTTATGGTACACTCAGGGCCGTAGAGCTCGAATCGAAGCAAGCCGAAACTATAAAAGAAATGTTACTATAAATTAAACTTTATGCGTTAACTGACCTGTGTAATTACAGATGATATAGCTGCAAAGACTCTGTCTGTGTACTCCTTCAGATAATCTTTTCTCGGCAAATTCTTACTAATAACTAACCATGAATTTAGTAAATAAACATATATTTATTTTTGTTACAATATGTTATTATATCAATGACCTATGACAATCTTAGGTTGGTAAGAATCTATATCAGTTTTTGATATTGTAATGAGAATTAATTAAAACTCTTTAAAAACATATTTATCTAGAGGCGCGGCAGTGCCCCCGCCAAATCTACTGGTAACTGGCGTACTATTCTTTCCAGGAAGTATCTCAAGGCTATTTTCGGCCCCTCGTATTTTTTGGATCATTATAAAATATATGATTTGTTTCAACTGAAAGATTATGATGACTCATCAAGAGAAATGGTGAAGTATTAAAAAGAATCTGCTGATATAAGGGTGAGTCATGGGTACAGATTTAAAATTGTACCATCCATGTACATATTAAGGAATCTAAACATAATTAAAAGCAATTTGACAGACTTTGAAGAAAACAAATACGTTTATAACTATAATACAAGATTTAATGACAATCTGACGACGAAAAAGCACAGAACGAACCGTTACAAATCTAGTCAACAATACAACTTCGTTAAACTGCACAACTGCTTGCGAAAATATTTCAAAAACATTGAGGACTTAAAAGGTTTTAAAAAAAATGCATGCAAGATTTAGTAGACAGACCTATTTACAGAGTATGTGAATTGGAAGATAAAGAATACTTTGAACAATATACGTATTTATTAAGGTAGTGTATGAAGTCTGTGAATGATTTTTTATTTTTCTATTGTTAATTTTGTTTCACTTATTTATTTATTATTTTTATTTTAAAGTAACGTTTAAATAATTTAGACAAAATTTATGTTATAAAATTGAAAAGATTTGTAAATTATTGAATGACGCAATGCACTTATACTAATGTACTTATAAGCAAATAAAGAATTTCTTTATCTTTAAAACCTCTGGTAATGCTGTTCTCGAAATCATCCCAGTCCTCTTAAGCTCATTTTTCTTTGAATAATTCGCAAAACCATAAACACATATGCAGACAGATATCTTTATGAAAACCACTCAACAGGCATTAAAAACTAAGATATAGTTGCTTATAATGTCACTTACCTTATCTTATCACATGATTATAAAAGACTGGCCGTATGACGTCACACTCAATCCAATACCCCTATCTGCCGTAAAACCAGAACATCATCTTTTTAAATACCTTTCGGATGAATTCAAGAACAGCAATACCTGAGGTTTAATTAAATATATACCCATGACTCACACCATATCATCTGATTAGTTTAATTATCATAACATTTATTTAGTGTTACATACTTAAATTTTCCAATATGATCTGAGTTATGACAGAAATCATTGGGAGTTACGCACGCGGTCGCTAATATTATTTTTTTTAATTTACGTGTTGACATTTGCGGTTGTGTGCTATCGAGCAAACGTTTTCCGCAAGTTAAATTATCATGTAAACCATTACAATTATATGTTAATTATCATGTAATTTACAGTTAACATTATCATAATAATAATAGTCCGATTTCGACTATACGTCGTCATCAGACTGAGTAATTTGGGTAGCAAGTAGGAAGAGAGTTCATAAAAAGGAGTTGTGGTTAGGGTGTGGTTAGGGGTACTGGTGGGGGAGGGTTAGTTGTGTCTGAAGAAGTCTAGGGAACCAGGTATAACAATAAAAAGGAACATGAAATACTTAACATTATTTATAAGCTAACTATACCATAAAATTTAAAAAGAACTTGACCCAAAAGTTGTTATACTTACATATCTAATTATAACATAGCAGAGAAGTCGAACTTAAGTAACTAATTTACAAATAAACTTTACTTACTACTAAAAAATTGCACTTACATAACTAATTTGCAAGTAAATTGCACCTAAACAACTAATAGACTATAATGGAGGCTAAATCTAGGAAAATGGTAAATGCTAATGTTGTATTATGTTGCTATTGCGTATAAGTTTGACTATAACGGAGTTATTTATGTTAATTATTTCAATAAAGCACAGAATGTCAGGGTTTTGTAAAATTCGGTGGATTTCTAGAATTCGGTGAATTTTACATATTGTCTTTGAAATGAAATGAAGCCTATTTCCGTAATCTGAACGCTCTTTTGGTTAATCTCAAAGAGTATATACATTCACTCAACGATTTATTTTTAATCTAACTTGGTACATACATAACTACTGTTAGACGTCAATATTTTGTGTTATAATAACATTGACGTCTAACAGTAGTTATGTATGTACCAAGTTAGATTAAAAATAAATCGTTGAGTGAATGTAAATACTCTTTGAGATTAACCAAAAGAGCGTGCAGATTACGGAGATAGGCTTCATTTATCACAAATCCGGCTAATTACTGAAAATTTTGAAAAAAAAATTATAAAAAAAGTTTGTTAGTGATCCAACGTTCTAGATATTCGACCGCGCCTTATTAAACATCATGGTAAGTCTATACCACAAAAATCTCCGTCAAAACAACTAACAATTTAAAATACTTTTCATAACTATACAATCTAGTTGCAGGTGAATACTATATTCTTAAAAACTACTAATATAAATCAAGTTAAATATTGAAACAAGTTTACGGAACTTATTGAAATATTTCATATATTTACTTTTCTCATTTATACCGTGTTTGCACTAAAAAACCGAAACCGAGATTTCACCTGAATTATATGTTTCAGGTGTATTTAATATCTCTTAAATGGCTATTAAAAAGTTGCCGGCTTTATAATGACTCAGCAAAAATTTGGAATATTTAAGAAAACTCGGAGAATTGTTTCGATACATTTGTGATTTAACACGCGTGTAGTCATAGAGATATATTACTAGAGGGGCCTTAGTGATTGAATAATAAAGTAATTGGCCTTTTTTTTTTGAAACATTGAAAAAGTAACCTAACTATCTCGATTATCAATATAATCAAATAAACATGACCAAAATACTGTATATTAAAGACATTTTAAAATACATATCAAACACAGATAATGTGCGGGAAGCCTAAACAATTAATTTATTATAACCTTAACTCACTCTTGAAGGAGACTTGAATAACGTTACGCAGTTAAGTGTACTCATAACTCTGTAAAATAAATAGGGCTCGCTTCCCTCGCTAAATTTCATATAATTATAATGTGACATGCTAAAAAGAGGCTCGCTTTGCTCGCCAGATTAGGTATCTTTAGAATTTGACATAGTAAAAAAGAATCTCTTCGCTCACTATAATACATAATAAGAGTGGCTCGTTCCACTCGCTATAAATATGCACATATAATTATATATTTTATAAAATGGTCGATTCACTCGCTAGAGGTTGCACATTTATAATTATACATTTTATAAAATGGTCGCTTCACTCGCTAGAGGTTGCACATTTATAATTATACATTTTATAAAACGGTCGCTTCTGTTTCTAGATTGTGCACATTTATAATAATACATTTTAAAAAAAGCTCGCGTTGCTCGCTAAATTGCGTATAGTTATTGCTTGCTTTGCTCGCTAGATTGCGTATATTTATTATATAATGTGCTTAAAAAGGTACGCTTCGCTTGCTTAATTGCTTCTAATAACATTATGTATATAAAAAATTATTAATATTATGATTGCCTTTTTTATGTAAAAGGCTCGCTACGCTCGCTGAATTGCATATGTTAATAATTTTTAATAATAAAAAGGGGCTCGCTTCGCTCGCTAGATTACACTGAGAGAAATATGTGTAGTAAATGTAAATACTAATGTTAGTTGATGTAGATTTTGTTGCCATAAATGCAAATGGATCTACGGCAACCGTATTTTAGTTACCGTGGCCATATTTTCAATTTTATAGTAATTGCGGCAACAACCAGGGTTTTGTTACTGAGTTTTAGTGGTGGTAACTATATTTTTGTTGCGTTTATTATTTAGGTACAAAATTTGTTGTTGCAGTAACTAAGTGGTTATAGTGGATGCTTATTAATCATTTTATTTTTTGAACAAAAATGAAATTGAGAGGTACAGGAACGTACTTCAGGTAATAAAAAGATGTAAGTTACGGACTTAACTGGTCAAAGACCACTACCTGGAATATCTAGTCAAAGCTTCCAGGCTTAGGCTTAGGGTATTTTCAGAAAAATATGTATTTGGAAAATTTGTTTTATCAATAATCCTTGTACAAGGATTAAAGATTATAATAGAGGGTTCTATAAGCTGGAATTTTTATATTCTAATAATATTTTTAACAAAAAACGTAATTCCATTTTACTGTCTAAAGGAATGAAGGGTACGACTTGTCAACCACCAATACAATGACCTATTTGTAACGTCTGTTGTACCTGGGAGATAAACCAATGAAATCTAAATTTTTTAGGGGTCATTTAGTTGACCGTTTTTTACTGTCTAAATGGTTTTAATGCAATGAGAATAATTAACTCATGACAATGAAAAGGGACCGGAAGCAGAGTACCTATAATCACCTCTGACCCCCTTCCCCCCATTATATAGAAAAAACATATAGAAATATGTTTTAGTGTCAATTTATTATCAATAATTCACTGCTAATATACAGAATGAACCAAAAGTCTCTCCTCTTACATTTTGAGCTGTTGCATGAAAATTAATGAAAGTAGGATATTTTCTTGAATTTCAAGTGAACTTCTATTTGATGGTTTAGTTAACTTCGAGTGTTCATTAAACACTTTAAGCTAACTATAATGAATTCATTTAACACCGGATTTTCGGGAAAATGTAAACAAGTAAAATAAAAGGTGTATTTTTAATGAACGTTTTGGGTTCAATACCAGATAGTTTGCGTAACAAAATTATTTTGGGTCCTATATAGGAGCGCCCAAATTTTAAGAGTTCGATATTTTGGCTTAACATTATAGCTTCATTATAGGTATTTACATAGTAAAAACGTAGGGTTTTTTCTGTTCCCTCCCCCACCACTATGCAGTTTTAATTTTTTTTAGACGACTGAGATACCTCCATCAATCACCATTACCACCAAAGTCTGTCCCAGAATTTGACAAAAAAACGTTTTTTTAAATTTTTTTGGGGGGCATAAAAGATCCCCTGGGTAACTTTTCTGTTATCCATCCCCCCCAATTACATTTTCTAATTAATCAAATACATTGATTACAGAAAATATGTTGGGAGGGGGGATTAGCGAACCAATAAAAGTTGTAAATTATTATATTGTGCTACTCAAAACATGATTAAAAAATATGGGGAGGGGAATAACAGAAAAGGTCCCCCAGGGATCTTTTCTGAGGGTTATCCCCGGTTCTATGAGAGTATCAAGCCTTAATACCCTCATAGAAAAATATGGAACCAAGGTTCCCAATCTCTCATATAAAACATCTTTGAAGAACGAAGGCTACGGCCTGCTTTATAAATTCATTTTTTTTGATATTGTAATAGCTAAAATTTGGGTTGTTTAAAATTTGGGTATTTTAAAGTTAAACTTAAAATGACTTGTAAGGCCCATATCAAAGCATAATCATGTCTATAAGTAAGAAATGAAATACAGTTGAATAATTAAGCAGCTGGGTGAATTTGTCAAATTGCTTAGGTACACTTTTATTAAAATGAATTAATGAAGAACAGTATGGGAGATGAAAACTATAATATTTACTCAGATTCCTGCCTGTGTGTTGCGACTGTAATTGTGACCAAGTTACAAATATGAGATTAGAGATTTAATTGTGTACTTTTTAACGCTACTTTCTTCATGTAGGTATAGATTAAATTAAACCCGTTAATAATATCAATCTGTTACAGTGCGTCTAGTTATTAATTGACAAGTAATTAATAGGGCGTATGGGGGGGGGGGAGGTTAAGAGCCACACATTGCTTGGTTATTACGCCAAAATTAATGTGCATATCAAACACCTCAGCAGGCACAATTAGTCTTATATAGAGTGCCTATATAACAGAGTGAAGCCATTGGATCAAAAATGGCGGCGGTCCGACATCTTTAACTGCAAGAGATAAGAAGAAAAAGAAGAATAGAGCCGCTATATTTAAATATAAAAATCTTTTTTTCTTTACTTAATAATTTTTGCATTGAATTTTTTATTCTTTGATCTTTTTATTACAGATTTTCATTTTGAAATTATTTTAATAATGCTTTTGAAGAAATATAATTATTTATTGTGTTTAATTATGTTAAAGTATTTAATTAAGTAATTGCGTAAAGAAATTTACGTTTAGCACTATTATTTAAGAAAAACAATGGCAATAAAATACGAATACCACAATGCAACTAATATTTGCAATAAAAAATGTCTTTGTTCATAAAAAACAGTTTAAAAAGAAAATTTCACAGCCGATAACAAATGCAACGAACAGGAAACTGAAGCTTGTAGGGTAGAGTAACCTGATGTTTTGCTGCATAACGGTAACCTAAAAAGGGAAGGGATTGATCCAAGAATCGACCAATAGCTTTTGAGCAGCCCTATGGCTTCACTCTGTTATATAGGCACTCTAGTCTTATATATAAACAATTTTGGGTTAACGAGGTAACCCAATGTTTGGGACCCTAAGTGTGTAATATACGTATGAGGACGTATGTTCAGTAGCTTATGTTAATAATTTTTTGGTATGCCATATGCTTGTATGTGCCACGGCCCATGGCCGAACTACATTAAAGAATCTATATCTCTCTGTAAATCTATAATATTCTGTAACTAACTTTAATGTAAATAAATGGCTATTATTATTATTATTATCATATGCTTGTATGAACCGCATTATTTCAATTGAAATTTGTACGTTGTTTGCACAACTATAACTGTAGTGACGTCAAAGATTATTTTTTGCGGGACAAAGATATTTGAAGTGACGAGTGATCGGCCTACGAAAATATTTAGTAGTGGACAGACTGTTACTATAATTAATTGGTGGGTACCAAATTTGCCGTTAACGATGCTCATTTACAATAAATAATGTTGCAGGTAGCATGTATTTAGCATCCGTAACAAAGTTAAACTCCCTTTACTATAAAGGTAGTTTCCTCCAGTAGTCAGCGCATGCGCAGACTACCCTAGCCGTACCCACGCTTCTAGAGCGTTCCCCTTTTCTCATGTCAGTCTCGTCTTGAGCCCCGCACCGTTCAAGTTGTTACCTCTTACGCTATGACCTAATTATTTGGTGCTTTAACATTTGCTCTAGTAATTTTAAAAAGAAAATTTTAATTTGTATACTTCAAAGTTTTTTAACTGTAGTCTAAGTTCTATACTCTCTGGCATTTACACTAGTGATACAGTGTGTAGTGAAGTGATTACTGTCTGTCTACATCGGCAATAGAGACCGCTGATGACTTGCTATCTGCCTGGGGATTTGAAGGTTAAATTAAAAAAAAAATGAAGGTTAGTGTAACAAAAGTTATTTTTTATGCTTTTAATGTACATTTTATTCATGACCTATACCTATATTTAATATTACAAACAATTTATTTTATTGCTTTATTTGAACATCTTATTTCTTTATTTATAAGTTTACATTTTGCTGTTATTTCATACTAAACAATTATAATTAAGTATGCTTCACTGGATTCATCCCAAAGCTATCAAAATGAAAACATAATATTAAAATCAAAATTTTAATAAAGCAACTAGTCCAATGTGCACCGAATCCGCGGTTATCGTCAGTATTTGAAATAAAACAGAATATATTTCTTTTACGTTTCGCAATTGAATCTGATGCAAATGTTCCAACACAAATAATCACTCCTAGCTAAGCGGTGTGATGATCTACTCATCTTCAAGTGTGAAAGCCAAATGTTTTACATAAATTTATAATCTTTTATTAGGAGTGAAATCGAGGCTAACTGATCTATTTTTATCAATCTTATCAATATTTTGCATATCTCCCATTAAAATACAGTTTACTGTCTCCGAAAGAGCTGTTTTAAATTTTAGTTCAACATTAGCTGAAGTATTTTTTATAAGATTCCATGAATTTTCGCATAGTGTAGGACTTAAATCAAACGCATAAATAGTAGACCCTGATTTGTACATTGTTCGTTTTATATCGTTTCCTTCATCCTATGAATGTATATTCATGCCAGTGAATAATGACATGTAACAATCAATATAATCATTACTAATAAAATCGGGTTAAAGAAGTTTACAAGGGTACTGAGTGCCATTTACAAAAATACTTAGATCGCATAGATCAAAATGATGAAATTTAAACGGATTAGATAATATCTCCGCAATATGTTTTATTTTTAAGACAACCAATATGCGTGAAGGGCTTTGTCCAAGAAAAAAGTTAGTTATCAATGTTATAAGCGGTGACGCCTGATAAAATCGTATGAACTTTTATCTCATTTTTCATGAAACTGTACCTTGCAGGGTTAATTGCTGAAGACTTGATGTGCAAGAAGTATAGAAGGGTTAACTTTAACTCGTCTAATTTATAGAGAGGCGTCTAGTAGACGTAGTTTAGCTTTTTTGACAGCTTTACCCGTAAAGCTGAAAAGAAAGCATTACCCCTAAAAAGAAAGGTTCCTTATTATTAGTTTTGGTTATCTGGCTAGGTCAATATGTAGCGGTCCCATCAAATGAAGTGTTTTACTTTCTTTGATAAATTCTCTTCTAGTTTTAAATGCGGTATTTGTAGCATCGTCAAAATTATTATTATTTTCTTACTAAAGAGCGCTTGTAAGATGACTCTCTTTTGCTGGTTTGTCATAATTTAATAATGTTTCTAAATAGGCTTTATAAGCGTAATTATGGCCTGAAGAACTCACTAATTTCTGATTTAACGAGAGATTAACTTCGCAAAATATTGAATGAAGATAATTGTTTATGGGGGTTATAGTGCTAGCATTTGTCAGATCTGTACCTTCATCATCTGTAACTTTAACTACTAGTTTTAAATAAATCCTTTAAGTTCTATATAATTTTCTAAAGTTCCTACTAACACAAAATCTTAAACGCTCCTCGTATAAAAAAAAGGTTGATATTCGCCGTAGCAATAAAGTGTTTCTTCTATTTCAGTATCGACCATATATTGAATTTTTTTCAAAATTTGCCTTAAATTCGGTTTTTCCTCAATCCGGGGGTCCGGATATTTGACATGTAAAGGGATGTTTCCATCGAAAATCCATGTTTAAGACTGAAATTAAATTAATAAATATGTGTATTATATATTAGCTAAGCTTATGTTATTTTAAGCATCTGAATTATTTTGTTTAGGTGAGATGAATTGCGAATTTTGCTGTGTTTTTTTTAAACAAAGAAGATATGAGGGTGTATTCTATGCCATATAAGTGGGCGTAACCGTGAAGAGTGTTCACTAGCGTTTGAGTGTTTTCATGGAATAGTTTCTGAGTCTGAAGCGATAGTTGTTAGTGATGATTCGCAGCCTTTAACCCTGCAAACACTAGATCCAACTTATTCCATCATAACAATAAGTGATGTTAATTTAAGTAATATTAATAATGAAATTAAAGATGCATTTAAAACAAAACCATATCGAAATGAAAGGGTCTGATGACTTAAATTTTATGATAAATGTAATAGAAATTGCTTTCATACCAGATCCTTCAACTTCAAGTCTCGATACAGAGTCTAACTATGGCTTTATTGATAATTCTGTATCAAGCCTTGAAGGTGATAAATCAGTTTCAATAGAATTAGAGGCCGGTGTGAATAACTCTATGTCAGTGGATGCATGCATTCAATGTCATAGAATATTTTAGTTTAAAAGCCTGTTAAATACGCACTTATCTAATTGTCCGAGAAGATCAATTGGTTGGACAGCATCAGGTGTACAATGTGGGAATCAATACGATGATTTTGAGGATTTCATAGATCACCGAAAATCCTGTGTTGACACCCCAATTAAAGCTAGTGTTAAATCTTCAATTTAAATGCAAGAATGAAACTTATATTTCTTAACAAGTGACAACAATAACTTTAAATAATAAAAAGTGTCATGTCATGATTGACATTGATTCCTACAGCACTCCCCCTCCAGTATCTTCGATACGAGCTATTCCGTAGGCCGGTTTTACTCTGTCTATGGATACGTTCTGCGGTTTACCTTTCACGCTTATTCGGTATACTTTTTCACCTCGGTGCAGTACTTCGTACGGCCCTTGATATGGTGCGGCAAGCGGTCCATGAGGCGCATCTGTTCGTAAAAATACGTGACTGCATGTTTTTAAATTCTTACTGACAAACACTTGATGTTTTCTTTTAACGTTAGTTTCGACAGGTCGCAGCTGTCTTACGATTTTCCTAAGCTTCTCTATAAATTCGCTTTCACTTATAGATGCGTTGCTATTATGGAAGAAATCTGTGGGTAATTTTAGAGGTGTTCCATACACAAATTCGGCTGGAGATGCGGTGTTGTCATCTCTTAGCGCAGCTCTTAAACCCATTAGAACTGTTGGCAAGATATCGACCCAGCGTTCCGTAGCATGTGCTTTTATAGCACTTTTCAGACACCGATGCCATCGCTCGATTAATCCGTTTGCTTGTGGGTGGTAAGCAGTTGTTCTTAGATGCTTTGCTCCTACCAATATTGCGAGTTCATTAAATAGCGAGGATTCAAATTGTCTACCCTGGTCGGTGGTGATTTGCTCCGGTGTCCCAAATCTGCTGATCCAGTTAGCATAGAGCGCTTTAGATATAGTTTCGGCCTTGATGTCTGCCACAGGGATAGCTTCCGGCCATCGAGTAAACCTATCAATAATAGTGAGGCAGTACCTATATCCACACGAATAGGGTAATGGACCAACAATGTCCATATGAATATGACAAAAACGTTCATTTGGTAAAGAAAATTCAACAATTTTGCTTTTAGTGTGTCTACCTATTTTAGCTTTTTGACAAGCAAAACATTGTTTTGCCCAAAGACGACAGTCTTTTTTAACTCCCGGCCAAACAAAACTTTTTTTAATTTGATTTGCTGAAGCTTTAGGCCCTGGGTGGGATAAGTTATGGATTAAAAAAAATATTTTTTTTCGAAAGGGTTCCGGGGACATAGGTCGTGGTTGCCGACTTTTTACATCACAAATAATTTCTGTTTTTGAATTTGGTAAAGTAATAGCCGTTAGTTCTAATGACGTTTGTGATTTTAAAAGCGATTGAAGTTCTTTGTCTAATACCTGGGCTTTAGCTAAAGCCTCGTAATCCACTACTTGAGGAAATGAAATTGTTTCTACTCGGGAAAATGTGTCTGCAACTGTGTTGTCTTTTCCTTTAATATGACGTATGTTGGTAGTGAATTGGGCTATATAATCCAACTGCCTCGCTTGTCTGGGCGAAGCCTTGTCCGATTTCTGTTGAAACGCGAATGATAAAGGTTTATGGTCAGAGTAAACAATAAATTTTCTACCTTCTACCATGTGCCTAAAATGCTTAATACCTGCAAATACAGCCAACAACTCTCTATCGTACGCACTATATCGTTTTTCGGTTTCGCTTAGCTTTCTTGAAAAAAAACCTAGGGGTTGGGATAATTGGCCAATTTTTTGCTGTAGGACAGCACCTATTGCTACGTTAGAAGCATCTACTGCTAATGAAAGCTGGGCTCCAGGCTTTGGATGGGCTAATAACGTTTTTTTAGCAAGCTCGCCTTTACAAGCTTCAAAAGCAGCACTTTCGTCAGCTGTCCAATTAAGTTTCCTACGATCACGCTTTTTGCTTCCTTTTAAATAATGCAATAGAGGGATTTGAATTTCGGCAATATTAGGAAGAAAACGACGATAAAAATTAAGCATAGCAAGAAACCGTCTAAGTTCTTCGACCGTTGAAGGTTTTTTAAAATCAACTAACGCTTGGACCTTGTCAGGCAGTGGTTCGATACCGTCTGCTGAGAGCATATGACCTAAAAATTGCACTTTATTTTTACCAAAATTACTTTTTGCTTGGTTTACTACGATACCATATTTCCTAAATCGATCGAATAATAGTTTTAAATGTATAAGGTGTTCATTCTCGTCTGCTGATGCTACTAACACATCGTCTAAGTAAGCGAAGCAAAAATCTAGACCTCTTATAACCTCATGTATAAATCTTTGAAACGTTTGGGCTGCGTTGCACAAACCGAAGCTCATAAACGGGAATTCGAACAGCCCAAAAGGTGTAGTTATAGCGGTCTTTGCGATGTCCTCTTTCGCCATGGGAATTTGGTGATAAGCTTTGACAAGGTCAATAGTAGAAAACACCTTCTTCCCATCTAGCAGTTGAGCAAAGTCCTGTATATGTGGCAGAGGGTATTTGTCTGGGACAGTCGCGGCATTAAGGCGTCTATAGTCACCGCAAGGCCGCCACTCTCCGTTTTTTTTTGGTACCATGTGCAGGGGACTGGCCCAGTCACTGCAAGAAGGTCTACAGATCCCTGCTTTTAGCATTGTTTCGAATTCTTTTTGAGCAAATTTTAGTTTTACGGGGTCGAGTCTACGTGGTTTGTCATATATAGGAGGACCTCTTGTGACAATGTGATGTGTCACGGAGTGCTTAATTGAACCCGGACCTAAGGAACGGGGGGTAGTCAAGTCTTTGTACTTAGACATGAGGTTTAAATATGGTGATTTTGTTATTTCGCTGACCACTGTTGTGGTGCATACGTTGCACAATTTACGGTTACAAAGATCAACTGCTAATTTGAAATGTTTCAAAAAATCTGCGCCGATAATTGGTTTGGAAACGTCAGCTACAACAAAAGACCACAGAAAGGTATGATCCATATCAAAGTCGAGCTCCATTTTATGATTCCCATAAGTGTTAATTTTGCTCCCGTTTGCTGCGTACATCAGAAACTTACTAGGGGTATCTATGGCATTTTTATGTAGAGATTTTGGAATTACTGATCTATCTGCACCAGTATCTACAAGAAATTGCAGGCCGGAGTTCTTATCTCGAACATAAAGGCGACTTTGTGATTTTATGCCAGCGTCGCTTGCCGCCCCTAGCGACGGGCATACGAGTTTTCCGACTCGGGAACCTGTTCACTAAATTTACATGGAGGGTTACATTTTTTAGCAAATTTTCCGAATCTCGAATGGTAAAAACATATCGCTGTCTGAGTTGACCTAAAACGTTGAGGTATTTTACGCCGTAATTCTTTTGAAATTTTTTCTACTTCGGCTTTTAATTCAGAAATAGCATTTTCGTTAACGACAAGAGAATTTTCCTTTTCTATTTCATTAGCAGTATTAGCTTGCTCCACGTTAATCTCGCTCGCGAATACCATTTTGTCTGCAAGTTCAGCTAACTCGTTAAGATTGCATTTTATTGCTGTCAAAACAATTCGGATGTTTTGGGGAAGGTTTTTAACCAAATATGTTTTAAGGTTTGGTCGTCTATTTTTGAAGGGGCTAAAGATCTTAAGTAAGTCAAAAATTGGGAAGGCTTACGATCTCCTACATTAAGATTACCAAAAAAAACATTTAATTTTTCATCTTCGGATATGCCGAAATGTCGAATTAAGCGTTCTTTAATGGTTTCGTATTTGTTACCTATTGGTGGATTACTCACTACATCGCTAACTTGTGTAATTATATCTGTAGGTACTGATCCTAAAACGTAGGCATATTTCGCTTGGTCGGAAGTAACCCCTGTGGCTTGCAGTAAGGCCTCAACTTGAGCAAACCAGAGTCCTGGATTTTCTTTGTAGAACTGAATAGGTCGTAAGAAGTTGTTGGGTAGAGTGCTTTCAGAGTCTAAGTTTTCCGCCATCGAAGAAGCTTCAGTCAGTAAGGATTCTGAGAGTGCGGGTGTAACTGCTGATGTTGTTTCAGCTGCTGGTGTAATTTTGTTCCTTGAAACTAGTTTAGGTGGCATTCTTACCTCGGGGTCACCACTGTTAAATCTTCAATTTAAATGCAAGAATGAAACTTATATTTCTTAACAAGTGACAACAATAACTTTAAATAATAAAAAGTGTCATGTCATGATTGGCATTGATAGTATCCAACCCTGCCTTCAATATGGAGGCAATATAGGTGAGATATTGCAAGTAGTTTTACAATTACAAAGTTGTAAGATTTGTAAACAAAAAATGAAGGCATCTAATTTATAAAAACATTTACGCAACTGTGTTGAATATTTTTGTACCAATTGTAATAAAAAAGATTATTCGAAAAACAAATCACCTTTTTGTTAATTAGACATCAAAAATATGTCTTGGTAAGACTAAAGCAAACAAATATTTTAAACCTTGACAAATCAATTTAATAAAAAAATGAATCTAATAATTTTATTGAATATAAAACTGGTTTTAAAATAGGGTCAAATCATATTTCATAAAGTCAAATTCTGGCCTTTTTTTAAATCAATTAATAAAAACTTTGTGAATTTTATTATACAATTATTAGGCATTCAAGGAAATTTAAAACTACACTTTGCTATTGAGTGCACTTTTTTTTTTTTTTTTTTTAAGATAGTAACCCTATCTAAAAAGCCAATATTTTATCACATGCCCCATTTATAAACACATTTGAGGTACTAGATGATAAGGTATTTTATACTGATGCTGAAGCTGTTTTCAAACCATCTGATATACAAAAATATGTTAACAAATGCTTCAATAAATTAATTAGAGATGAAGAAGAGAGTGAGTTAAGGAATAGCGGTTGGGCATTGAAATCTGTGGATAGGCTAAGACTTAAATAAATAGGTATACTCCTCTGAGAGACTGAAAGTAAGTTCATACATAGATCTCCCGGAAGATTTTAAAAGTAAAAAAGCTTGCATTATTGTAAAAAAAATACGACATGCTTTGCTTTAAATATTACATACTGACTAAACACGTAAATTTAACTAATTCTAATCGAGTCACGTCATATACTGATGAGCTTATGAATATTTATAATTTTGATGGTCTTGAATGGCCAGTTCCCTTACAACAAATTTTGTTATTTAAAAAAGAAAATAACATTTCAATAAACGTATTTGGCATTACAGAACAAAATAAGCAAATACCACCTAAAAATCCCGGTTAACGAACAAGATTAAAACCCTGATAGTAAAAACTGATAAGGTTTGTGTAATTTACCCTTTTAAGGTGGTTAATGCTGAATTAGAAGGTCATAGAGATCTTCTTTTAATTTCAAACGATGATGGTATATCGCATTATGTATTCATTAAAGATTTTGAAACTTATTAGAACTCAATTGACCAATCATACAACTAGGATTTCCATTTGTAAACGTTGTTTTACATATTTTATTGATAGCCCAGGTATGAGTCGGAAAGGTAAACTTTTTGAACACAATATAAAAATAAAGCTGCTAAAAAAGTTATGTCCCCGAAAAAGAATAAAATAATGACTTTTGATAGAATAGAAAAAACATTAGCAGTCTCAATTATAATTTACGAGGATTTTAAAGTTATTTTAGCCCAACAACATTTATGCCCTCCGAATCCTATTGAAACTTACGTCCCTACTTTTATGCCCCTACTTCTAATAGGCATATACCTATGAGTTTTGGTATTTATTTATAAGTATCTGACGAGTTTTGAGAGATTTGGACTTACCTCTTCCTAAAGAACCATTTATCTATCCAGGGATGGTTTCTATAGTAGTTTTTTTTTTAAAGTTTGTTGATTTACTTCAAACTATTTTTTAAATATTTTATACTAATAAATAATAACATAATAAATAGAGAATACAAGAGACGTAGCCCTCGCTCTAGGTGTTTCTATAACACTTACTAAGGGCTCTTATCAATAAGTAAAGTGATAAAATAATATATTATAAAATAATATTATTTATGCCCTAAAAAAAAATTGTTTTTCTTAAATCATAAAATCAAAATATAATCAAAAAATAGTCTTATTCTTCATAATAAAAATTAGCATAGTGAATATTAATGTATTTATATGTATTTTTATTGATGGAAATAAATATTATTATTATCATAATTAGCATGTAATGTATATCAGGTTTACCGACGATATCCTTATGTTGAATTTATGGCTGATGCTGAGAAAGAAGAATATGCTTTGTCAGACATCTGCGATTTTTGCAAAAATAAAATTATTATGGATAAGGTTTTATAGCATTGTTATGTGTCTGGATAATATAGAGGGAGTGCTCACAAATCTTGCAATTTGGAGTGCCCAAATTATTCCAATTGTACTTCATAATGTTAGTTAATATGACAGCCATTTCATTGTATAAGGTTTAGGGTATGATAACGAAAAAATCACTGTATTGGTAACCAGTGATAAAAATTATATTTCTATAACAAAGCTTGTAAGAGTACCTAATGCTGATCATAGTGATCACAATTAACCTTTGTTTTATTGACTCATATAGATCTATGAGTCAAAGCTTAGATAAATTAGTGAAAAATCTCCTCGAATTGACAGGCCCTTAAAGAGAGTTCATTTATCACATTAAAACAAAAAAAAAAATATGATATTTCTAACTACTTTCTAGACGTAATGAATGCGTCAGATATGCCCAAAAATCTAATTTGTTATTCGGCAACAAACCGTAAAGTTATGGGTAAGTTTAGACGACGGAGCCTAAAAGAGAATTATTAAGGGCGTTGCAGCTTTACTACCTGAGGTGTATTTATTTTAGTGGGATGATAAATGTGATAATAACATCAAAGACGTCTCTAAATTAAAAGGGATTCGAATTTACAAAACTGATAACTTTTGCTTTGAACATCATGTTGAGTGTTAAAAATCAAACGCAATCTTGAGAAAGAAGATGTACCAAGATGTATCAAAACAACATACAATGCACATTAAAGTGGTAAATAAAATTGCATCGTCATCCAATAATGATAAGTGATTTATTCTTAATAACAATATTACACTTTTGCCAATAAAGAACTTGTTTAAAAAAAAAACAATATTACAACACTAGCTTTAGGTAGCAAGTTAATACCAACGCATTCTCTACCCTAAATGTGTATAACAACTTATTAATAATTATTTTAGTTTTTTTTTTTAAATTTGTATTTTTGTTAAAGAGATAAATATTTTTTTTGTTTTTAAATTAATATTTTGTATAAGAAACTTATAAAACCTTTTTAAATGATTATTTGACATACAAAATTATAAATCCTTTTTTTATTTTTTTAAATTTTATGTTGTATAACTAACTTATAAATCCTTTTTATTATATAACTTGAACACTTACAATTCCATAAACTTGAAAACTTGATTAAGAATTGTAAATTTATGTTGTAGAGGAAGATTAGGAAAACAGTGTGCTGTATTAAATAAACATATGTCGATTTCTAAATTTTATTTTATTTAATCCTTAACACCTATAGCGACAAAATGTGTATGGTGTATATGCATGAGCTCACTTAGTCAACATATAAAAGTTCATATGCTATAAGCCCTCCAACTAACGTCAAGGTGTGAGCACTGTAGGGTCCCTGTATACCTTATAATTCTAGATTTAAACTTTAAATGAAGAATTATAAAGTATACAGGGGCTATAACTCCTTACACAATTTTTTAAACCGCTCTTTTACTTTTGTATCCTTCATGGAACCAGCCGCGTATTATCATTGAATTCTTTATCACAAAACTCACATAGAGTTTTGTGATGCCATATGAAATGCTAGTCAACCCAAAAACATGTCTTTTCGCCAACTTTTTAATTGGAGGATGGTCAGCATAATATCACCAGAAATATCGATAGGTGCTTCCTGAGATTCACTTGTTGTGGTGGAGTTTAAAATATTTACGTTAGACATGATTGGGAGAATGTTTCAAAAAGGAATGATTAGAAACATGCTATGACTACAGGGGTGAAATAGGGAAGGGGATATGGAATGGTGGGAGAATAGAGGCGAGGAATATTTCTTGGGTAGTCTCTACTTAATACATACCTAAATTTATAGAAATGATATTAAGAGACAAAAAAGGGGGCAAAAAATGGTGCGATATCACCAATAAATATTAGTTATCTGACAGTGTCTAGACAAGCTTTTTCTTAAAAGCTCTAAGTTTTTCATATGACTAACAGGGAACTATTTATGTCAAGAATCAGTAGTCACCCGTGGTGTAGTGGTTAAGGTACGCGGCCAATACACAGAATGAATGGACTTTAAACGTCCGAGTTTATTGAGTCATGAGTTCAATCCCAGCACGGGCCTCTGGGATTTTTATGAGAGGGATAAAAATTCTCAATTTTCTACAATTTTGAGCGTGCAATTTTATAATTATTATAGTACGACACAAGGCTAAAATCAGTTGACAGCGTGGGAAAATAATGTTGAGGAACCAATGAGGTTGGCCAGATTTAAAAATTGAGGACGTGGTTTAAACTTCTGGAATAACATCATTGGCTGCCTCGCTGACAACCGATTTCAGCCGTGTGTCGTATTATAATTATAATTAATTATTATTTTATTATAATAAGCAACCATAACCAATCACCATTGGTGGTCTCTAGTAACCATTACTAACTACTACTCAAAGTTAATTGCCATCAATTTCTACTGTAAACGAACAATAACCATTATTAAACACTAATTATTGACTAGATTTAACATCTATTTTTAACATTTAAAACATGTATTTTTCAATTTTTGGGTTATTTATGGGTAAGTTTGTTACTTTTAGTTAAAAGTAACTTCAATAACTTTGGTTATCAACTAAAGAATGCTAAACAATTTTAGTACGGATGTCTGCAAGCCGAGCGAATTTATATTAAAATGTGTGAGTATCCATGCTTTGAAAACACATGTTTCTGGAATGTTTTGACGTGCGGGGGTTTCATCATGCTGTCTGTGTGTGTGTTTGTACGTCTGTGCCACGCATAAATCCCGCTGCTTACACTATATAGAGTTAAATCTTTTGAAAAAAACAGTTAGATACGCATTTCTTTTAAAAAACACCCAGGCAATTTTGAGTAAAGAGTCAACGCTCTAGTCAAAAAGCAAAAGGAAATTCGCTAATCATGCGGACCTATGCATAAAAAATGTTTATAATGAGAATAAAATATGTCCTATAATAAATAAGTAAAAACACTTTTATTATCATAATAAATCCTACAGCTACATTTAACACACTGATGAAATGCTGGTTTAATCAATACCATATATATACGGCGAAACTAGTTAAAATGATATTGATTTATTTACAATGCAAAATGCTTACACTTATGCTACTTCATAGTTAGGAAGTTTATAGTTTATGCTATGGAAATCCGCTGGTATAATGGTTAGTTCGCGTGTCTGCCAGCCAGACCGTCCTAGTTCAATTTCGATATGTGTCTGTGGTAGGAAAACTTAGTCTGGCAGTACGGCACTGTTGTTTCTAATTAAAGCTATAGAATCTCACTGTAAAGTCACGGCTCATATTTAGTCTTGACGGTAAATGCCTGCACTATGACTAGTAGTAATAGGGTGGGGAGGCAAAGCCAGGCAAATAGGCTACGTTGTTGGGCCCTTCTTGCTAGCCCCCATTCCTTAGTCTAAACACTTTAAACCACCTCCACCAAGAATCTCTTGGAAAGGATAAGATTATTGGCACTATGACTAATAAGGTAAATCATGTAAGTACTTAGTTAAAAGGGCCTTACTGCGTTTTCTTCTAAGTGATCAATAACCTCTCTCTAATTACTACAACTTACTACAAATGACCTTAGTTTCTAATGTTTTAACATAATACTAATTGCAAGCGAAGCGACACATCTTTCTACCTTATATTTGTCAGGGTAACAGAATATTTATTTCTTTCTCTATGCGTACATATATTCATTTATTTCTCTATGCGCTCATATATTCATTTATTTCTTAGTAAGTACATATATTAATTTCTTTTTTTATGCGTACATATATTAATTTCTTTCTCTATGGGCACATATATTCATTTCTTTCTCCATGTGTACATATATTCATTCATTTCTATGTAAGCTCATATATTCATTCATTTCTATGTAAGTAAATATATCCATTCCTATCTCCATGATTACATATATTTATTAACTTTTAAGTTAGTACATAAATTCATTTCTTTCTCCAAGAGTTCATACATTCATTTATTTCTATGTAAGCTCATATATTCATTTCTTTCTCTATGATTACATATAGGTTTGAACCTCAAGACATTTCCTTATAGTTGTGACTTATATCATAAAGACGGATTTATTAAAAAACAATACTTTTCCTATTCACCTAAGAAGAATAAGTGTGGAAAATACAATTTTCTTCTTCTGTTATAGGGGATATAAAAAATTCCAGACACTGCTAGTTTCTAGTTTAATTATTTTCTCCTTTAACTTTTACCCTACTAAAGAAAAGTATTAATTTTTGTTAAATCTAGTGTTATAATTTTTCATAGCTTTTGTTACTCGGAAATAAAAAAAAGTTATCCAGTAATAGGGTATTTAGTGTAACTAGTGAAAACCCCCAGTCTGGCCTTGTTGGGAGCGAAATCTTGTTGGGTTAAGGTAGCGCAGTGGTATCAAACTTTCCCCCGCCATAAAACCACCGGACCAACTTTCTGGGAAAGTTTCCCTCTGCAATTTTCACTCCTTTTCTTTAACTTTCTAAATAGGAACTAAATTGGACGAGATAGTTGAAGTAAACTAAGCATTTGATAAGGAATCATATTTAAAGTTTAGGTGTGACCTTTTAACCACCCTGGTTGTAATTTCTCCTTCCCAAGTTGCACCCTTCCTAGATTCTCTGTAATTCTCGGTCCTGCCCAACTTTCTGACCAAGGAGTTAAAAGGGTTAACATAATAAATAATCACAAGGAGGTATAATGAAAATCAAATTGCAGACTGTTATCGAATTAATGTCTTTTGGGGTTCATTTGCTACTTAATAGCATTTCTAATGATGTTGCTAAACTTTTATTTTATGAAGCTGATAACTTCTCTAATAACTATTTAAATGTTTTTGAGCTTATATATCTGAGATGCTTGTAACTTCAAAAATGCTATTTACTAAAATTAAAAAGGTTGTATTTACCGGAAGTTAAAGAAGCAATCGAAGAATCAGCTACCGTCGATACTTGCTGTTGGATATAAATATCCCTGGACCGGTTTCGGCATAACGCCATCATCAGCAGGCGGGGCAACACTCGAGCTCTCAACTAATAAAGTTAAATCAGTAATTAACTTCTAGTCTCAATGAGCACGACGAGCCCTCTAAAGATGATCTTCAGAGGGCTCGTCGTGCTCATTGAGACTAGAAGTTAATCACTGATTTAACTTTATTAGTTGAGAGCTCGAGTGTTGCCCCGCTGCTGATGATGGCGTTTATGCCGAAACCGGTCCAGGGATATTTATATCAACAGCAAGTATCGACGGTAGCTGATTCTTCGAATGCTATTTACTTGTCGATTATACCATAATACCATATAGGTATAAACGACAAGTAATGATACCATATTGGTATAAACGACAAGTAATTTTACCATATTGGTATAAACGACAAGTAATAATACCATATAGGTATAAACGACAACTTAATAATACCATATAGTATAAAACGACAAAGTAATAATACCATATAGGTATAAACGACAACTAATAATACCATATAGGTATAAACGACAAGTAATAATACCATATCGGTATAAACGACAAGTAATTTTACCATATTGGTATAAACGACTAGTAATAATACCATATACATTTTTGGACTCGATGTCACCGATTAATGTAATTTGGCTGATACCATAGAAGGAAGGAAAATCCACATTTGACAACACACTTCATGTGCTACTGTGTCCAATCCCATGGCGGTCCCAAAATTAAACTTTGTGGACTTTATACTAACAGTTTAAGCTGTTTTAGGATTTTCTTTTAAAAAATTGGCTTTTTGAGATATTAGCATTTGTATTTTATATTTGCTTATAATAAGAAATTGGGACTAATGATCCAAAAGTATGTAGAATCTATTTGAAAGAGCCATGTTTAATCTTTTAAACGCCACTAAAATCCTAACCTAAGCAGAACTTTAGATACAGCCATTTTTGTAGTTAAAGAAATGTTGAAAAATCATATTTTTTGGAAAATTCACCACCTTACTGCGGCAATATGGCTGCACCAAATGAGCTAAATGTGTTTTTCCTTCCTTCTATGGTATCAGCCAAATTACATTAATCGGTGACATCGAGTCCAAAAAATGTACTTTTTTGTGTTGATTTGACATGGAATAACCCGGGAGAAAAATAACTTTGCCATGCCAACTACTTTACTCTTGCTCCCCTACTTCACTTCTGCAGTTGGTAGCGTCTTCAGCTCTTAACTTGACGGTTACTAGTTCGATTCTCACAGGATCGATAATAGTAACCTTCTTAATAAGTTTTATCACCGATTATGTTAGACAATTTATAACTTTTTCTGGTTTAATGATGTAGTTTTAGATAACTATGTCACTAAAACTATATGACTAACCTTAGATGAATAAATTTTTGTATATTTAATACGGATAGAATATTTGAAAGATTTTTAATAATTGTATTTAAAAACAATATTAATTTTTAAATTACGTATTGTGGGCTTTCAAAACAAAATATTTTAAAACTAACCATATTCAGCAAGTTTTCACTCGCCAAATATCAATTTGGGTTTCAGCACGAACCGATACTGGATGTCGGCGCTGAGGGCCGCTTCGCGGCTCTGCGCCTTTATGTGGCCGCTTCATGGCCACCGCCTTTTTGTGATTGTGTCCTATATCCGTTAGTTATATTACTATTTTATATAACTGGCACACTGCTACGCTATAATGGTTAACATTAAAATGATTCCTCTGGCTTTGGCCTCAGAAACCAATTAGACTGCCCAGGGAGCAGAATTCGCTTTTCTCTTTTTGTAATTTAATAACTATTATTTTTACTCTTCCTTATTTTAAGTTTAAATGGAAAATTTTCTATTTGTCATTCTTATTTTAATTACTTCTTTAAAGCACGACTAGCTCTAAACGGTTTTATTTTACATCTCGGTTCGTTATGTGTCATTGATCCTTGAAAAGGAAATATACTCTCTACTACCTTTTCCGTGCCAAATTCCTGTGTCTAGAAAAATATTTTGGTTGTAAGGGAGGAAAACTACACCGTAAGGGATAATGAAACCGGAAAAAGGAAACTCTGAAAAGCTGACAAGACTGGTCGTGTTGTTTCCTTCCTACCTGTATGTTTTCCTAAATGTCGTTTCAACGTAACATGTCTCTTACGACACAATGAAATGCTTTGGTGATTCTTTTTTTCAACGTTAGACGTTAAAAATGTTCATTTAACGGGACAGTGTAGAGAAAAGAGCTATAGATGCCAAAACCTGTAGTTTGATTTTAAAGTTACTGTCATTCCATTTTATCATTAAAAAGTTAGTTCATTCTGCACTATAACGAGAGGCAGCATACTTTTAAACTTATGCGTGAACTGACTTCAAATACTTAAAAGCTACTGGGGCGGTTGTCCGCATTCCGGTCAAATTTCCTTTAGAATGCGTATTTCCGTGCTTAACAATCCATTTCATGCTTAAGATTCCGGTTTGTACTCTGTAACTTGAGCAGTTTCTTTATTATCAAGCACTACTTATACTCATAACTCTTTCATTCTGTATTTTTCAAGAGAAATAGGCATAATTATCCTGTTGTTTATGCAATGCCATGATGTCTCTGAAATTATGGCCAGGCACACCATAATTTGCACTAGTTCAAAGTTCACATAGTGTCTTAAAGTTTTTCATTATCATTTCATAATTATTTTTTGGCAAAAATAATAACCTTTAATTTATGAAAATTTTGCTGATTCAGCAAACCAGGTTAATGACGTCACAGCAATCTAGTTTTCATGAAGTGTCGTGTTATTTACAAAGGTTGATTTTCGTGCCAAATTTGATATATATATATATATATATATATATATATATATATATATATATATTATATATATCTGTGTGTATAGTTATAGACAACTTTCTGAAAACCTGACAACCATTATAAAGGTCTTAGGAATACCTGATACAGATAATTCAGGTGGAATCTCGATTCCGGATTCTTCGCAGACATTACTTTTCCTATATACCTAAGGTATAAACAAGGAAAATTAATGATAAGGTTTTGTTTTCCATCATCGAGCATTTTGTGATACCACTTATCCTTCTCTCTCTCATTGTTCAATTTTTTAACATTTATTTGTAGGGGTTTTCTTTTCTAGGAAAAACTAGACGAGTGGCTACACCACTGAGGTTGCCTTTTTAATTCCATCGTTTGTATAAGTAAAGTCCTATTAAGTCAAAACATGTCTGTCATTAGCTGGATAGATAGTTACTTGAAAAAAAGAAGTTGGCGAGGCAATGAACAGTGAGCGTTATTATGTGTCTTCTCCTAAAAGAAATCTGTTAATTGTAATGGAAAAATATAATGAAGCGAGAGGAACGTTTCAGATGAACCAATATTTTATTCTGAAAATATTGGGGAAAACTTGATCATAGTCTTTCGAAAAAGACCTCCTTGTCCACTTGTGATAGTTCAAATATACCATTATTTAAAAAAAAATAGAACACAAGAATATTAACTGCTTTAAATCATGCATTCCTCTTTAAGTAGTTCAATACCAATTTTACCATTTTTTGAAAATTGTTCGCCGTGAAAAATGTTCAAAACTACAAGTAATATGTGTTTTTAACAAAGCCTACAAAAAGTAAAAATTGTTCGGATGTAATGAGGTTTTTAAATACAGTCGAATATAGTACAGTTACCATACGTGGTAGCAAAATTACCTTATTTGAGCAATTGCTACTGAAAAGATGGTATTACATTTGAGTATAAACAAAAACTTGCATTGCTTACTTTTCAATAGTCAAGGAGCGTGCTTTCCCATAGTCTTAAGGATTTAGTGTTAGTTTATACCTTATTCTTTGATCATTATACCTTGCCAGAATATTTTTTGAGAAAGACTACAAGTTTTAGAGGGTCTTTTACTTTAAATATAAGTGAAGTTAGTCTATATTAATCTAGAGTAACTGAAAAAGTGAACATCCTACTTCATAAACGTATTTTTCTACTGAATATTCCTTAAAACTTATTTATTTTAGTTATTATAAAATATTTTTCAGTTTATATGTAAAATACATATGAGTTGCTCATATATAATAGGCGGGAGTGTAAATAAATAAATAAATAAATAACCATTTATTGCATAACATAATTACATACTATTTAAAATTAATACTGACTAATACTTTTTTTTTATTTCATGCAAATCGGCCTGAGCCGTGGTACCTTAGAGGCTTGTCCTAGCTTGGACTTGATAAAATTAAAACTAAAGTTTAAATTTGAGTTTAACCTATGAGTTGATTTTTTTTTTATTTTTTATTTTTTTTATTTTTATTTATTTTATTTTTTAATGCTCTAAATAATTTAACAATTTTTATAAGTAATATTTCTTAAACTATATTAACATGCATACATGCCTAATATCTATATAATAAATTAACAAAATAAATAACATAATAAATACACAATAAACAATATAATTATAACTACAAATTATCTAAAAAACAACTAAAAAAAACACAATCTATTACAAGTGAAATAATCTTATACTTAAATTTATTTATTTATTATTATTATTTTTATATATATATATACACACACATACACATATACACACATACATACATATATATACATATATATACACACATATATACATATATATACACACACATACACATACACATACATACACACATATATACACACATATATATATATATATTATATATATATATATATATATATATATATATATATATATATATATATATATATATATCAATATTATTATTTTAATTTTTTTTATACAAATATACATCTAAGTATACTCTAAGCAATCTTTTCCATTCATTTCTGTCATTTGCAACTCGTTGCCATAAACATTTCCTATCTATAACTCGACGCATTTCCTCATCCCAAGTTACACTAGGTCTACCTTGTTTTCTTTTTCTATCCCTAGGATACCATGAGATCATATCCTTTGTAAACCTATCGTCTTTTACTCTGACTATATGTCCGCTCCATCTCCATTTTCTCTCAACCATAACCTCTCCTATATCCCTCAGCTTTGTTTCATTCCTTATCCACACGTTACACTTCCTATTTTTCCTACTAATCCTGAGCATACTTCTCTCCATCCTACGTTGAGTTATACGCATCTTTTTTATTACTTTTTCTGGCATAGCCCAAGTCTCACATCCATACGTCATTACCGGTAACACACAAGCATTCCATAACTTCCTTTTTGATTCCATATTCACGTTTGATCGGAATAGATACCTATATTTATTGAATGTTCTCCATCCTAATCCTATTCTTCTTCCTATTTCTTTCTCGCTTTCTTTCTCTTTTATATTTATTAATGTACCAAGATATATATATTCATCAACTTCTTCTATCGCATTATTCTCAACTCTTATTTCTCTTTTATTTCCTTCCGTATTCAGTGACATCACTTTAGTTTTTTGTAAATTAATCTCAAGACCAATCATCCTCGCTTCTACTATCAACTCTAACAACATTTCTTCCGCATCTACATAGTTCTCAGCCAGGATAATGACGTCATCGGCGAACTTAATTATATTCAAGTATCTTCCATTTATTCTTATTCCCTTTTTGTCCCACTTACACTTCTTGCATATTTTTTCAAGTAATTTTATGAAAAGTTTACCGGATAGTACGTCACCTTGTCTTATGCCTCTCTGGACTTTGACCTTTCTCTCTTCACCTTCTATTCTAATATTTAAGTTGGCTTCCTCGTAAATTTCCCGAAAAATTTGTACATAAGTTGTGTGTATACCACTATCCTGTAGACAACTAATTACCTCTCCTTTGTAAACCGAGTCAAACGCCTTTTTGAAATCAACGCATACCATAACCAAAGGAAAACTGTAATCGTGAGCTCTTCTTATTAGCTGCTTAATGACGAATATATTATCTAACGTTGACATATTTTTCCTGAACCCTGTCTGCGTTTCATCGATGTCTCTGTCCAGATCTCTTTCGATTCTCAGCGATATTATGTTCATAAATAGTTTATACAAGATGGACAGCAGGCTTAGTGGTCTGTAGTTATCTATCAGCAACCTGTCACCTTTTTTAAATAATAGTATAAGTTCGGCTTCGTACCAAGATTTGGGAACTATTTTAGTTTTGAGACACAAGTTGAATAGGGTATGCAGAGCGTTAATTATTGTATCACCACCAGATTTTATCTCCTCGCTTGTAATTCCATCTTTCCCTGCAGCTTTACCTTTTTTTAATCTCTTTACTGCTCTCTCTACCTCTTCTTTTGTAATAACTGGAACCTCTTCTTCTTCACTCATATGTTCATTTACTTCAGTTTTTTATTTTTATTTAGACCCTTCATTACTATTTTCCCACTTCTTTTTAATACTTCCTTCCTTTCAACGCTCTCACTGTATAAGTCTTCGTAAAAATTTGTTATTATCTCTAGTATTTCTTTTTTCTCTTTCTTTACATTTCCTTCTTTATCTTTTAATCCTATTAATTTATCCTTTCCTATCTTTTGAGATCTCCAATATTTCCTAAACTTCCGCCATTTTCAATTATTCCATTTAGTTTATTTTATTTTCTTTCTGTCACTCCAATCTTTCATATTTTTCCTGATAAGTTTTGATATTTCAGCTCTCTCAACTTTATCCCTATTCTTTCTTTTTAATCTCCTCCTCTTTTCTAATAATCTCTTTATCTCCTTAGGTATTTCTTTTCTATATCTATTCTCTATTTACTCCGTTTACCTTTTTAGTTGTGTGTTTTATTGATTCGCATAATATTTTTTCATAATTGTCTAAATCTTTCTCATACTTATTTAATTCACTTCGATTTATAAAATTCTTTAATTCTGTTTCATACTCCTCTTTATTTGCATTTTCTTTCAGTTTAATACTAACAATATTCGTTTTATTTGGTCGTTTATACTTGATTTTCTTAATATTAAGTACTGCCTTTACAGCTCGATGGTCACTTCCTATATCTACAGTTTCGTCCACCTCTACATCGTAAATTATATTTGCTCTGTTACTCAGTATAAAGTCTATTTCATTCCTAGTTACACCATCAGGGCTGCACCACGTCCATTTCTTGCTTTCGGCTTTGTTAAAAAACGTATTCATTATATACAGGCTGTTTCCATCAGCGAACTCAATCAAATTCTTACCTCTATCGTTCCTTTCTCCGATCCCATATTTCCCTATAACATCACTGTCACTTAATTCCTTTTTACCAATTTTTGAGTTAAAATCACCTATCACCAGTGTATACTTACATACATCTTCCTCCAATGCTGTCTGAAGTATTGAATAAAATTCTTCAATTTCTTCTTCGGTTGAAGCAGATGTAGGTGCGTAAACCTGAATCAGTTTTAACCTTCCTCCACCTATCTTTTTATCTAGCTTCCATATCATTTTTGATATACGATGGCCGTAAGACTTAAAACAAATGATATTTTTCAGACTCCTATTGTTCACTATAAAACCTGTACCTCCCTGTGATCCGTTACCATTCCAATACATTTCTCTGTCATTTTCTATCGATATCAGGCGCTCTCCATCTCTTCTAGTTTCACATATACCTATAATATCAGGCGGGAGTGTAAAAATATAATATAATAAAAGAAAAGATAAATGTGTTTTTACGGGAGATAAACTATATATTTGAATTTAATATTTTACATTAAAAGACAATAATATATGTGAGATTTAGTTTTCACATTATCTGTCACAATAAAAAATAAAATAAAAAAAAATAAGGAAACGATAAAAGTAACGTTACTTTTTATTTAGAATACAAATAGAAAAGCGTTCTTTTATTTTTTTACTCCTCTACTTTTATATTTAGTATACATACTATTATTTTGTGAGCCAATTGTAAAAGAGCCTCATTTTTAGGGACCCCCCATGTTAGGGCGAGGGGAACGTAAATTAACGAGCTTTTTTGGCTTGAACCCAAGATATAGTCGACGAATATTCAGAAGGCACTTCTAGACTAAGAGTTTTTTTCTAATATATTTACTAAATGCGTGTAAATGCTTTTGTTCTTTCCGAGTTTTTTCTTGACGCTCATAAGAGGTTTTAAAACATTAGAAGACGTATAAAATATTATATATGTCTATACTTATGTATTAATATAGAGAACAGAGTTACAAATCAAAATTTTATTCACTTCTGACTGATTTATTATTAACTCTAACTACACATTTTACCATTTATATGTTTCTATTTGTGTTAATTATTTTGAATCTTTCATTATTACTTTGAATAAAAATCACTTTAAAATAAGGTGGCAGGCTTGAAGAGAGGGGGTAAGAGAAGGTTATTTCGTTTGACGAAGGTAAAAAATATTTTTAAAAAAATCAGTCTTTAGATCATTTTCTAGAGCAGTTTCGGATTTTCAGAAATGTTTTAATATAATTTTCGTGTTCGGGCTATTTTAATTTTTTTCTTTAATTTCAGACATTTATTCAGTAGTAATTTTAATAGTTCAATATCTTTTCAAACTAATTAAAGAAATTGTTTATTTTCTTAATCAATCATTAAATAAATTGTATACTATTGCTTTTATAAAAATAAAGGAGCGATTAAAAGTTGTAAAAGTATATATTTTCAATCATAACAATAGTTGATAATAGTGCTATGTCTAAATTATAATTTTAATCAAAAATTTTTTAATTATTTTTTAATTATAATTTTAAACATAAGTATATTGTGCTAGAACTCACATATTTCTAAACATTATTAATAGATGATGAACCTTCTCTAATCTTTTTAAATCTCTCTGCTACCCACTTTCTAAAATTACATATTTAAACTTCAATTATTTATTACAGATTAAAAATTATTAACATTAAGATTTGAATTTATTAAATAAAAAAGTTTAAGCGTTGTTTGAAAATAGCATAGTTGTATCACTTAGTAATCATTTTTAATTAAAGCTAAAATTTCCTGAAGTTAAAATTGAAAAGTTTAAAACAATATAGTATGTTTATAATAATTTTATTAAGATAAATTATAAATTATTATGCATTTTGAAGTTTACCTTTTGGACTAATTGTAAATTTGATGTCATTTCAAGTATTTTTTCTCCATTACTTTAACAAAATCAAACCCTAGAAGACCATAAGATATTGATGTGATCAATACTTCTTGGACTTAAAACTAAATTTCAATTCAAGAAAGTGGCTATTTTGATCTATTTCTTGTAAAGATTAGTTTAAGAGAGAAGAAATGAATTTGTTTGTAATTTCTTTATTAGTTTTATTAGAATCAAGTTATGGCTACAATCCTCCGCCATATTACCCCAGCACTATTCCAATAGGTAAAGCATGTTGTATTATATATTTTTGCATTTGTAGCATAATAGGTACGCTTTTGTTTTAAATTATTAAACATATATAATTATATAAATTATTTAAATGATATGTCGACGCTGTTTTAAGTAAAAATCTCAGCTAGATCGTATTCTTTCTCTTTTTCGTATTATTACAAAATAAAGGTTAAATTTTATATCGTTTCTCAAAATAATAATTTATTAAGTTTAATTGAAATTTTAAATATTGTTTATAACAAATACTACGATGACTACCTAAATGGTAATATTACAAAAGGGTAGCTGACAATAATAAATTAACAAAGTAGAACCTTATGATGTGTATTCTAAGACTTTCCCGCTCTTGGAACTAGGAGAGGGGATACATTTAGTTTAACCTATATCAAGATTCAAAATATGAGCGCAAAAGGTATTCATCTAAATCGAAAAAATAAAAAAAAGTCTCTTCATTGATGTAAATATTTATTTAAAATGAAGCATAAGGGGCTTTCTCAACCAACACTCACGGTGGGATGTTGAGAAATTATTATATAAGTTTTAATTTATCATTACCTGTTTTAAGAGTCTTTTAACGGATAATAGTTGTTGATTCATCAACTTACAATATGAGAGAACAATATAAAACGTATGTATGTGTTTCTCCTTTTTCATCACCTGCTTAGCTTCTTCGCACTTTTAATGATTTTTGTTTTTCATCTTGGATTGCTATCATTCTACTCTTCTACGACTGCATCCAATAAGTTTTTCACTTAAACCAATTTTTCCATGTAGGGCTTGAATTTTTATGTAAAAGTTGATTTAGTCTTCTAGGATTTTAAAGATTACTATCTTAACCGTTACAGACATTCAATCTTCAAACCTGTAGGTCTCTGGCGAGGTGAGAGTTGTGGCGCCACTTACTAGGCAACCTCCTTTCAAACCTTGCTGAACCTTTAAACCTCTACGCCCGGTCACAAATATGTGCGTCAGAGCCTAGCGTCTGCAGCTTCGCATTCAATTTTCAATTTCCCAGTATCAACTTTTCAACTTTACTTGCCAAAGCCCTTAATTTCTCAGTTTTCAAGTGCTTATTGGTACCAGATTATCGTGTCTAATTTTCCAATTTCTACAAGTTATACATGAATTTTTATGTGTAGAGTTTATCCTTAAATGTACACGCTATTTTTTATGAAATGAGCTAAAAACCTAATTATATTACCTTGGTTAACCTCTAATGATAAACAGTGGCGTAATTACCTGCTGCCGCGATGTCGTATTAATAAATACTCTCATCCTCTAAATTCTTGATATTTATTTCTCATTCACTGGTCAAAGCTTACTTTGTATTGCGGTTAGAATTAATAGTAATTAATTAATTCTAACAGCTATAAACCGCTAGAAATTAAATATATGCTAACCGCTAATAATTAATTAATTAATTAATTTCTAACTGCTGCTAATAAATTAATTTTAACTTCGTTAGAATTAATAGTAATTACGATGTTACTCAATTACTTTCTTTCATAACTTCGCGCGCTCAATGTTAGGGAATCTACTCGCAGCTATTGGAAACTGATCAAACTTCATTTGCAAAACATAACTTCAATATGAAATATGTTTATTATATTGAATTTATCCATAATATAAAAGTTCTAAATTAAATAAACGGGTACGGGGTACCTTGGAACTTTTCCTCCCCTCATCGGATTCGCTACGCTCATCCTCATTAATTCGGACCCGCTTCGCTCGTCCACAAAATATAAAAATCTCAAATGTACTTCAGCGCGTCTTTTGTTTCACTTCGCTCGTCCTCAGACTCAAACAGTAAATACCTTTGTATTATAGCGAGTAGTCACCTATCCAGACACTGACCTCGCTATATGATGCTTAATTTTTATGATCAAACAAAAACCCTAGATTTACTTGCTTAATCAAAACAAAACTTAGTACACTTATTTATAATATACATGAGTATAATACTTGTACAAATTTCAACTCAATTGAGATTTTTTGTGATTATTTGCAAATTTATAAAAAAACGTATACTACACATTCGATAAAAATAAACTAATGCTGATAATGAGATCAAACTTGGCTCATATGTTGGTTGTATACATGAGTACATGGGTGCCAAATCTCAAAGCAACCAACAATTATTTCCGTGTTTTACGCATTTTCAAGTCATAATTCGGGTTTTTGACGTCTTAAAAAATATTTTCCGGATTGCAACAACTAGACCTAGAGAATGATTTTTGTACCAAGTTTAAACTGTGTAGTATAAATACACTGGGTAATAGGATGATAACAGACACACACGCACGCGTACATACACACACATATAGAGAGACAACTTTGTGAAAACCACTTAGGAGGCCTTAAAACACTTTGAACGGATAATTCAGTTGAAATCCTGATTTCGGATTTTCGCAAAGATAATACATTTTATATATATCTACGGTATAAATAACGAAAAGTAATAAAAAACATGAATCATCTTAATATAAATTATTTAAACTCCTCCCCTGTCAAATAAGTGTTAATAGAGTTGTTTTAGTAATTAGTTTAAAAATCAGACTTTTCCCACCACGTTTCTAAACATAGAAAAATAAGTTTTTTTTAGAGACCCGAAAAACTCGAGGCTGTTAAACAATTATGAACAGACTACAAAACTCACTAGAGCCCCCCCCCCCCTTCCAGAAGGGAGATGGAAATGTCGTGAGAATGAAATATTGTGCTGCCATTGTTGGTTTGTTAGCAGTTAAAATAAATTTGTTAGAGATGGCGACAAATATGCTTGTAAACTCTCTGTGTTAGATTTCTCCTCTACATTTATTTATTTCTCATCTCTATTACGTTTCTTTTTTTGTAGTGTTTTATTTTCATTTCACTCATCACACAAGGCTGTTTAAAACTTATGTGCTTTTATTATTAATTATTTTGACTTCCTTATTTTGATTTCCTCGACATACTTATTTTGACTATTTCCTCGACATACTTATTTTGACTATTTCCTCGACATACTTATTTTGACTATTTCCTCGACATACTTATTTTGACTATTTCCTCGATATACTTATTTTGACATTTCCTTATTTTATACCTTAGATATATAGGAAAATTATTGCGTTTGTACTAAAAACCCGAAACCGTCCGGGAAATAATTTTCCTACAACGTCACTAACTTCTATTTATGATTCAGCCAACATTTATAAAACCCGGAAAAATGTTTAATTTAAATTGAAATTTGGCACAAATAAAGTCATATATTAGACCAACAAATGTTTTTTCTCAATGTTATTATTTGTTAAATTTTATTTAATAACATTTAACAAACTGTTGAAAATCAGTATTAGTTATTAATACTTACTAGAGAGATCATCAATGGAAAAGATGGAAAAACTCTAACCTTAGTAAATTGACCCTTGTGTGTTCAAATTTACCATAACTATTTTAGTAACTTGTACTCAATATGATAATTGTAATAATATGACCATATTTCGGTATTTTTTCGTCAAGCTATTATTTGATATGTTTACAAATATATATATATATATTATATATAATATATATATATATATATATATATATATATATACATATTATATATAAATAAATAAATAAATTAAATGTGTGTGTGTGTGTGTTTCTAGACACCTTCTTGTAAACACGTTATCTTTCGAACTGATTATTATTTTTTAATCAAGCTTAGTACAAAAATCAACCCTTGAAAACCACCACCTATTGAAAACCAGGTTTTTGTGACGTCAGTAACCCGGTTTGCTGAGTTAAAAATGTTTGCATTGATGCATCTTTTTGTGAAGTATAAAAGTTTTACTTATATACGACTCGTATATCTACAGTATTTGTCAGATTACTTATATTAAGCAGCATCGACCTTGGTCATTGCTTGGATAGGTAATGAAAGAGATGTTTATTGTCTGAAGACAAGTAAAGCGAGTCCGGGGACATACTGCAATATAAATTAGGTGATTTCCATATTGTAAGGAAAAGACAAGTGAGGTAGAAAAGTTACGAGGCACCGACCTTTTCCTTTTTATTTAATAATTTGTAAGCTGGTAATTGAATAATGCTCGCTTGATTATAGACAATTTTCCATCGTAATATTGTTGAGAAAAAACTGGTTCAACATGTTCTCCACTTGTCTTCCCCACAATATAGAGTGGTTTAGAATAAAAAAACATCCTTGATTGGAAAAGTTAAAGTGGAATGGTCAACCCTTTCCATTATAATTGGGTAGACTTGATTTTCCTTAGTTTCCCTCCAAGCATTTTTTATTCCTTTAGAAAACTAGATGTCATAGCTATTTCATTGATATACCATAGCTATTTTATTGGTAAAGTTTACTAGAGGTTTTTAAAGCTTATTACTGAAGGTATATCGATCCACTTGTTTATAATGATAAATAATCGGGCGCGGGATACCTCGGTACTTATCTTCTCAAGTTTGGACTTGCTTCGCTTGGCCTTAAAATATAATTACTATCCGAAACTGGTATATACCCAGAGGCTCCGTATCGTTCCGTCGACAAATCACTTCGTCGACAAATCATTCCATCGACAAATCCTTTGCGTCGACAAATCATTGCGTCGACAAATCGTTCCATCGACAAATAATTTGAGTTTGTCGACGAAACGAATCGGGTTGTTGCGTCGACAAATCATTCCATCGACAAATCATCCGTCGACAAGTTATTTGTCGACGGAACGATTTGTCGACGCAGTGATCTGTCGATGGAATGATTTGTCGACGCAACAAACCGGTTCGTTCCGTCGACAAATCATTCCGTCGACAAATCATTGCGTCGACAAATCGTTCCGTCGACTAATAAATTGTCGATGCAATGATTTGTCGACGCAATGATTTGTCGACGGAATGATTTGTCGACGGAACGAATCGGGTTGTTGCGTCGACAAATCATTCCATCGACAGATCACTGCGTCGACAAATCGTTCCGTCGACAAATCGTTCCGTCGACAAATATTTTTGAGATACTATTTTTGCAATTCCAGCCTGTATTGTTTAATTGTCTACTTACATTACGTCAGGCGTTTTAAATTATTTTCTTCGTGAATTGTAGGGACTTATTTATTTTTATTTTAGTTTTTGATTAGTGTTATTGTTGTCAAACTTATATTTCATAATTACAAGAATTGAATTAATCTAATCTGTTAATTGAACCAATACTTAGAAGTAAGACCCCACAAAAATGACGTTTATATAGTTGTTTAGATGGATGGGCGGACATGGAGGGCCGACGAGCAATCGTTATGTTACTACAATTGAAACCTGGGTTCAAATCCTGGTGGAGACAATAATTTTTATCGTTTTTTTACATTTTGTAAGTTTATAACTAAAAAAGAATTCGAACCCAGGTACTCGCAGGCCCAAAAAACATCAAAAACGACTCCACACTTAAAATATGTGGTTTACTGGTCATATTTTTGGTTTTATGGTAATCGAACAGCGTATCTTGAATGATAATTAATAATATACCCTGGAATGCAAAATGCAAACCTCGAAGCAAACTTAAAAACTTGCGCAAGGAGCCGTTTAAATATTGTATAGAAATGTGAAAAAGAAAAGTATTGGTGCGTTGTGGGTGCGTGCGCGTATAGAAGGGACGCCATAGCTCTGACCCTGACTAATAATAACAAACCCTTTAGTAATAACATTTGTATAAACACTTCACGGGTTCAAAATAAAGCAAAATCGTGCCTTATTTTTGCCTACTCTTATTCATTTTTCTAAGAATTATTTTTCTGTTTAAACAAAATCATCATAAATCCCTCGAAAACTTATCTTTTAATGTTTTGACCAAACTTCCCTCTTTTTTTTAGTGAATAATACTTTCCTTTATACGATTAATCAGGAAAACAAAAAAAAAATAAAAAATAAAAGTACAGTTACGTAACAGACATTTTAATTACTACCCAAACGTAAAACTTAATTTAAAAAATTAATTTCAGGTAAATATTCTAATACATTAACATATAAAGGTTTGTCGTGGCAAGTATTTTCAATAAATAACTTTTGGTTTATAACCTCTCTCTATTGTTACTTTTCCTCTTACCATAGGTCTATACGCAAAGTATTGTTTGCAAAAAAACCTAAAACCAGGATGACACCGGAATTTAGGTGTTTTTAAGATCTCCTGATTAGTTTTTGCAAAGTTTTCTGTCATTATATATTTTTTCCTCTTTATTAGTAACCCTACTACTATAAGGCCGACTTGGGTAGGTTTTTTAAATAATTGTAAAGAAGTCGGAAAATTATCTATTTGAGTAAAAAATTCGGTACAAGGGTATACCTTTACGAAAAAAATCAGTAAAGCTTTGTTTCAATACGACATGATGTTTGTTGGATTATAGAAGATAGGCAGCATTGAGCGAGGTCAGTGCTGTATGGGCGACCGCTAAGATTGACACGGATGCATTTACTATCTTAAGACAATCGAACGAGACCAATGGCATGTTGCAATATAAATTTGGTGAACTGTATTTATATGCTTTGGACGAGCGAAGCGAGTCCAAAGCAGGGAGGACGAGCGTAGTTAATCCGATGTAATGAGTAAAAGTTTCGAGGTACCCCGTATCTGATTTTTTTATTTTTCCTTCGCGGCAGCAAAATCCGTTGGGTTCAGGATTCCATTTCATCGCAGAACAAAAGACATACATTTGTTGGCTTCTCGGTGCTCGAATGTATTTAATTATTTTCGGCCGAATAGCAATTAAATGCCATCATATGATTTCTATTTTATTTTATTCGTTTTTACTTCAGATATAATTTCTTTTTTGTATAAAGATTACTAACAATTAAAAATAAAACGATTTAAATTAATTTAAAAAAACATACATGTTTATGCATATTAATCTAATTCAATTTTAAGTTAGATGAATCGGGCACTTTACTATAAACACGATTTAAATTGACGGTGTGGGAAATAGAATGTTTATGTTCTTTTCTTTATAAAATGTCATACTCTTAATCTTTGGCCAATCACATTCCTCCATCTCTTTATTTTATAACACAGTTATTTTAAATATTTTATTAGCACACAATAATTCAGTTGATTGAGTACAAAATGAGTTACTTTTTAGGTTGCTTTCTAGCTCTGACCTGTTTAATATTTTTAATATAATATTTAAGTCATACTTACATAAAATTAAGGACCGTGCGTTATGCAAAAACGGTTTAACCAATAAAGAAATATGATTTCTAGATAAACACTCATAGCTTTTTATGATTAGAAATGTTAATATTTTGTTTAAAAGCAACTATTTTCAAAATCAAGCGTTTTCAAATAATGAATACTCAAAATTTATTTTAAAAGTATTATAAAATTATTTTTTTCTTTTTAGCGAATTTTCATTATGAAAATGACGCTTATGAGGTTGTTCGGATGACGGAAGTTGAGGATGGGAGTGAGTGAAATCGGTTTCTATTGACTTCCTGATAACAAAAAAATATGTCCGAAAAAAGTTTATATATATATATATATTATATATATATATATATATATATATATATATATATATATATATATATATATATGTATATGTATGAGTTTCTAACCTTTCGTATGGCGAACGATAACTCTTGAAGGCGTTCTACGAAACTTTGCAAATCGCGAGATGTTGAGGAGGTTACGAGGCCTATTGTTTATAAAAAACATTATGACGTCATCAATCAAAGTTATGACGTCATGATTTTTTTTTTTTTTTGAAACTTGAAAATGGCTTTAAAACAAGGTATTTCGTTTTAAGGTAGACGGCTAGCTCAAAATCAAACCATCACAAATGGCGCAAACGATAATATATATATATATATATATATATATTATATATATATATATATATATATATATATATATATATATATATATATATAATCTTGTATATATGTACATATACGTCTAGGTCAAAGACTCGTACGATATCTGTTGGGTTCAGTAGTGTTAGGGGGTGGGGATATAGTATAAAAGAGGGACCTCTACCTCTCCTCTACCGCTCCATCCTGGTAACCCTACTGTCCCAGAGAGACAGGACAAAAATGGATTCCGTTGAACCATGCCGAGCTAAGCAGGCCCGTAAAGCGGAAGAACCTTAAAGTACTCTTAATATGGTCGAAGTCATTCTAAAACGATTGCGACCGGTTTCAGCTCAATCAGTCAATTTTAACTGACAGAAACGGTATTTTATTTTAAAAAATCATGATGTTTACGCCACATTAAAATTAATGTAGGTTAATCAGATATTATCAGTTTGTGTTCATTTAAATCTTTAATTTTAGTTGAGGTATAGGACAAAGGTTCAATTTAATATATCACAGTATCTGGCCCCGCCGCCAGATACTAGTTAGTTAGCGTCCTGCACTCCCTTGAGGCAAGACCGTGCGCCTTCGCACAATACATTTACCTACATAATTACGCAAACCTTTTGCGTAATTATAAAATATATTCTAAATAGTGTCAGTCTTTTGCCCTTGCTAAGTCTGTCATTTAAAATGATTAATTTAAGTAGAGTTAGTAGTTTAAAGTGATTTAAATTGAACATTTGTTAAAGTAATCAGTCATAGTTTACTGTCAAAGTGAATAGTTTAAGTTTACTGTCAGTCAATAAGTATTTGGATTACGTAATATTACTAAATTATTAAATTTAGTAACGTACTTTACCTGGAAGTTGTATGTATATTTTGAGTCTCTTAATTATGGAATTATTATTGAACATATATAATTCTATGGACTTTACTTTATATTGAGTTTAAAATTACCTATGGATGAGATTAATATGGATTATTTTATCATGGATTATTCGATGTCTATAAATTAATGGATAAATAAGCTATTTCTGGTTGATGGAGATAAAACTGGATCTATGGTTGATGTTTATGGATATCTATTAAATGACATATATAATAAAATATTGGATAATCATGTTTGGAACTATAAAATGGATAAATGGTTGATAAAATGGATAATCAGCGTCTCATCTATAAAATTTGGTTTACTATATAAGTTTTCTTTATTTTCAAATGTTTTTCTTTATTATAATTAATATAAAATTGATGTTCTTTTGAGAAACGAATCAATATTCTTAAGTTGTTTTGATATTATTTTTGTTCTGCGAAGTTTTGCTTTTTATTATACTTTTGTCATGAAATTGAAATTAATTTTGGTTTTTTATCTTCATCCTATATACAGTCCTCTAGTTTTAAGTCAGAATTTAAGTTGTATCAGCGCATACCAAGCACGGAGCTATTTATGGTGCAAACAAGTTACCTGCACTGTTCTGCAAAATGCATACAATTTTTGGTACGCCTTCGACCGGATTTTTTACCCAATTTTTACTAAATTTTGTGCCCAAAATTAATTTCAAAAATTCATGATATATGAGTTGGATTTGTTGAAATATTTAACTCATATTTTTTGTCTAAGAATTTTATTTCAAAACTTCAGAACAAAGCCATTAATGTATCGTAACTTTTTATAACCTGTATGAATTTTTTGGTCATTTTAATAAATTGACGCCATAATATTAACAAGAAATTTATAGTTATTTTAATATCGAGTTTTATGATATATGTTAATAAGTAATTCTCTTTTGAAGATAACTAATTTTTTATTTAAATATATTTATACTAAAGAAAGTAAAACTAAATTTTATTTTATTTATGGTCATCATAAAATCGATATTTTTGCAAAGTATTTTTTATCATTTATACCTAAAAATATTTCTTGCCACAAATTCTTCATTAAGGTATATATTGTTAAAAGTAATTTTATTTTTTTTTAAAGTATTCACTGATTTTCTTGTTAATTTTATTACAATTGATGACAATTTTTTGGATTCTTTTTTCATTAATTCTAAGAAACTTCATAACAATAGCATTTCTATGCATAGCGGAAGGGTCTAACATAGATTTCCGCTCCTTTTATATTTTCTTGATAAGATGTGGGTTTTCTTTAAAAACTTTCTTACCCAAAGATTTGCCTTTTAATCCTATAATAAGTTGGTGTTTTATAGAACAACCTCTCTGAAGTTATTTAGAAATTTATTTACTTTAAGGACCCCTTGTCCGTGTTATATTTATATAAGAAAATTGTCTACCTTTGTTTGCCCCCTTGGGTACGAAGTCAAAACTTAATTTATTATTTAAATACTAGTTTTTTATTATGGCTGACGACGTTACCAATCTTAAGCTTCGTACGGAAGAAGCAGATAACTTAGCTAAAGATATTCAGGATACTTTTGACCTCGGTTTAACAGTGAAATCGGACCCTACGAATAGAAGTGTATTTAGGGCCAGATTATCCCGAATCGACGGTGTTTATGATAGATTTTGTAATAGTGTGGCTGAAGCGAAACGGTTATCCTTAATGTTACAAAAAGATCCTGAATACCAAGCCCTTATAAATAAAAATAATTTAACCCGAACTTTGTATTATAAAACCATCGCGTTAGATGAGTCTATGTTGCCTCGACCTCAGCATAATACTTCTTTTTTGTCCTCTACTTTAGAAGACGCGTTCACGTTTGGGTTGCCACCTTTGGACATACCTAAATTTAAAGGCGAATTTTCCAAATGGCCTACTTTCGAGGATCATTTTACATCATTAATACACGATACGGGCCTTCCCGATGTTAAAAAATTTCACTACTTAAAAAATGCTTTAGAAGGACCTGCCTTACAAACGATAGCTTCGATTCCCGTTACTGAACATAATTATGCGCAAGCCTGGGAAGCCATAAAGAAAAAATATTCTAACCCTAGACTACAAGCCACTCAATATTTAACAAAAATATTTTCTTTCAAACCTCAATCTAATAAATATAATTTAGATCAATTAGAAAAGTTTACCAGCGAGGTTATGGAAAGTATTACGGCTTTTAGAAAATTAAAAATTACCGACGAAGGCGGATTTATTTTAATGACGTTTGTGTTGAGACTTCTCGATAAACACACTAGAGATAAATTTGAATCTAAACAGGTAGGTAAGGAAACATTACCTGATATTTCAGCTTTAGAGACCTTCTTACACGAGCAATACGCTCTATTACAAACTGAGTCTCTATCAGCTCTTATAGACGATACTCGTAATAATAAACCTGTGCATAAGACTTCAGGTTCTCAAAATAAAAATATTATTCTATCTACAGGTTCGCCCAACACAGATGACCCTTGTCCTCTGTGTAAATGTATACATAGATTATATAGATGTTCAAAGTTTCTCGAGATGTCTCCTAAACAACGTCTAGATCTAGTACAATCTTCGAATCACTGTGTAAGCTGTCTTTCACCTCGGCACACTCTCAGAGACTGCAGATCACGATATGTTTGCACCAAATGTCAGAAAAAACATAATTCTCTCTTACATATATCTAATTTCGAAAATAATAAAAAGAAAAATTCGACAAGACCGAGAAGCAATGGTCAACTTGCTTCTAACCCTAGAACGCAAGTAAGCCCCCCTAGTCTACAAAATAATGTATCGCAAATAAATAAGCCATCTCAAACTCAAGCTACTATGCAGGAAAGCATTATTGCTTGTAGTTCGAGTTCAACATCAGGAAGAAAATCGGTATTGTTGGGAACAGTCGTTCTTAATATAAAAGATCAGTTTGGGAATTACCATAACGTAAGAACTCTGATAGATAGTGCCGCTCAAAGGTCACTAATAAAAACATCATGTGCTAAACAACTAGGTCTTACCTTTAAACGAAATAACCAAAAACTTTGTGGTATTTCTAACTTACCTTTACCTGGATGTAAACATCAGGTTGAGTGTACTCTGACCCCTAGGCATAGTTCACAGCCTGCTCTCCACACATCTGCCATTGTTATTGACAAAATACCTTATGATCCTCCAAGTTCTAACGTACTTGAAAATATAAAACAGGTTTTGGGTGACCAACCTCTTGCTGACCCAGAGTTTTGGAAGGAAGGAGAAATCGAATTTTTATTAGGTGCTGACCTATTTACAGAGATATTCAATGGAGAGACCCTGAGAACTCCAGAAGGATATCCAAATGGTCTTCAAACAATATTTGGCATCGTTTTAATGGGTAGTACAGAGATGACTACTAACCAAAAGCCCTATGCTTCGACGTTTGTTGTATCAACAACGACTTTAGATGATTTATTACAGAAATTTTGGGAAGTCGAAGAGTGTTCACCTGAACTTCCTCCTAATCCTGACGATGCTAAGTGTGAGTCCCACTTCATTTCTACTCATTCCCGTGACGAGTCAGGACGATACATCGTTAGACTCCCCTTTAAAAATCCTGAAGACCTTTCATTAGGTGATTCACGAGCCCTAGCCGTGAATAGATTTAAACAGCTTGAGTATAAATTAAATAAAAACTTACCTTTGAAAGCAGGTTACTCCGAAGTACTACAAGATTATTTAGCTCAAAACTATTTCTCAGTCAGATGAAATAGGAGCATATTATTTGCCACATCACTGCATAGTCAAAGAACGTTCATCGACCCAAGTCAGAATAGTGTTCGATGCTTCTATGCCCACTTCAAACGGGTCTCTGAATAGCAAACTATATGCTGGGCCCAAACTACAACCCGACATCAGAAATATAATTTTAAACTTTAGAAAATACGCCATCGTATTTACAACAGACATTAGTCAAATGTTTCTTCAAATTATAGTTCATCCTGAAGATAGGAAGTACTTACACTTTTTGTATAGATTTGATACCACCGAAACGGTAGTTGACTTCGTTTTTAATAGAGTAATATTCGGTATGACGCCTTCGCCATATCTCGCTTTAAGAGTTATTAAACATTAGTATGACGAAGGTGCTTCATTCCCTGAGGCCTCTATTGTATTACTAGAAGAAGTATATACTGATGATATTTTAAGTGGGAGAAATAATATTACCGATACTTTAACTCTAATAGACCAACTGATTGCTCTGTTACGTAAAGGAGGGTTTTCTCTAAAAAAATGGTCTAGTAATAACCAAGAAATTCTTAATTATTTAGGATCTGAATATGTTCAAGATGAACCTTTTTCTTTTTCTAATCTTTCTGATCAGTATATAAAAATTCTAGGAATGCAATGGGACCCTGTGAATGATATTTTTTCTTATAAGATCAACCCTACTGAGTTGATACTTACCAAACGAGCAATTTTGTCTACAATTGCCCGAATTTACGACCCCTGTGGTCTATTGGCTCCAGTCGTCTTCAAGGCTAAGTGCATACTGCAAAAACTGTGGTCTTTAAATTTGGATTGGGATACTACCTTACCAGCAACTGTAGCGGAAGAATGGACAGAGTACTATAATCAACTACCTCTTTTGTCATCAATTAAAATTCATCGCTACGTTTTAACTCCGGACAACCCTGATTGTACCGTCATAGGATTTGCGGACGCATCTTCTCTTGGATTTGCGGCAGCAGTATACCTAAGAACAGTCGATGATTGCGGCGATATTAAAATAGAATTACTTGCTGCTAAAACTAAATTAGCACCTCTCAAGACCATCTCGATTCCTCGACTTGAGCTTGGAGCCGCTTTGCTACTTACCAGAACACTGAATGCGCTTCAACCTTTTTTGTCGACTTTACCTATTAATAAAACTTATATGTTATCAGATTCGACAGTAGTGTTGGGATGGCTACGGTTATCACCTCACACCTTAAAAATTTTCGTAGCTAATAGAATCACCGAGATTCTTCAAAGAACTTCCATCGATGATTGGTTTCACGTGTCAACTTATGATAACGCCGCGGATCCTCCATCTCGAGGACTGCTACCTGCAGTCTTGATTGACCATCCATTGTGGTGGCATGGTCCCCACTGGCTCAAAGAGGCTCCGAGTGAATGGCCTATCAAACAACAGTTCAATAATGCTGATCTGCCTGAAATGAAACCGATGAATGTGCTTCTATCAACACCTAAAGCCGACTCTTATCTAATTGAGGTAATAGAACGTTACTCTAAACTTCAAAAATTACTTCGAGTTATCGCGTACATGCTTAGGCTTGTTAACACATGTTCTAAGCAAGCAACTCTTCAAGATAAAAAGAGTAAGCTTATTTGGATACATGAACTGCAACAGGCAAACTTTGCTTGTATCAAAGCGGTTCAGCGATATTATTTTGCTGAAGAAATTCAGTTGATAGAAAACAATCTAGCATCGCATAAGTTGCAGTCTTTATCTCCGTTTATCGACTCCCTGGGGATTCTCGGGTGGGCGGTCGGCTCACTAACAGCCCTTTAAAATTTGAAACGCGACATCCAATCATTCTCCCAACGAAGTCTCACTTTACTAACTTAGTGATAGATTACTATCATATATCGTATTTACATGCGGGTCCTCAACTACTTCACTCCCTTTTACAAAGAACCTATTGGATAGTAGCTGGAAGGAGAGTTGTACGGTCGCGCATTCATCAATGTTTGAAATGCCATCGTCTTCGAGTTTCAAACATCACTCCATACATGAGTTCACTTCCTCCATCAAGATTTGAGCAGGGTCAACCCTTTATCAACGTGGGCATCGACTTCGCGGGCCCATTTCTCATCAAAGATTCTAATAGACGCAAAGCAGTTATTACAAAGAGCTATGTTGTGTGTTCATTTGTATGAGCACCAAAGCCTGTCATCTTGAATTAGTATCGGATATGACAACCGACGCTTTTCTCGCGTGTCTTGACCGCTTTATTGCTCGACGAGGCTGCCCTTCATCTATATTTTCCGACAACGGATCAAACTTCATCGGCGCCAAACGCGTTTTAAAAGAATTATTCGATCTTTTTAACTCTACTGAGACACAGGATCAAATAAGGTCACATTTGACTCCTAAAATGATTAAATGGACTTTCAGTCCTCCATTTGCTCCCCATTTTGGAGGCATTTGGGAGGCTGGAGTGAAATCTTTTAAATCTCACTTAGTTCGAGTATTAGATGAACGACCACTTACCTTCGAAGAATTGCAAACAATAATAGTACGTATTGAGGCAGTCTTGAACTCCAGACCGCTTTATCCTCGTTCTTCCGCGCCAGAAGAATACGACGTCCTCACTCCAGGACATTTCATCGTTGGATCAGCTTTAGTCTCCCCGCCTGAAATCGACTTAACCGACACTAAAACTAATCGTTTGTCTAGGTGGCAACTATTGCAACAAAGTGTCCAACACATATGGAATAGGTGGCGTTTAGAATACTTAAATAGTTTGCAACAACGCGTAAAATGGAAAACTCAAGTCCCTAATTTAAAACCTAATACACTTGTGTTGATTAAAGAACCGAATACTCCTCCCTTAAGCTGGCCTACCGGACGCGTTTTAGAAACCTTCCCAGGTAAAGACGGGCATGTCCGCGTAGTCAAACTTAAAACTCTTAAAGGTGAGTATATTCGGAGCGTTAGTCAGTTAGCTCCTCTACTTCCCTTATCAGATGAGTAGTAGCGACTGCTTAGCAATGATATTTTTATGAAGTTACTTCTTTTGTTTTTTTTTTTAATCATTGAGAATTTACTGATATATTTTTTTTTTAAATTTAGTTTTAAAGTATAGGTTTTCATTTAAAATTTTTGATCTAAATTTTGGTGGGCGGTGTGTTTACGCCACATTAAAATTAATGTAGGTTAATCAGATATTATCAGTTTGTGTTCATTTAAATCTTTAATTTTAGTTGAGGTATAGGACAAAGGTTCAATTTAATATATCACAGTATCTGGCCCCCGCCGCCAGATACTAGTTAGTTAGCGTCCTGCACTCCCTTGAGGCAAGACCGTGCGCCTTCGCACAATACATTTACCTACATAATTACGCAAACCTTTTGCGTAATTATAAAATATATTCTAAATAGTGTCAGTCTTTTGCCCTTGCTAAGTCTGTCATTTAAAATGATTAATTTAAGTAAAGTTAGTAGTTTAAAGTGATATAAATTGAACATTTGTTTAAAGTAATCAGTCATAGTTTACTGTCAAAGTGAATAGTTTAAGTTTACTGTCAGTCAATAAGTATTTGGATTACGTAATATTACTAAATTATTAAATTTAGTAACGTACTTTACCTCTGGAAGTTGTATGTATATTTTGAGTCTCTTAATTATGGAATTATTATTGAACATATATAATTCTATGGACTTTACTTTATATTGAGTTTAAAATTACCTATGGATGAGATTAATATGGATTATTTTATCATGGATTATTCGATGTCTATAAATTAATGGATAAATAAGCTATTTCTGGTTGATGGAGATAAAACTGGATCTATGGTTGATGTTTATGGATATCTATTAAATGACATATATAATAAAATATTGGATAATCATGTTTGGAACTATAAAATGGATAAATGGTTGGATAAAATGGATAATCAGCGTCTCATCTATAAAATTTGGTTTACTATATAAGTTTTCTTTATTTTCAAATGTTTTTCTTTATTATAATTAATATAAAATTGATGTTCTTTTGAGAAACGAATCAATATTCTTAAGTTGTTTTGATATTATTTTTGTTCTGCGAAGTTTTGCTTTTTATTATACTTTTGTCATGAAATTGAAATTAATTTTGGTTTTTTATCTTCATCCTATATACAGTCCTCTAGTTTTAAGTCAGAATTTAAGTTGTATCAGCGCATACCAAGCACGGAGCTATTTATGGTGCAAACAAGTTACCTGCACTGTTCTGCAAAATGCATACAATTTTTGGTACGCCTTCGAGCCGGATTTTTTACCCAATTTTTACTAAATTTTGTGCCCAAAATTAATTTCAAAAATTCATGATATATGAGTTGGATTTGTTGAAATATTTAACTCATATTTTTTGTCTAAGAATTTTATTTCAAAACTTCAGAACAAAGCCATTAATGTATCGTAACTTTTTATAACCTGTATGAATTTTTTGGTCATTTTAATAAATTGACGCCATAATATTAACAAGAAATTTATAGTTATTTTAATATCGAGTTTATGATATATGTTAATAAGTAATTCTCTTTTGAAGATAACTAATTTTTTATTTAAATATATTTATACTAAAGAAAGTAAAACTAAATTTTATTTTATTTATGGTCATCATAAAATCGATATTTTTGCAAAGTATTTTTTATCATTTATACCTAAAAATATTTCCTTGCCACAAATTCTTCATTAAGGTATATATTGTTAAAAGTAATAATTCGTATGGTGAACGATAATTTCTTATCCTTTATACATGGTTACTCCAACAGTTGCAACTTCAGACGGGCTTCGCTTTTCCTCAGATAGTAAATACATTTATTTCATTCCAGCAGTCACCCATCCAGATGACTGACTTTACTTGATACTGCTTAACTTTTATGATCCACCACAAGTCATGGATATACTTGTTGTATCGAAAAGAAACTTGGTGTACTTATTTAGTACGAAAAGGTATATACATGTACTATATTTCAAAATAGATCAGCTCCGAAAAATTCTAAAACGTACCTGGTCATCGTTCCAGACACTGACCATACTCGAAGCTGCATACATTTTATGATTTAACAAAAACCATAGATATACTTGTTCTATTGAAACAAAACTTAGTGTACTTATTTATTAAGTTAAGGTATACAGTTGTACTGACTTTCAAATTAATTAGATTATTTTCCGATTTTTTACATTTTTTTAAAAAAACGTACAAAAGTAATTTAAATTTCTTAAGAGAGAAACGTCTTTTTTGTAGAATTCCATAATTAGCATTAGGAAAAGAATGACTTTTATTCTGCAAGTTTTTTTTAAAACAGGAACTTTATATTTCAATCCATTTGGATCATCTTCAGGAAAGATATAAAACTACTTAACAACTACATAAGTTATAACTACAATAAGAGCCTTATAACTTATTAACGAATTTTTTGAACAAAGAAAATATTTCAATAAATAAAACGGTCTTCAAAATAAAGTTATGGATAAAAATGAAATAAATATTTCCAAGAATGCATTAAGGAGTTCGTTCCTCCTAAATCTAAAATCAGAAAAATTCTCCATTATTTCATTTGATATTTCCGGATTATAATTTTTAAAACATCTTGAAATGTTTTGCGGACCACTTGAAAACCCCCATAATATACGAGGAACAAGTATAGGTACATTAATTAGTTTTTATCAGTCACCGATGTTGTCTATCGATGATTTTGTAAATGTTATTAAACTTATTAAGCACCTTTTAAGTGCTATTAATTGTGGGTGCACATTATTTATTATAATGGTAGTGGTACCGATTAATTTTTAATATTTTATGCTGTTAAAAATAAAGCTAATTGTTCATGTAAAAATTTAAAAAAGAATCAGGTACGGGGTACTTTGGAACATTTACTCACCATTGTGGATTTTGTACGCTCAACCTTATTATTTCGTCCTCAGACTATACAAATCACTGCAGCACATCTTTAGAATCGCTTCGCTCGTCCTCAAGTAGTAATTACATTTCCTTTATTCCCAGCGGTCACCCATTTAGGCACTGACCTCGCTTGATACTGCGGAACACTTATGATTCAACAAAAACCATAGATATACTTGCCATATTGAAACTAAATTTATTATACTTATTTATTACATAATGGGATACACATGTACCAAATTTCAACTCTTAAATTATATTTCGATTTTTACTTTTTCTTATTATACCGTAGGTAATCTATAAGTGGGAAAAGTATTGTGTTTTCAATAAAATCCTAAGTAGTTTTCACAAAGTTGTCTCTATGTATGTACATATGTGTGTGTGTGTGTGTACATGTGAATGACTCATAAAACGCGGAAAAATATTGCGATCAAATTAAGATTTAGATCGCATGTAGCCATATAAAACACTAATATATGTGACAAGTTTCATTTCATTATTACCATTAGTTCAATTATTATCAATTGAATAGAGTACGATTTAAAAAATGTAAAAAATCGTAAAATTATCAAATTAAAATGAAATTCAGTATAAGTGTATACCTCTTTGTAATAAATAACTAAACCAAGTTTTGTTTCAGTACGATAAATATATCTATGGTTTTTGTTTGATCATAAAAGTTAAGCAGCATCGAGAGAGGTCAAAGCCTAGATGGGTGACTGCAACAGATGTATTTACTGTCTGAGGACGTACAAAGCGAGTCCGAAGTAGGGAGGATGTGCGTAGGGCATCCGATGTGATGAGGAAATGTTCCGAGGTACCCCGTACCCGATATTTTGTTTTATAATATCATCGTTTATAATTTTAGCTATACACCTTTGAAGTCAGTAATTATATACTAAGTTTGTCACTTTAAGTAATTACTAATTTACGAGAACAGTTCTCACTGTTCTCTTTTATTCATTTCTCTTATATTCTTTCAAGCTATACATTTTTAAAAGTTAAAATCAGGGAAAAAGTATCAACTATTAACTTTTTACATTCCTCATTTATACCGTAGATAGAAAGGAAAAGTGTTGTATTTTCAAAAAAAAATCCAGTCTGCGATGTCACCTGCATTATCCGTTTCAGGTGTTTTTCAGACATCCCAAGTGCTTTTCCCAAAGTTGTTTTTCTGTATGTCTGTGTATTATAATCATAGATCCTAACGTATGTATGCAAAAAAAATTGAAATTTGATTTACAAATTAATCTGTAGGTCTACTTGTGGTATCCGAAAATTAATTATTATATGACATTATTAACGGGCATGAGTAAGCAAACATTTTGATAATTCGTTAAACGTGGATCAATTTGAGATTTGGCACGCATGTGACTATGTATAAGACTAACATATGTGCCAAGTTTCATCTGATTATCTGCATTAGTTTAATTTTGAATATATTATGTATGTATAATATATTTTGCTACATACATTTTTATTGGTGCCACACTTAAAATTATATGAAAAAGTTATTTTACATCTATTAAAATCAAAATCATGACGTTTTCCTCATTAAATTTAAATATACAAATTCTGTGATACATTAATAAAATATAGGGCTAATATCATCATAAAGAACTATACTAATAATAAACTAAGCTGCCAAGTATGATCACAGGTCTTTAAAACATTCGAGAACGCAGTTTTACTTTTTAAAGGTTTAATTAACCTAATGCATATTGATTAACACCTTAGATGTATGGATAGCTAACTTTGGATGACCAACCATTTATGAGGTTAAGCGCAGCGAGAACGAAGTATTAGCACCTTAGGCTTTGGATAATCATGACATTCAGGGACAAACGAAGCGAGTCCGATGTTGTGAGGAAAAGTACCCAGGTATCCTCTACCCGTTTATTTGATCTAATATTATAATTCAGCACTTTAGCGAACGAAGCGAGCATTTTTTTAATATATTTGCATATATTTATAGCACTTGAGCAAGCGAACCGGGCCCTTTTTAATTTATTTTTTAAGAGCGACCCTTTTTTTGTGTATTTTTGCATTTATATTTATAGCAATTTGGCGAGCCTATTTACTTGTATTTGAATTTATATTTTTAGCAATCTAGCGAGCTAGGGGACAATTTTTAATGTATCTAATGTTATCATTCATCAACAATATATTTAAAGAAAACTAGCGACCAAATGAGTCCCTGTTCATTAAATATTATATTGCAATATTGCGAGCGAAGAGAGGCTCTTTTAATATATAAATTAAATTTAAGGTTCTTTTAAGAAATAAATTATTATTTTTTAAATTATTTTTTAAGAACTGCGATAGGACAACATAATATTATTTGTGAATATGAAGGATATAAATTTTTTATGATTATATATATTACATAACATTATATATATATTATAGATATACAAATAATATACTTAATTAGGAATAGTGATAAAAAACCTAATTTTTTTTTATAGAGGTTGTCTACCAAAATCTATTTAATAATTTTGAATTCACATACTTTATTTGATAATATATAAACAAGAAATTAACTTCTTAAAATTACGTTTTATAGTTTTGTAATAATTAAATATATCTGTTAATCTTAACTGCGCTTTTACGTTTAACATTGCGGTCGTGTTGGATGTTGGACTTAAAAGTAGCGTTACTATTTGTATTTTCTTATTACTAAAAAAGGAAAATGATTTTTCCTTTTTTAGTAATAAGGGGGAGCAAATAAATCTCTACTCTGCTTTGTTCCACTTCTTCTCCTTGCCTTACATTTCAAAGGTATGCAATTAACAATACATCTAAACACTGAAGGTCTACAGATTTGTCGACGGAACGAACCGGGTTGTTGCGTCGACAAATCATTCCGTCGACAAATCATTGCAACGACAAGTTATTTGTCGACGGAGTGATTTGTCGACGGAATGATTTGTCGATGGAATGATTTGTCGACGGAACGAAACGAGTTGTTGCGTCGACAAATCATTCCGTCGACAAATCACTCCGTCGACAAATCATTGCATCGACAAGTTATTTGTCGACAAATCATTGCATCGACAAGTTATTTGTCGACGGAATGATTTGTCGACGAAACGACATCACACCTACCGAGATGGTATGCTTTAGTCTCGCCACACTCGACCTCCAAATAAAACATGATCCAAAGGTTAGAGAGTTGTGAGTTTAATATTCTGAGGTCAAGTATAGTAATGCTGGTAAGCTTTAATCTAAAGCTTCGATTAAACATGACATTCTAAGGACGAGCGAAGCGAGTCCGAAGTAATAACACCCTAGACTTTAGATAACCAATTTATTCTTAGATCGAGCGCAGCGAGACCGAAGTAATACTACTTACAGCTTTGGATTATTATGACATTCCTAAGAAGAGCGAAGCGAGGCCAAAGTTATGATAAAAAGTACCGAGGTACCATGTACCTGATATTTTTTTATTTTCCTCATCTACTAACGCAGTGTCGTGATAGCAATAAATTTATTTCGTTTTATTTCTATTTAATTTTAAATATGGATATAAGATGTCCCATAAATAAAATAAATTGTCATTTATCTTTCTGTCTGTCCGTGTATATGTGTCTGTGTCACGCATAACTTCCACTGTATTTATGCTACAAAGTTGAAACTTTGCAGCAGAAAAATCGACTTAGGGTCTATTTTAGCTGGCAGGAAGAGTTTGTTTCTCTAACCACTATAATTTACTTTGCTGTCATAAAGTAATTTTAAAAACTCGTTAAAAATTGAAAATTTGACCGATCGAGTAGAAATTCAACACAAATACAATACATCTATATGTTTTGAATCACAAAATTTAATATTTATATAAGCCGAAATTTTTAAAATTACAATTTAACTTTTAAACTATGACAGCCAATAACTTTTAAAGATTTTAACTACTTTTTATCCCTTTTCTTGGAGGAAGGTAGTCTTATTCGCCTTTTAAAGTCAATGATTACTATAAATATCAATCTGCCCATTGATATTTCACTCGAAACAATTAAAATTGGTTCACAAATGTTTAAAATTTTTCTTAGACATTGAATATTTACGATATAACATATGTTGGCAGTACTTCAAACTATTTACAATTCAGGTGTTGTTCTTAATTATTGATATCTGCACTTTAAATTTGTACGTTTCTACTCTCAAATCTATTTAATAGTTTACTAGCAGTGATGCCCGAGCTTTGCTCGGTAAATATTTTTTTTATCAAACAATTTATTTTTATGATTAAGAATAAGAACTAGTGGAGTTGTTCATAATGGAAAGAACAAAGAAAAGAATCTCTCCACAAAACTATATATTTATTTAAAGCGCTTTCAACCTACATGAGACCATCATCAGTGCCAGAGATAATTAAAAGAAAACAGCTAAAAGAAAGACATTATATGCGTAAAAATTAAATAGAATTAGTAATATTTTTCCTCTTATTTTTCGACTCAACGATGTCGGTGAGCCGTGATAGACAGTCTATCACGGCTCACCGACATCGTTGAGTCGAAAAATAAGAGGAAAAATATTACTAATTCTATTTAATGTTTAGCACTGATGAAGATCTGAAATAGTTTATGATTAGTTTAAGTTTTAAATTTGGTTAGATCCTTTAAGTAGTTTTCGGGTTATAAGCAACCACAATTTTCAACTTATTACTTTTCCTAATTTATACCGTAGGTATATAGGAAAAGTATTGTGTTTGCAAAAAATCAAAAAACCGGGATGACACCGGCATTATCAGTTTCAGGTGTTATAAGGCCTCCTGAGTGGTTTTCTCGAAGTTATTTATGTGTGTGTGTCTGTTATCATCTAGCTCCTAGTGTATTGTATAGATTTATTATTATTATGAAGAAATTAATCCGCAATAATGACACAGCGAAAATTTCAAAAACTCATAAAACACAGACAAATGTCGCGATCCCATTAAAATTTGGCACACATGTAGCTTTGTATAAGACTAACATATGTGCTAAGATTCATCGTATTTTCAGAATCATTTCAATTTTTATGGAAAGATATATACGTTTTTTAAAAATTGAAAATATCAGAAAATTATTTATTTAAGTTGAAATTTAGTACAAGTGTATATCTTTACTTAAAACATAAGTACACAAAGTTTAGTTTCAATGTGACAAGTGAATCCAGATTTTTGTTGGATCATAAAAGTTAAGTAACACTGAGCGTGGTCAGTGCTGTACGGGACACCTGAGATTGAAACGGATGCAAATACTATCTGAGGACGAGCAAAGCAGATCCGAAAACATGTTGCAGTTTAAATTTGGTGAATTTATTCTAAGGACGAGCGAAGCGAGTCCGATATATATATATATATATATATATATATATATATATATATATATATATATATATCTATATATATATATATATATAATATATATATATATATATATATTATATATATATATATATATATATATATATATATATATATATATATATATATATATATATATATATATATATTATATATATATATATATATATATATATATATATATATATATATATATATATATATATATATATATATATATATATATATGTATATATATCAAAAAATTTCTAAAACACTGACTTTCAGTACGTAAAGGTTTTACAAAGCTGTAGGGGGTGAGTTATTTTGTTTAATTTTCTGAGTTTTCTTTCTTGTATCATGTAAGAGCATTAAAAACTGATATTTGTATCCTGAGTGTATTTTACTTATAGTCTTTCTGTTTTTTACATTATTCGCATGTAAGAGCATGCAATTTCCTGTTTTAGCACAACGCAATGAATTTGGTATGTCACTATAATACAAGGGATATGTCACACTAATTCATACTCTTTGCACTTTATGCAGGTAATGTTTTACATTGATGCTAAACTATCGTCAGATTTTATTAATCGGCGGCAAGAGCTAACTCTCGAAACGATTTTTTTACTTTTTTCTTATTCATGCAGCAGTGTTCATTTAAAATTTAAATAAAGCAAGAAATTATAAGAAGCACTTGTGCTTTGAAAATTCTAATACGGGTTTTAATTTATCAAATAAAAAGTCGGTAGACCTTATCATTGTGTATTTTCTCTAGAATCTTGGCACTCAGTATAAACCATTATAATAATTTGTAAAAGACAAAGCAATAAACTTGAGATAAGCCAGGATAGTAATACTATAATGTGGGTGGCATATTCAATAATTACTACCTTCTGCTCTTCCATTAGATATTTTACAGCATTCCATTAAATTTTGACAGCATTTTTTAGTAAAACTTGGATAAAGCTACACTTTTTCCTCTAGAAGGGAGAAAAAAATAACTTTCCTCTCTTATTTTGAGGGAGGAAAAAACCGTATTACGGCCTG
>JACMZG010000008.1:87288138-87330638 GCA_018340805.1 Microvelia longipes | reverse complement strand
AAAATTATTTTGTAATTATTTATTATCTTTTTAAAACCAAGCTGCTGTTACATGTGATTTGCCGTAAATGACTACAAACATGTAAATGTTTATTGTATAAAACTCATAACTATGTTAAAAACACATATTTAAGTGTCACTTGAACCTTAATAATGTTGTTTAACTGTATTTAAGTTAATTGACGCTTACAACAAAGTCGAATATTCTAATATGTGGAAAAAGTTTTTTTAACAATACTAAAGTCTGAGTGAGTCTCAAAGTTATGTTGAAAACGTTTGAGTGAGTCTCAAAGTTATGTTAATCACGTTCTATAACAATTCATAAGTTAGATTGAGACTCACAGCTTTGTTAAAAACGCATAAGAACGTTATATTATTTTGTAAAAAGAACAACAATAACATCTATTTTAGAGGACAGCATTATTACAACAAATTTTTTCTCGTCTTGTTTGAGTGAAAATATTAGTAAGAAGTTCCAACTCATTTATATACTTTCCTAAAGTTTAACTTCAATTCTTTTTAGCAAACTTAAAAATAAAAAATGAACTTTTGGGGTAGAGGGAGGGAAGGAAGTGTTTGTATATGTATATATATATATATATATATATATATATATATATATATATATTATAATATATATATATATTTTAAAAGGAAAAAGGAAGATACTAGAAGTATATATATAACAATATATAATAATAATAACTTACAGGGGGTGAAACAGTGAGGTTTGATGGGTTTGAAAATGTTCAACGTATGTCTTCGTCAGTCAGAATAGGCAGGGAAGTCCCAAGTGACTGGATATATATATATATATATATATATATATTATATATATATATATATATATATTTAAACTAAGATACTGATAGTTATATATATATAATATATATATATATATATATCATAGATATTTTGTACTTAAAAATTTCTATGGCCCATGTTAACTTTTTAACGCTTTTTCAGATCGGAATAATTTTATTAAAAAATCAACCGATATTATTGTCCAACCCTATGATTTATCTAATGTGTATGACGTCATTAAACCACAATAATGACTCTACAACATTAGGCTGATATATCAATATCGATTGACATTTATAACATTATGCAAACAAGTCTTGTTATTTGACTAATAGCATTGGAAATTCGCTTACATCGTGGCAGTATGTCACTTATATGTACTTGTAATAAGGCAAACCGATATAGAACAACAATTCAAAGTGTAGAACAACTCAAGGGATTCCTTTTGGGCGGGCCAGGTTAGCGTAATTACCATTTTTTGAGCTATATGTAATGTATTATGGTAGACCTGTTATGAGAAGGTTAGTTATAGCCAAAGATCTTGAATAAAGGGGATGACGCACTAAGTCGATTTGGCATATACAAAGAAGTGACCCCATCGAAAACCAAAAAATAGAGAGAATTATACACGAAACACACGTAAAAAAAACAACTGCAAATGCTTGGTACAAACTGCGCATGCTTACAATTCTTATAACAGCGCAGGTCTTAAAATTTAAAGGCTAACCTATCTTTCAATGGTTGGTTTGTTGCTTGAGAAGGTTATAACAAAACACGCTTAAATTATCACTCATTGAAGTGGCAAAGTAGTCCTAAATTTAAAATTAAGGCCCGTATTTAAAGACATCTTCCTAACATTTTCCTAACATTGTCCTAACATTTTCCTAACATTTTCCTAACATTCTCCTTGTTCCTTAAGGAGAATGTTAGGAAGATGTCTTTGAATACGGGCCTAAATAAGCACAAATGTAACAATCATGAGAAGCACAGAAGAATGTTGAGAAGCAAACTCGACACCTGGCTACATAACCTGCGTTTGACGCCTTTTTTTCTATTATAACCAAGGGGAAGGTAAGTTCGCTCCTATTTCTCTATCTCATACAACTTCCATGGGGTCAGAAATGTTCCTTAATGCGTCATCCCCTTTATTCAAGATCCTTGGTTATATCCTGGCTACTATAAGCAACTACCTCACGTTCTGATTAAAACTAAGTTTTAAGAACTATTGCGGAAGAGGGATTACAGTGGGGAGACTATATTAGGTCCTAGAGTCCCAACGCCACATATCCATCCTCTTCATAGAGAGTCTTGCATTTGTCTAAATGAGTGCAATAGTGCTGTATTTCCCTCCAGAAAACAATTTATTTTACTAGATGAACTCTTTCATTATCAAAATAATCAATATTGTAAAAATATTAATTATATTTGTTTAATTTTTTTATATTAAATTTTGTTATATTTATTTGCTCCATCCTGCTTCTCATATAACCACAAATATAATACATATAACCACGTATTGTATCAAGTTAAAACTATTAGATGTAAATTTAAATCTTACAGGTTTTTTTTTAATGTTTCAGGTGAGCTAAGATAGTAAATACTTCCTTTGAGTCTAGATGTAAGTAGTATTCTCTCTTAATCCATAACAGTCTTTAGTGCAAAAAAACATATTGCCATTTGGGGTCCTATATAAGATTTTACAGTATTAATTCTTAAACGCTTGGAAACCATAAAAATTGGAAATATATCATATCATATATATATATATTATATATATATATATATATATATATATTTATATATATATATATATGATTATATATATATATATATATATTATATATATATATATATATATATATATATATATATATATATATATATATTTATATATATATATATATATGTGTGTGTGTGTGTGTGTGTGTGTGTGTGTGTGTGTATTTATACCAAGGTTCGGCTACCGCCATCACGTTTATCCCATTAGGGAATTTTTCCCAAAGGAAATTTGCTAAAACAATTGTGTTCTCGTAGGACAAAGGTACCAACCTCACTAACGACCAATCACATTGCGTGATTTTTGCTCCAATAGGGGAAGGGTGTTGGATGGAGTGGGAGTCTCTTTTCTCTTGTACTTGGAGTTGTACGATACCTAATAGAAATGGTCGCGCTATCAAACCCCAAGTCACTAGTATGAGCAATGAAGAAATGGAATGATGGGAACAGTTCCAAGATGTAGCATTTCATTTCGCTTGTTAAATTCTCACACAATTATAATGTATTAAATATTGATGTTTTGCAAATTTTGGTAGTACCTAATATTTTTACTTTTCCTCATTAAAACCGTAGGTTTATAGGAAACGTATTGTGTTTGCAAAATACCCTAAAATGGGATGACACCGGAATAATCCGTTTCAGATTTTTATTAAGACCTCTTAAGTAGTTTTCACAAAGTTATTTGTCTATAAGTATGAGTGTGTCTGTTATAGTCGTAGGTCCTGTATTTATGCTAGAAAGTTAATACATTGTATAAAAATCATTCTGTAGGTTTAATTGTGCTATTCGGAAAATATTTTTTTATGACGTTATTAACCCGCAATAATGACTCTAAAAATTTCTAAAATTCGCGATAAATGTTGCGATCAATTTAAGATTTAGCACGAATGTTGCCATGTATAAGAATAACACAAGTGCAAGTTTCATCTCATCATCAGCATTAGTTTAGTTTTTATCATATGAGTTGTGTACGATTTTTTTTAAATTGTAAAAAAACGGAAAATGATTTATCTATTAATACTATCTAAGGATGAGCGTAGAGATAGTAAATTATTTATAAGAGTATACATTTAACGACTTGTGTATTCTGAGGGCGAGCGAAGCGTGATCGAAGTAGTGAGGATGCGCGTAGCGAATCCGTTGTGACGAGGAAAAGATCCGATGTACTCTGTGACCGATTAAAGACCTGGATAAAATATCTAGTATTTAAGGCATCAACCTGTGCCGAAATAAATCTTCTATAAAATAAAGATATTCCGTAGGCATTATTTATTATTACATAGGTATTAATTCCTTACGTCTGAACGAGATTTAAATTATTTGTCTCTTAAGATGAAAGTTATGACACCTCTTAGTTCTATATAAATCTAATTTTTCACCTTAGTGAATACTAAGGGAGCAGCTAATGGAGCAAATGTACCAAATATAGTTTTTATAGCTTTACATTTTAAAATGAGATAGTCATGGGTATTATGGATACGATACCTACAGTTGTACTTAGTGACGTCACAAGTTTATTCAAATGAAAATTAAATTTACTATAGCGGAAACTTAATCAAAAAATTGGTTGTTGAGCTAGAAAGCACTCATTTAAAAAAAAATGGCCTACGAGTCAATTTGTACTTTTTCTTATTTATACCGGAAAAAACCGAAACCAGAATATTACCGTAATTATAAGTTTGAGTTGTTTTTAAGACCTCATAAGTGTTTTTTTACCAAGTTGCCAGTATGTGCGTGTGTGTTATCATCATATCTCCCATTGTATTTAGGCTAGATAAATGAAACTTAATATAAAAATCAATCTTTAGGCCTAATTGTGCTCTTCAGAAAATATTTTTTATGGCGAAATTAACCCGCAATACTCGGCACAACAATTTCGAAAATTCATTCGGTCACAGGCCTTCCATGTCTCGGACCTTTGATCACCCATATAGTATCTAATCATCTTTTTCCAAACCTCTACCTTTTACCTAACCCAGTCTCCATCCATCAGACCATAACTCTTCAATCCAGCAACGTGATGTGTTGCTGGTTTCATACTGCATGTTTCTTTACAATGATGCTTTGCTGTTTAGCATAACCAAAAATGAGTGGTGTATATCGAATTCCAACCCGGGTAACCTTATTTCCAGTCGGATGCTTTAGCTCTGTACGAAGCCAACTGGTTGGTAGTCAGAAGTCATAACACTCTAGACCTTGGATAAATTTTTTATTCTGAGGTCGAGCTTAGCGAAACCAAAATAATAATACTTTGGGCTTTGCATAGCCATGATATCCCTAAAACGAGCAAAACGAATCTAAGTAGTGACGAAAAGTGCCGAGTCACCTGATCTGAAGGGCTTATTGAAGGTAAAAATAAGTCTCTTTTATAAAGTAAATATGCCCTTAAAGGAAAATGACGATTCCCTACACCATCCTAATATCATTTGCCCCTAAAGCAATCCCCTGTTAAGAAACCCTGTGCTATAGAAATTATACTTCGTCAGAAATCAGCCTTCAAACCAATGTTCCAATATTAGAAAACTTAAACATCTATGACGTCACACTTCAGCTTAAATAAAACAATTATCTCATTTATGACCAATTATTTGACACAGCTCAAATGAAATGTATTCAATTTGAAAATCCAAACTAAAAGTCTAAACTGAAAATAATTAAATTATGACTGAGATCAATTCTGTCTTTTGTAATTCTCAAAGCAAGTGTTTGGTACTTTCTCTGAATATTAATTTCTTGTTCATTTTCTATGAACAGTATAAGACTGAAGTTAATGAAATTATCTAGATTTGGCAGCAGTAATGAAAGACACACAGGCAGTATGAGTGGCAGAACAGGTGCAGATATAATATCACTTAAACTATTGGTTGAATAGAAAGTAAAGGATGAATTGTAGTTCATTAATGGAATATGGCATTCATCATTATTACAGCTACCTATGCTATGTATATAATACTCGGTACTACTAGCTACTAGGAATTTTTGACACATAAACAAAGTTAAATAATAACATAATCGATAGACACACACACATAATAAATAAATATATATATATATATATATATATATATATATATATAATATATATATATATATATATATATATATATATATATATATATATATATATAATAAATGAATAATATATTAGTAAAGTATTACTTCCTTAAAACCATTTAAAAGTCAAGTGAAATTTCCTTTACTTGCCTATACAGTAATAAGAATGTACCTACATTCAGTCCACTACATTCGTAGTACATACTACATTCGTCCACTTGTTAAGGCTAACTTCTTGTTTTTAGAGTTAGGTATTAGGAAGATTTTAATTTTATTTCCAAAAGCTATGAAAAGAAGAATAATTGTGAAAACCTCATCAAGATAAAACATTTTCCAGTGATTTATAACAAAAAAATCTATTTTTCTACAAATTCATCTCTATGACCTCTATTTGGTCAAAGTTGACGGTGGAAAAGTTGGGTAGAAATCGTGTTTTCATAACCTGCTGAGTTTGTTTTTATAAGAAATATAATGTTTTGAAATTATGAGTTATGTTTCAATACTTCAACGTTAACTAAAAACAATAAAACTGTATTAATTTTTTAGCAAGTTAGCATAAACAAGTAGCTTCAACCCGCAACACTACCTCAAATTGGATTGAATGATAATGGTCAAGCACTACTCTTAACTCATTTTTTCTGAACTTTTGAAAGGAAATACGCTAAAACCTTATCTGAGTACACTATCTAAGCATTAAACTTGTGCAAATAATGGTGTGCATTGCCAATGTTGTGTTTTGTATAAGACACGACTTAAAACATTGAATAACTGCTTAATTTGCAAAGCATAAACAGGAACCTTAAGCAAGAAATTTATTTTTAAATGTAAAAGCAAGTATTTCAAAGGAAATTGGTCCGGCATGCGGACCACCGGCCCAGATTTTTTTTTTCCATTTACGTTACAAGTTTGTTTTTAGTTAGCAAAGTCTGACAGTATGTTTCTTGGAACAAATGGGGGGGGGATAAAAATTAGTTTAAAATATAAGCTATGCTGGGACCCCTGTGTTGAGTGTAATGTAACTAACATTTAGTCTGCTAGTAAGCAAGGCACTTTACTGCCTAGTTAGATAATATAATATTGCATATAACTTATATTTTAACAAAATATTACGTTTAAATAGTATATTGTGGCCGCGCTTTGGCACACTTTTAGTCTTGAGTATTGCTACCATATGGGATTGATTAACTAACTGAGCAAGTAGATCTCAGTTCTTCTAATCAAACACTCCTTATTACAAATCCTGCGTTTCTATTTTTAAGACTTTGACGGATAACATATACATATACATATATAAAAGCGAATTAAAAACTTCCTTATTATACTTTGCCTTATTTTATATTGATATTATTAAAAATTCATACTCCATTTTTAACATAATATATAAAACTCAGTACTGCAATCAATTAAACATGGGTGTGTATTTTTATAAAACATTTATTTTTTCCTGTGGAAAATTATATATTGTCGAGCAGTACTAACGATTTATCTGCCCCAGACATACTAAATAAAATTTTCATAGCCAACAAAAGTTATTCATTACTTTAGTTATAATTTTATAATACATTAGTTGCTTTTATATTTCCACTTTTAAGACAAAGTTTAGAATTTAGGAAGGGGGTATCAGTAGTTACTTATAGTACTTAGTACAGTGAAATTAATGACACATATATGTACATAGTAGTTTAATATTAGTATTTTAGCAATTATTTTGAATAACCTTACAAAATTTAACATTTTCATGTCTATTAAACCAATTTTTCACAATCATTTTAGAAAATTATATTTCTATCAAAATAAATACATGTTGAAAGGGAAAATTTAAAACTAATAATAAAGTATTAATTAATTACAAAAAATTAAGATATTTAGAGAGTAAATCCAATGAAAATATTTAAGAGATAAATAATATTTTTAAATCTAAAGAAAATTATAAATAGGTAAGCGGTATGTTGGGACTTTTTTTTTATTATTTTTTTTTTTTTATTTAATTTCAAACGCTACACTTATTTCTTGGTGGTATTAAAGAATTTTATTAATTGAATTTTATAAGTTTAAATTGATAATCGAGTAATTTTTAAGTTACTATTTATTTGTTGCAATATAATCTAATGTATTGCTTCACTTACAATTCTCTTAATTAAAATTGACGTATAATAAGATGAAAAGATAGGATATACGTAAGCAATAGCACCTGGCAATAACCCTTGGCCTATATCAAATTTTTAGTCAAATTAAACCACATGAAAACTTGGCAACTAATATTTGGCTCTAAAACAAACTATATTAATACTAATTAGATTTTTTTATATCAAACCTTGTATAATTTCACTTTTATCTTTATTAAAAAAACGAGCTTTTGAGAGAATTTCACTTTAATAAATAAGTATTTAATTAAATTATTCTATGGAGTTTTTGTTGATTTTCATTTTATCTTTGGTTTGTTTTGTTTTGAATTTCTGTTTAAAGAGGATGTCATGCAATTATGGTATTCTTTTTTCTAACACGTTTGTAAAGGTGATGATAAAGGGTTGGCTAAATTTAGATTTTATGACATTCGAATTATAATTAATAATTGGAATCGGTACGTTCATGATTAAATTTGATCCTCGCCATTTGTACCACTCAAATGCAAAAACTATTCCCATGGATAAAAAATAATGTGGTAAGTTATTTTATCTATGCGATGTTTAAGTTGAAGGAGAGAGAGTTATGCTTTTAATCCACTCTTGTTTCTTATTAGAGATATTATTTCGTAGTTATCATAGACTTCATTATGGTTTACGATTTCAAAAAACTATGAAGCATTTCTATAAATGAAAATAAGGCTGGAAAATTCTCTTGACTTTCATTCCAGTTTTTACGATAGACTCTAAAGGACGGTTTGTGGTTTAATATTTCTTTTTTATTCGACAGGAGAGTCAGGATTATAAAATTTTCTGCCTCATAATATCTCCAACTTACCCACAGGTCACAGTTTAAGATTATAAGATATCTCTGACTTTATAAGAACTGATAGTCCATTGAAACTCGTTTTCATTTTCGCATTCCTTATAATCTTATCTCATTTTCGTTTTATATTTTGGTTCAGAAACAAAAGAAAAAGAGGAGTGTCCTCGTATTTTCTCATTAAATACTTTTCTAGCTAGAGTAATAATATATTACAACCCATGAGAAGTATGCACACTTTCATTATTATTGAAAAACCGTTCGAACAAGGGCTTTTTAATCTAAACGTTTTCGTCTTTAATTCTAAAAAAAACTATACAAATTTACAGCAATTAAAATTTTTAGGAATTTTATGAACTAATAATGACTCTGCATTTCCCCTTTAGCTCAGTTGGTTGCGTATAACTCTTAACTTGAAGGTTACAACTTCAATCCTTAATTGGGACCCACATTTTTAACACTTTTAAAATAATGTTTATAATCGAGTATGTAACATGATTTAAAACTTCTACTTTGTTTAATGTAAAATATTATGTACCTATTCTAGATGACTACATTTGTGTCTATGAAATATGGCAACCATTTTTAATAGATTTTTAATAATTGTTATTATTAACATTTAAGTTACTACCCATTTATTTAGCAAGTTATTAAAAAAAAATATGAATGTTAATAAAATGTCTAATAATTCTGAGGAAGTCTGGGTCATAACACCCTATGGTTCGGAAAACCAGTTGATTCTAAAGGCGAGCGTAGCGAGACCGATTTAATACAAATTTAGGCTATGGATAATCATAACATCTTGAGGACGAGCAAAACGAGTGTAAAGTCTTAACACCATAGAATATAGCCATTTTATCCTGAGGTAGAGCGTAGTTAAACTGAATCATTACCACTATAAGTTTTGGATAACCTTGACAATCTAAGGACGAGCGAAGCGAGTCCAAAGTTGAGAGGAAAAGTACCGAGGTACTGTGTACCTAATTTTGTAAACTGGGTATAGTATAGAATATTATATCAAATTTAATAGAATTATACCAAGTTACCTATTGATCATTTTCCTTGATTTATTTTCCTACGGTTTTTTTTATTTCATAAAACGTCTGTTGCTTGTTTTTTCCTACGGAGCCAAGAAAGAAAAGTAGGAGGAAATTAAAAACTCTGATAAAAGAGTTGGATCATTTTAGATTGGTCGGTGGAAGTGAGTTAGACAGAGGGGGATCCTTACGCTAGAGTGGATTAATTCCTCTGTTTCCTCTACTGCTTTTTTATTTTCTTTGTTAATAACGTTTTTCTTCAACAAGAAGAATGGAGAAAAAAAAGAAAATTGTAAACCATCTGTTTCCAGAAGGGAGGCGAATGCAGTTCACGTTTAATCTTAATTTCCTTGGAAAGGCACACATTGCTCCATCTTGCTCTATTCCTGCTCCACCCAAAGCTTTTCTCTTGTTTCTTAAGTTATTCTTCATCCATTGAATGTTTACAGAATGATTAGCGACTTTTCTCTGGGGAATGAACTACTTCCTTTCCTTAAGTAATGTTTATTCTCCAAATAATTAACTTGTCACTATATTACATACAGGGAGTAATACAAGGGAGTTAGGAGATACAGGGTGGTAATACATTTCAAATACATCGATCTGATTAGCTCAGCTTCGTGTGGAGCGATCGTGATAATATTTGTATCTACCTGCACTAAGTTGACAACTGGAAGTTCAAATACCCACTATTAATTATAATTATTATTAATTTGGTAATCGTCTGGCATGCATGGTAATCTTATTCTTACTCGATAATGTGTTTTTCTACAGCAATTTTAAAAAGTAAAAAAGTAAATTTTGTCTTTTCTTTGATAATTAAATCTTTCGGGCACATGAGTTCAGTGGGCTATGGGGTACTTTAAACAGATTTTTTTTCGATTTCTGCACTAGTCGTAGTAGTGATAGTAATATGGGGGAGTGGTAGTAACTACCAGGCAAGTAGGCCACGTTGTTGGGCCCTTTTTGCCAACTGTGTTCTACTCCTTTTAATTTCAAGTGTAGGTATATTTCATCTAGTCTAGATAGAAGAGCCGTGAATTTCTATGGTTCCTTTCATGCTTTTTCAAGCAATCATACATATTTTCACTGACTCCTTGCCTATACCCAGTTTCATTTAGGGTAAGGGATCTTTAAGGAGTACCTGACACCTCACAGGCTCGAGACCACCGGCTGGCTTTACGTCCCTTCTGAAGGACGTGGTACGCAGAATTTTTATCCCTCTCATAAAAATCCTAGAGGCCCGTGCTGGGATTGAACCCATGACTAAAGTCCATTCATTCTGTGTATTGGCCGCGTATCTTAATCACTACATCACGGGTGACTCCCGATTTCTGCACTATTCCCTTTGTTACTTTTAACTAGTCATTATTTGGCGTAGACAAACTTCTTAATTAAATATTTGGAAACTGTTTCTCTATACCTTGTTCACAGCTATTTAGAACTGCAATCTATGTTGAGCAAGTGGTACTATATGTTTTATTACCAAATATTTTATATTTCCCTGTATATGTTGAATGACCGCATATTTTCTATTTTTCTATGTATGTTTAATAACCAACTATGTCATATTTTCCTGTATATGTTAAATTACCAAATATTTTCTATTTTAATGTATATGTTTAATTACCTAACCAGGTATTTTATATTTCCTGCTGGAACTTTCTGTAACGTAGAAAAAATTATTTAACTCTAACAAAAATTAGACAGGAAAGTCTTAAGCCCAGGTATTTTCTTTTTCCTATGGCGTTTTCTCTACTAAGACGTTGCATCATTTTTCACACTAATCCTTCCACGCGTAATCCCTTTATCCTTATAGAATAATATATTTTTTAATTATTTCCTTTTACCATCCTGTTCTTATCCGAAAAATCAATTAAGTTTAACAAGCTTTTATCCTTCTTGTAAATCTTTTAATCATTATTAAATACTTTTTGTAGATATTGAAAATTTTCAAAAGGATTTCACATTTTTAAGGATTTCTTTATGTTACTAAAATATTTTTTAAGGACGTTTTTTAATTGGTTTTCTAGCCGCGTACAATGAATTAGCTACCGTCGATACATGATGTTGGATAATATAACCTCTGAATGTTTTTACGATATTATCAGTTTATGACATAAAATTCTAGCTATAATCTGATTATTAATAGACGAGATACCGATGTCGTTAGGTCAGTAATAAAGCGCTCGCCTTTCGACCAGAAGGTGTAGGGTTCAAATCCATCCGATGGAGAACCTTAATATGAGGTTATCCTTTTTACCGTATACTAAGAGGTTTTGAATTCAAGGCCGGCCAACCCAGCAAGGGTATTATGTGGTTTCCATGGCTGCTAATACGAAAATACGGAATTTTTTCCTGTTTCGTCCGAGAAATGTCTGGATGATGCTGGAGGAGCTGATGAGATTGGCGAGACTGGTTAAACGAGAGCAGGCAAAGTGAGAGTAATTTGATCCGAGGAGCTAGTAAGTCTAAATGAACTAAGCACGCTGTGAACTAGTAGTTGGCGCTAGCCAGAGCAGTGAGCCTAGCCAGAGTCTAGCTGGTCTAGATGAACTAGGCACACTGTGAACTATTCGCAGACGCAATCCAGAGTGGACTCTTAAATTTTATAATAAACTACATTTTTACTTTTCCTCATTTATACCGTAAGTATATAGGAAAAGTATTGTGTTTGCAAAAAATCCGAAACCGGGATGATACCGGAATAATCCGTTTCAGGTGTTTTAAAGGCCTCCTAAGTGGTTTTCACAAAGTTTACTGTCTGTCTGTGTGTGCCTGTTATCATCGTAATGTTAGAGAGTTGAAACTTCGTACGAAATCAGTCTACCGCTGTAGTTGTGTTGACGTCATTAACCCGCAATAATGATCAGAAAATTTCAAAAAATTATAATTCGCAGAAAAATTTTGCGATCTGATTGAGATTTAGCAAGTATGTAACCATGTATAAGAATAACACATGTGACAAGTTTCATCTCGTTGTCAGCGTTAGTTAAATTTTTATTGAATGAGTTGTGTACGTTTTTTAAAAAAAATTTGAACAATTAAAAAATGGTTTTTTGAGTTGAAATTTTGTACCAGTGTATACCTTTACCTAATATATAAGTACACAAAGTTTCGTTTTAATTCGACAAATATATCCATGATTTTTGTTAGATCATAAAAATTAAGCTGCATTGAGCGTGGGTATGGGTGACCGCTGAGAATGGTACGGATGCATTTATTATCTCAGGATGCAAAGCGAGTCCAAAGCAGGGAGGATGAGGTAACGAATCCGATGTGATAAGGAAAAGTTTTGAGGTACCCCGTACCCTATTTTTTAATAAAATTTAAACTATCAGGGAAATTTTCCTGTCTAGAAACTCTTTTAATCCCAATTAACTCTCCCAAGGCAGGTAATGCTTTCCCTGACAGTTTATTTTTGATAGATCAAAGACTACTTCCACGCCTCTATAATTGAGAAACGAAAACCATTGTCGAGGGCTTATTTTATATTTGAACTTAGTTTCAAATTATTTAATTAAAAACATTAGGATAGTAGGTAAAAACTACCCTAAATTTTATCGATTGCAATACACTGATCACACATTTCTTTTAATTATTGGAAATCGCCTTTAACAAGTTTACGAGGTTTAATTTTAAGACCATTCGGTGTTTGTACGGTCACTTGCATCGACCAAGTACCGAGTGAAGAGAATAAAGAAAAAAATAGGGTTTTTTGTTCGTTCAATCCCTCTTTTCAACAAAAGATCTGGGAATGCTTAGTAAACCTTATGCTTGCATTAGGTGTTATGTGCTCTCGATATCTTAAGGTTATTAGTTATCAGGAAAATATGACATGAAGTTAGGCCCGAGTTATTAAGTGCAACAAATTTACCAAACCGGACATATTTTGCTTTTCTGTATCCTACGCTATTTGGAAAACATTGCAGTAGCAAATTCTAATCCTACCATACGAACAACCCCATGAGGGTCATTATTTCGCTAGTAATTCCAAGTTTTTAATAAATCTCTACATTTTAGTTGCAGTCTACTACCGAGCGAATTTCCCTTTAATCAAATTTAACTGGTGTTTTAAACTACTACTATTTAAATGCTTAAGAAACAAAAAGGGGATGTAATTTCCTCTTGAAGAAACTTGCTTTTCCCTTTACAAAACTGGGGAAAAGCCGTAATTAAACTTGCTTTATTACAAAAGTTGAATAACTTCTTTATTATTTCCTTCTCATTAAATCTTATTAATTAAAAGCAAATCACTGAACGGTCTCGAGAGAATATCCTCGTTTAAACCCTCTTAACGTGTTAAATTTTTAAGAGGCTCATTAAAAATATGTTGCTGTTTTAGATACAAGGTTTTATATTTATATTGAGTCTTATATCTATTAACAAGCATCCTTGATAATTAAATACTTTTTTTATCGATTCCTCAAAAATGAAAAAAAAATGTACAAATGAAATCTATTGTAAATGTAAGATATAAAATAATAAAGTCTCTTGGCCCGTAGCCGCTACGCGGCGTGTGTCCCTTGGGCCGCTTTGCGGTCAGGGAGCCTCCATGTGGCCGATTAGCGGCCTCATCGTTTGTATTATTATGTATTATTTGTAGTTTTATTATTATTATTGTTACATGCCATTTGGCTATGTATCTACCATATTTTCATTGCCTTCAAAAACCGGTCCCGATTTAGCTTGCCGTCTACACTAGTGATAAGGGAAACCTCGCTCAACCAGACTCCATAGAACTGAGTGAAAAGGTAAACTTACTCAACTCGGGTTTCAGTCAAGGCGGAAGGGAAACCCAACCTGTACAAGAGGTGCCACTCCATCTAGTAAAAGGGGATCTAACATGATCAGGAAGTCTTAAGCACATGCTATTCTGGCCATGCACATGATCAAGTCACTGAGTGACTTACCAACCCAGACTTAACCCTTCAGTATTCCTCCCAATACCAATCGGTAAAGGCCTTAAAGCCCAAATGAAGCTAACTAAGCCATACAAAAAAAAAACATTTTTAAACATTTTAATATTCTATTGATAACCCCATTAATATATATATATATATATATATATTACAATACTTTTCCTATATACCTACAGTATAAATTTGGAAAAGTAAAAAGATAGTATAATATTTACTAAAGTTATCCATGCCATATTAAGAAAAGTCTAAATGTTACAGGTAAAAAAAACCCTTATACTGTGTAAAATATTAGAAAAAGTCTACTGAATAAATTATATAGTTTTTTATATACTTCAACTTTTGAATTACCATCCGAAAACTAAACGGAAAGTTGTGATAACAAACTTTCAAATTTCAAAGTTTTGACTTTTAGAAAAAGTTCAGCAAAGGAGAGATAAAAATGTCCTGAGCATTAGGCATTCACACAGTTTTTTTTCAACTCTCCCGATAAATTTATCAGTAACAATGTTAAAACAAATGGGTAAAATTTTGGTGATATGGATAGTCAAGTTATTACCCAAAGTAATGCAGGTAATACCTGCATTACTGTTTAATGCAAGTCATTATTGCAATGAATTATATTGACGTTATACATTTAAATGTGCTGGAATTTAAAAAAAGAATAATATTGTGAATGATTTTTATAGATTGAACCTTTGACTTATAACAAATAAATTAATTCATCCTAGACCACAATAAATAGAAGCAGAAGTGTGGTTAGGATACTAAAAAGCAGGTTATAACGAGCTAGTGTTGTAGCACACACTTGCTTCCTTGCGCATCAATTCAGTTTAAGCTGTGGTTTTTCGGTTTATGATTCATATTTGGAACTGTAATTTCACTTATTTGTCACTTTGGAAGGATTTCCAAAAAAAAACAACGCATATTTATACTATAGGTTGTTCAAAACTATGCTCGCCATGCTGCATAGTCAACACTGCACTACATTTTAAACAGTCATATTAAGCTCAGTCTATGCTAAGTAAAGTAATATATAAACCAAGTAGAGAAACAAACACGATTTCTGTCAGACCTGGCGTGTAGTTCACATTTTGGCCACCAGAGAGTTGGCTCAAATTTCCTGTGGGCGCGGATATTTTTTTACTCAAGCAAATGTAAACAAACTATTACTAAAAATACTGTAAAAACTATAAAAACTGTACTAATAAAAACTGTACTATAAACTATACTAACTTATACTGTACTATAAAAACTGGTACTAAAAATTGTTTTTTATTGCATTTATTTGTACATTTTAGTATATAATGATAATAATTTGTGTAATAAATACGTTTTGCCACATCCGATAGAGGTTAAAGTGCGAATATTTAAATACTAGGTTAGTTTAAATTACTTAAGACGAGCAGCTAGTTAAACTCTCTTTTTTGTGTGCACTTCTTAAATTAGTACAGTTTTTTTCGAGTGATATTTGTTTTTTTCCCCTTCAAATATTAATTGTAATTAGTTATTTGACAACTTTAACCTACAATTTTTGAAAATAATAAGAGCAATAGTAATTTTATGTTATATTTAAGGCAATTTATTGTCGTCTGTATGTTTTCAAAATCTTAATAAAAGCATGTGGTTTAACTTTACTTAATTCTGTTTAAATAATTTATTGTAATAATTATTTCACAGAATTTAATACAAACTCATTCAACTAACACGTACATATTAAGGTACAAAAACACGATAAAAAGTAAAATTCACCTAATGTTATCAGGGTTGCCTATTAAATTAAGTAAATAAGCGTAAATCCTTGAAGGCTCATGCGCAGTTATTCTAATTTTACATAGAGATATTATTACTAGAGGGGCCCTGGGCCCTATTGGTTGAATTTTGAAACATCGAAAAAGTAACCTGACCACCTTCGACTATCAATATAATAAAATAAACAAAACAAAATTACAGTTACATATATTAAAGAATGTTTGAAATACAAATCATAGATATGCTGGAAGCTGAAAAAACAATCGATTTGTTATAACCTTAACTTAGTCTTAAAGAAGGTTTCATTGAGGTTACACAGAGCCCCTGAGAGCCCCAAAAAGTTTTGTCATGTCTCTCAATGTATTGAGATAGGCATGCCCCCTCTAGTATATATCTCTAAGCAATTTTAGCTATTTTTTATTTTTGAGCCAACTATCAGCTGATCACGCATGTCTGATTTTTTTACACTGATTGTATAGGAGTGTTTCTTTACTCGGTTTATTTATTACTTTAATGCTAAGTTAAGTTTACGTCTCATACATACAATAAATGAATTATAAAATTGCCGTTTCCTAAAATATATATTTAAATAAAGAGAAAGTAAAAAGAAGATTTCACGTTGAAGACGTCGCTGTTAAAGAAATCAGAAGGCATTAGAGTAAGTTTAAAACAAAACAGTATCTTTGAGGCCTCGAAGCAAGCGAATTTCCATTAAAGCCCAGTCGAAAACACGGAGAAAACTTGGTGCGTGAACATGGTCCCTTTTTTAAGAAAGAGGGATTTAGCCAAAGAAAAGCTTTCAGTGTTTATGCTTTTATTGTAATGCACCCTTAGTTGTGAGTGTTAATATTTTTAATTAAATGCGCCCTTAATTATGACATGAGTGTTCATGTTTTTTTAATGCATCATTAATTATGAGTGTTCACGTTATTTGTCATCAAACAATAATGTTTTAAACAGGTTAAAGATTTATAAATAAAATTGATTTAATTGTTCAAAATAGATAAAATCAACTTCTTTCTGAAAATGCAGAATGAGCATTTAACCTTATAAGCATCACTCTTCTGTTATTAACTAACTGGGCTGCTCTCTAGCCAAGTACGGAAGAACTAATTTGTTTTCTCAGTAATTAATAAATCATTTTGCCCCCTGTCTACGTGTGGTTCTGACTGTGTGTGTGTGTGTGTGTGTGCATATAGCTCCTTTTTTCAGCTAGAGAGTTGAAACTTGGTACAAAAATCAACTTTCTAATAACGGAAAAAATTATGACTTTATATTTTGCCCTTATCACCTTAATCTATCTAGTTCGGATTGATTTCAAATTCGGCGTGCGAGTAGTTCTATATAAGGGCAACAAACGTGTCAAGTTTCATCTCATAAGCCGCATTATTTTTATTTTATGGTACGAGTCTTTCTGAACTAAACTATAATTTTTTGTGGTAGTTGTAGAGAGTACGAGCAAAGCGAATCTAATGAGGTGAAGAAAAGCACAATGAATGCGGCGAGGTTAAGGAAAGAAAAGGTTTTAAGGCACCCATCAGCACCTAATTTTTTTCTATAGTTAAAAGGTGGAAACTCATGTAATCTAAAAAAATTATATGCGATTGCCTTAGTATAATACAAATTAAGAAGAAGCATAAAGTCGAAAACACAATATAATTATACTGATAACACGAAATCATTTTCACTGGTGGTCTACCAAAGTAGGTTAACCAAAATAACGACACTACATATTTTATCATAAATACGGTCATAAATAACCGTTAATGAGGAAAGTTCAAATATAAGAACGTAAAAAACCAGCTAAGTATTGAATAAAATCGGTCTTAGAATGCAAAGAGGTGAACGGAGTACGTGAATCTACATTTAGTTGACGAGGACTACTTTTAACATAATATGTAATAATAAAGTTAAAATCCATTTTAAAATTCTTCAAAAATTATAATACACCAAAATTTATATCAGTCTCTTAATGAATAACAAATAATTATTGTTTGAATTATTAATAATTAAAAATATAACTAAATAATTCAGCAACCGCAGTATTGCCAACTTTGTTATCAGAAAATTGTATATTTTTGGTGTGGCAACATAACTTAAGACCAGCACTGGCTTTGTTATTAACAAAGTTGGTATATATAATATAATATATATATATATATATATATTATATATATATATATATATATATATATATTATATATAAATATAAATAATAAATATATATATATATATTATATAAAATATATATATATATATATATATATATATATATATATATATAGTATTGTTCTAAGGCGATTGCATTCCTTCTTATGAAAAGTATAGAACACTCCTTATTAAAACGAATTGTACACCCACGGATCACTCGTATTAAGCTGCATCGAGAGTGCATTAATGTTTAAAATGAAAAGTTGAAACCACGATGGTTTAAATGGCTTCTATACTACTTAAAGATCACTTTAGTTTAATTTCCATCCGATCAAAGCGAAATTTACACAAAAGAAATGCGCTAAATACAAGAAAGGTAAAGATGTCGGATCAGATGGAGAGAAACAAGGTGGAAAAGCTGTCCTAAAAGATGGAAATCTCTAATCGCTTTTTGATGACTTTTCCTCTCAGACATTGTCCTCAAGCTGACAGTTAAGTTTTATTTTATTTCTTTATTTTCAAAAACGTACGCAGCCTGAAATAATATGGAATGGTTTAATTTGACAGGGCATTCGATTGGTTCTAATTTACAAAATACATGGAAAAATATGAGCAAACCAAAGTAAAAGTAATTAAAAACTAAGGTAACTAAAGCATTTAACACCCGAGGCGAAGCCGAGATATTTATGTGTTTGATTCCTGAGGCAAAACCGAAAAAAAACGGACTATTAAGTCCCAAGGCGAAGACGAGGTATTTAATTGTGGAGGGAACATAGCATTTTACTCCCAATGTGCATACATGGTTTTTCCTCCAGACGTTGATATGATTTAATAATTGTTATAATCTAATTTCATACATTTTATTTTAAATTTTTGCATACCTACTGACATACAAGAATTCAATTACTAGAAAATTTTAATTTCTTTTAAAGTTAATTAAAATTTACATAATTTAGTTAATGTAAAAGTTCAAAGTACCTGATTTTTTATTTGAAATTGTTCAAATCATTTAATTCATGCTTTTATTTTTTTTGCATTTTATGTGACACAGTTTATTAAACATTTATTGGATAGAGATATATTCTATTTTATTCATTAAGAAATTATCCTGTGGAAATTCGCTAAAAGAAGCTTCTAAAAGAAAACAAAACAATTTTTTCTTCGTTTTCATTGCATTCCAAAAAGATTTTGAAAGATGTTACAATTTCTCAAATTCCCACAGGAAGGAAATATCTCTGAATGCCAGCCAAAATATTTTATCTTGATACTCATAGCTTCTTCCCCTCTCCCTCAGCCCCTCCCCCTTCCACTCATAATACACTAGTAAAAAAGAATACTATAAGAGGCCTATGAAATATTCATGAAACAATTTTCCAAAAAAGGAGATATTTTGTCTTGAATTTTTTCTCTTATTTATTTGCTATTCGCAATTTTTTGATTTTCATAAAAAAAGCAGTAATTTTAAAATATGAAATATGAACTTTTATTATCTAAAACTACTTTTATTAACTATTTTATTTTCATTAAATAAGTATTTGTATTCTTATTATTTTTAATTAAGTCTGATTTCAATTTTATGGGCTTTTATAATTTCTATAAAAAGTTAATTAATATTGACAAAATTTCAATCAATTATTGATAACGTAATTATTAGTATTAGTTAGTTTTTCGTCCCATTTGGTATTTGGTTTTATCTAAATTAATGTAAAATTATTATTATCAATTGAATTAATAAAGACTTGAGTTCATGAATTGCAAAAGCTCTAAAATTATTACAATTATTATTAGTAATACACGTCAATGATTTGCTTAGTGTCTTTTCTTTAGATGTTTTTTATAATATTTCTTAAATTAGTCTTCTGTACAAATGTTTTAAAAGGTTATTAGCAAAGATAGTTTATTTATTAGCGATGGAGCTCGATGATGTAATATTTAATATTTTCTTTTTAAGCAAGATGGAACAGATTTGTGTTTTGAGCAAGAAAGAGCAAGTATATAAGAATAAATGAGAATATAAAAGTAAATCAGATATCGTGGAAAGAAAGAATACTTACATAGACCAATTTTTCAATTGTTTAGATTTTTTTTAATTGTTTACTAAATTGAAAGCATTACATGTTTTTAAACTCCTATAAAATTAAATTAATATAGTAATGAGTATAAGCATAAGGTAGTAAATATAAAACTAAGATAGAAATAAAATAAAAAGATAAGATATATGAGGTATGATCATAAGAAAAAGTAGGAAATAAAAATGCAAAAACAGTTTGGTTCATTATCTTCAATAACAGGACGGAAAGTATCGTCATAAGATAAAATGAACACCCCTTCTTAATAAAAAAAATCAGGAAGACTGCAGTCTTTATAAAATAAAGAAAGAAAGAAATGTAGTCTCTCCACAAAACCAAACTTTACTGACAAAGTGTTTTCAACATAACTAAAGGTCATCATCAGTGCAAAACAACTTAACAAACAAATTGCAATAGAATAAAGAAAAACAAAATAATTATAAAAATAAAAAACAAAATATAAACATAAATAAAGCATAATGCATGAAATACACGGGTAGATAAATTAACTAGGTATATTAATATAATTAAAAGTCCATCTTGCACCTTTTTTACCAAATGAAGACAACCAACTTTATGAGGGACATCAAAATGGTTTTCAGCTGATGAATACTGGTAAAATTTGCTGTTATTCCATGATTTATGTTACTCGTACGTTTGGCCTAACTCAGCTTGGCAGATGCTACATTGTACCCTGTAAATGCCGCTTCTACATAATGGTGGTACCGAGTCTTTTACACTGCTTAAAAGAGTCCTTAATGTGTTAGAACATGAAGAACTTATTTTGTAACTACTCTTTTTAAGCACGGTAGCAATGCTCTGAGAAATCGGGTCTAAGTAGGGGAGAGAACACCTTAATAAAGTTATCAATAATAATTAATTCATAAAACCGTTGGCTAAACCTATGGCGTGAATAGTCTATAGTTCTTTATAGTAAGCTAGGTCGTCATGAGGAAAGAAGAGCAGTCGATTAATTAACGTATTTAATGCAGCCATCTTGTGGATCCAAAGGTTTAGGAAATGGCATAGGAATGTCGTTATCCGGTGCGGTCGGTTTCCGGTGAATTCAAATTTCAAATTCGTGACGCGCAGAGTCTTGTGTTTTTTAAAACCCTTTAGAAAGTATATAGGGAAGCTCACTTCCATATTTAGCAGTTTGTTTTTAATTATCAATAGGTTTTATACGTTATTGTGTTTACATACATTGTACAATTTATTTTCTGTTTAATTAAAATGAGAATAAACTCCGACACAATAAACATCCATGGATGGGTTGATTGTACGCATTGATTGTTGATTGGAATCAATACAAGAGCGAGTCGAGATAATCTCGTCACGACAACCCTCTCTCATCCTCTTATTTCTCTTTGTCCTGCAGTTGGTTGAAAAAAACGTCGAAATTAAAATTTCAAAATACTGGATTGTATTGTCTCATGTAATGAAATATGAGTTTAGAGGGGATGGAATAAATAAAAATTCATTCCCACCTTCCACAAATTCCACTGGTATTATTTTGCTTAAAAATACTAGGATGTTAAAACTGTTGAAGTCGATTAAACAAAACTATCAATAAATTAATAATAGTATCTAAAAGTATCCATAGTTCTCTCTAGGACGCAGAAAAACCATGGGAAACAAAAAGAAATCAAAACAACGGTCGATAAAAAACAATTTTCGAGTAAGGTGTCGTTTTCTATATTTTTTGGGGTGCTGATTCGAAAAAACCCGGTTTAAAGTCGATAGCACCACTTTAGGTGACCAAAAAAAAAAAAAAAACGGTGGTAAATTTCTGGGTAATTCTAATAGACCAAGATCCCAGAGGTGTTTTGTTAATAAAAAGTGACCCCTAACGCACTTTAGGGGTCAAAGGTTCTGCCTGGGACACCCATCCGATACGAGTCGGCAGAATTGCAGATCCTTGTTCAGGAAGGTATTTACGAAAAATTGAGACCGGTTCCAGCCATTACACTGTTTGTTAACTTGGGTGGTAAATTTGACCTGTAAAGTGCGTTCAGCCTGGAACACCCATCCGATACGAGTCGGCAGATTTGCAGATCCTTGTTCAGGAAGGTATTTACGAAAAATTAAACCCGTTTCCAGCCATTACACTTTTTATTAACTTCGGTGGTAAATTTGACATGTAAAGTGCGTTCTGCCTGGGACACCCATCCGATACGAGTCTGCAGAATTGCATATCCTTGTTCAGGAAGATATTTACGAAAAATTGTGACCGGTTCCAGCCATTACACTTTTTATTAACAAAACACCCCTGGGCTCTATGCTAAAAGTATCTTTGCTTTAAGCATCTATGCTATAGGAATATATGATATAAACATCTAGCTATATGCATATATCCTATAAGCATCTATGCTATAAGAATATATGCCATAAGCATTTATTCTATAAGCTTATATGCTATAAGCATCTATGCTAAAAGTATCTTTGCTTTAAGCATCTATGCTATAAGAATATATGCTATAAACTCTATGCTATAAGCATCTATTCTATCAGCTTATATCCTATAAGAGTCTATGTTATAAGCGTCTATGTTATAAGCATCTAAGCTATAAGCAACTATGCTTTAAGCATCTATGCTATAAGCATATATAATATAAGCATGTATGCTATTAGCATCTATGCTATATTCATCTATACTTTAAGCATCTTTGCTTCTATAGAAGCAATATACTTGATATCTAGGTCAGAAAATTTGTTAATTCTGCCTCGCGTATAGTTTAGTTATATAAAAATCAAAATGTTTCCAAATCTAATGCTTAACGCTTAAAATTTCAATCAAGACATTAATGAAGAGGTGTTAACACGAAAAAAATTCGTTTTCTAACGTATATAACGTTTGATTGCGACTCCCTCGTAACTTGTTAACTGCTAAAACTGTTTCTAAAGGTTATAAAAATAAACATAGTGACATGAAAAGAGATACTAACATATATGTTGGGGTCCGATAGAAATAGACTATCATAACGTGGGTTGTTGGTAAAAACTTTATGCATGACACATCCAATGACTATTATTAAAATATTAGTTTATACAGCCATTTATAGATAATTTTAATTTAAATTTAATAATGACCTGATAAAAACCAGTATTGTTTTAATGTTTCATTATGTTAACCATTTATATAGAATATATTTTTAGCAAATTTATCTAAAATGTTAAGCGTATGAGGTTTGTGGAGGAAGGACGAGTAAAAGGGATGACTTTAAAATAACTTCGACACGATAACATTTTTTTCAAATAGAAATGAAACATTGTACAAAAATCAACCTTGTTAATGTCCAGAATATTGATTTTAAAATATGTGTGACGTCATTAACTCATATTAATGAACCAACAAACGATTCAGAAAATCACAAATCTTAAAAAAATGTTGAGATCGGTCAAAAATGTTTACACATGTAAAACGTAAAAACTTTTTACAATCTGGCTTTATTGATTGACACATTTACCAATAAAAGCCTAAAGCCTTTTAATGTATTGATTGACATATAGGCCCAAGGCCTATTGATTTTATTACAATATTTATATTGCTTTAAATTGAGAGTATATTGCTTTATATTGCTTTATATTGCGTGAAATGAGTCACTCCAGAAAACATGTTATTATTTAACAGACGCGTTTTTCAAATTTTACCAATCAACAATCACCTGTCTTAAGATATTGAGTAAAATAAAAATTAAAAATAAAATGCCCGTTTTAGGGCCTTTCGGCCCATCAGGGTTTCACCCTGCGGGAACCACTCAGGTGGGTGGCATCTACTACACTCTAAGAATTAATTAAAGTTGGCGAAATCTTTTTAATACAAATACTCATAAAATCTTAGAGCATAGCCCGGGCTGCGAACCCCGGACCTCCGGTGCCGAAATCGAACGCCTTTACGATCACGGCCACGGAGGCAGACAAAGATATTGAGTACGTTATTAAAATCAAAGAAAAGGATAGTTTCTTGTGTCTGTTAAAAATTAATATCAATAATTACTATTTTTCCTACATCTCTAAAAGTTCAATTACAATTTTCAATTTATACAAATAGTCCAATCTACAATTTAACTCACTAAAAGGGTCTGATTTTGATAAGTCAACTAAATATAAAAACTTATTAGCATTTCTATGAAGTTTCTACTAGAAAATTCCATCTTAAAGATATTTTGATTTCCTTTAGAATAAGTTTATAACAATAGAATTGGAGGGAGAAAGTCGATTTTCTTCTATTTTCACTTTTCCGTTTAACTCTTATCTTCAAAGTCATGATAACGGGAAGAGTTTGAGGGAAATAATAGAGTAAAAAGGAAAATTGAGAAGTTTTCGGAGCCGTTCTGTTGCTGTCCCACTCCCTAGCGGTTCCATTCTGTTGCGGTTCCACAGAGCAGCCATATCATTGAGCTTTATATACACTCATTTAGATGCAAAACTGTGACTTGAATATAGACTTAGTTTTCCCAAAGATATTGAGAACGGGTGGAATAACTAAACGTTTCTTATCACCTCTTTATGAGGAAAAGCTTTTCTTTAGGGAAATGATTTATGGTAAAAAGGTAAAGTACGTGAAATAAAAGTTTAGCTGACTTAGATTTTTATGGTATTCTTACTAGGCTACCACATTTCTTATGATCCGAATTTCTTTTTCTACTCTAACAAAATTGGACTGGGGGTCCCCAAGCCAGGTGAATTTCTTTTGGAATGCTTGATTTCTTTTAAGAATATCATTTTTATGCTTAATTCTTTTCTTAGGTTTAAGCATAGTATATTATCAGCAGCACTTCGGCTTAAATTTGTTTTTTGCATTAAATAAAACGTGATTGTATACTCGTACATAGTAAACGCTGTAACAAACTATCCAAGGACAAGCAATATCACTCATATTCTCTTTAGTTATTTTTTCCGGTTATTTTGGTTTTATAATACTTAAAGTGGTCGAATCAACTTTAATTCAAGGCATTTTTTCTTGGCAATATATGTTAATCCCTGATAAAAGGGAGTTTTAGAAAATGTTACTGTCTCTGTAATCAAGGTTAACCATGTTTTGAATAGGGTATTGTGCTCAAAAAATATTCTAGGAATTAATTATCTTACACACACACACACACACACACACACATATAATAATATATATATATATATATATATATATATATATATAATATATATATATATATATATATATATATATATATATATATATATATATATATATATATATATATATATATATATATATATATATATATATATATATATTATATATATATATATATATATATATATATATATATATATATATATATATATATATATATATAATTCTAAAATATGTGCCTAGTTTCATATCATTATTATCATTAGTTAATTTTTTATCAAATGATTTGTGTGCGTTTTAAAAAAATTATGACAATCGGGAAATAATCCAAATAAGTTGAAATTCGATACAAGTGAAACCGATTACGTAAAACAATATGTACACAAAGTTTCTTAATATGACAAGTATATCCATGATTTTTGTTGGATCATAAAAATTAAGCAGCATCAAGCTTAGTCAGACCCTGGATGGGAGACCGCTGGAAATGAAAAGAACGTATTTACTACCTGAGGAAGAGCGAAGCGAGGAAGACCTGTTGCTGACTAAATTCGGTGATTTTTATATTCTGAGGGTTAGCGACGCGAGTTCGGAGTAAGGAGGATAAGCGTAGCGAATCCTTTGTCTCGAGGAAAATTTTAGAGGCATCTCGTATCCAATTTTGTTCTTGTCTAATGCATTTGTAAATTTGGATGTTCTATTATATTAATACCTGTGTTGTACATATTCATCTTGGTTTGAATAATTGCTCTCCTTGCTTAATGAATAATTTATATCTAATTAAATAAATGAATTATTAATACTAATAATAATTACCAATTATTAACTATTTAATAAACGTCTAAGACTAGGGCTGATAAATTTAAATGAGATGTTATAATTAGTTAGTTAATTAGTTACTGGTGATTTATGAATAATTTATTATTCAGATTAATAAATATTTAAAAACAAATTTGAATTATGAAGTGACAAAATACTGTTTGTTTACATAAAAATAAATATATTTTTGTATTTTTAAGCAATGTAATATTTATCTTTTACTGGCAGGATAAAAATCTGGGCACTTACATAAGATTAAAAACCTCTACACACCATTGCGAAACTCTTCTCTCTCGATTTTTTAAAATAAATTAAAAATAAAATACTTCATTTCATTCGCAGAAATAATTTATGACAAATGTATTATGCATTTCGGTTTAGAAGTGACTTCAGGATAACATGATAATTTATGCAAAAATACTTAAAATCCATTAATTATTCTGCTTGCATGAAATTTACGTATATAATGAATATTTGCTGAAAATCATATGTTGAAGTGTTGGTTTAGTATTACGAGTTTGTTTAGAGTTTTATAAGATTATTTATTCAAATTTCCCCTTTTTAGAATAATGTGTTTATTCCTTTATTATTGTATTGGATTGTTTTTATGTAATTGCTAAATTTACTCATGAGTTAATTAAGTATATCTTCGGACCAGCTTCGCTCTTCTTCAGACTGGCGATGAAATATTTTTATTGACTTACCGGCCTCCCGTCTATCTTTTAGCCAAGCCATATGCTGCTTAATATTTTTGATCAGACAAAAAGTGGATATACTAATCGTATAAAAAAATTAATTTTGCGTACTTGGTTATTACATGAAGGGATACAATTGTGACAAATTTCAACTATATGGTTTCCCGTATTAATTTATTTTTTTAAACGTGTGCATGTGAATAATTTAATAAAAATTAAACTAATGTTGATGATGAGATTAAACTTAGCATATTGTTGATCTTACTTATTAAAAAAATTAATAAAAAAAGTGTTTACCAGAATGCACAACTAAACCTAATTTTCAAATCTCTCGCGTACACACACTAGATGCTACGATAATGTCACTCATGTAGACAGGCAACTTGGTAAAGAACAATTAGGATGCCTAAAAACTCATAAATTAAATAATTGATGATCACACCGAGGTGTGAAACCTCGGTTTGGGAATTTTAGAGTATTCACAATACTTCTCCTGAGTACCACGTATATACAGAGTGGGTAATTTTGGGTTTTATGGGTCAAAACTAAACTGTTTTGCTCTTGATGTTTTTTCGCTAAACCTAATAGTTTGGCAGCAATTCGGCAGCAAAGATCAGAAATTTTCAAAACATCATCGTAAATAACTACTTAATTTGGCGATTTTAGAAAAAAAAAATGCAAGACTAAAAATATCTTTTTTTTAGCTACAGATTATGAAACAGCACAATTATTGCACAATTTTTATGGTTCATTGGCGCCATTTTGGTTTCAGCCTTATTGGATTCAATTTTAAAATCAAATTCAGGAAGGTGTACTTTTGATGATCAATATCTCTTTAATGGGTCAAAACAGAACTGTTTTACTCTTAATGATTTTTTTCAAAACCTAATAGTTTAGCAGCAATTTGGCATCAAAGATCTGAAATTTTGTTTTCTAAAAATGTAAACAAAACAATTATTTGACAGGTAAATAAACAAAAATAATTATGTTTAAATTGTACTTTTTAGTTATAATTAATATTGCTGCCAAACTATTAGGTTTAGAGAAAAAACATCAAGAGCAAAACAGTTTGGTTTTGACCCATAGAACCCAAATTTACCATAAAAAATATTCCTTCCAATTTAAGATTTCAAAGTTGAATCCAATATGGCGGAAACCAAGATGGCGGCCATAAGATGTGCAATACGAAAAGATAGTTTTTTTTTAATTGATTAAGATCCTTGCAAACCGCATCCGGATATCTTAATCAGGGCCTGACATATTAAGGCGTTTCCGAACTTTTGACACACTGTATAATCTGATAAATCTGTCGAACGTTGAAATCCAAATAAAATTTTTGGCCGTTTAAATTTTAATACGTAATAGTCAATATTTTTAAAATGGTGACCCATATTATTAAAATTAAATTTTTAGAATTGTTTGACCAGCTATGAATGTACATTTGCGTTTAATGTCAACTCAAACAGTCGTCAAAAAACTCAAAACTCAAACAATCAACTCAATTTTTTTTCGATTTTTATAGATTTTTTTAAAATTTTTGATGAGTCCATAAAATAGGTTATCGTATTCTAAAAAATATAACCTTCCGTGAAGCAAAACTGGTACTAAATTCTGATTCTTGTACTGAGTTTCAACCCTCTAGCATAAACACAACGGGAGTTATGCGTGACACAGACAAACAGTATGATGAAAACCATTTAAAACGTTATGAATATGCCTGAAACGGATAATTATGGTAGAACGTCATTTATAGGGTAATCACAATACTTTTTATAAAAACAAAAAGTATTGTACGAAAATATATTTTTTGATAGAGTATGACTTGTAAAACTTTTACTTGATGTCAAATAAGTTAAATGTCACTCTTAGGTTTTTATTTAAATCTTTGTTTTAAACAACTGAGCTTAGATACATTTATAAATCTTATAAAGGAATCATAAGCCACATTATTTACTCTTTTATGTTAAGTCTATCCTTAATTAAACAAAACTTAAAGTTTTATTCTAATACATATTTATGTATGTAATATTTCAAGGTATTCAGACTATATATCTGCGTGAAACTAGAAACTTTAGATTTTGGTTGGTGGTATGTTGCTGTTTTCTAAGGATTAAGTTATTTAACAAATATTGGGTTGAGTTTTGGCATAGTTTACAAAGCCTTATACATTATTTAATAATTTATTAATCTTGAAAGTTTTAAACTTAAATTGAGTTTTTACTAGCTAGCTCTTAATGAAATAATTTGCAACTTCTATATTAATAATTTACTTATTTGTTTATAATTAATTTTTTTTAAAACATAAATAATAATTAAGGCTGAGAAACACCCTAAAATGCTCCAACAGTATTTGTGTTTGTGGTAGAGTCTTGACATTTGAAACATACGTTTAGGAAAATATCCTTGACTATGTGCACTAATTCATTGTGTTTATGAGTCTTGCGTATCCTAATTTTCGACGCCATACTTAGAAACTATATAACTATATTAACGGAGTACATAGGAAATGTTATGGTGTTTGCTCTAAAATTACGAATTATCCATCCCTGTTGTTTTAAGCCCTCCTGAGTAGTTTATACCAACTTGTCTATCTGTATGTATTTTAGGTCCAATTGTGCTTTTTGGATACTTTTTATGACGTCATTCACTATCAATGATATAGCAAACATTGAGACATTTTTATTTATTTTTTTTAAAAGATCGAATTGAATTTTGATTCTTTTTAAGTTTAGATCAAATAGAAATTCGGCCCGTATGTGTCTGATATAACACAGACGAACAAATGTGCTGTTTCTTCTTATTATCCGCAAATGCAATCTAATCACATTTAATAAAAATTATTTTTTGAAACATTGTTAAAGTCAAAAAAAATAAATCCAATTGGGTTGAATTTTGGCAAAAGTGTTACAGTTTAAATAATAAATAAATAAACTAAATTTCAGTACGGTAGTACATCTGCTATTTTGTCGGATTAATAATGTTAAGCAATATCAAGCAAGGTCAAAAGCTGAATGGGTGATCGCTGGGAATAAAGTGGATGTTTCTACTGACTATTGAAAAACAAGGCGAGTTTTCACCCTAATGTAAATAGTTTTAATTCACATGCAAAACTATTTCTTGTGTGCAAAATCTTAGTAACTAATTCTATTGTTTTTTTTCTATGTTTCAGTTGGATTTTTTCACAAAGAAAATACTGAACAAGAATTAGCTTTTAAATTAACAACTAAGAAAGTAAATTTAGATAAGGCTTTGCTGCCGAATGTAATATTAGATCCTTATGTTGAGCATATGTCTGCCTTCGACAGCTTTAATATCAGTAAAAGACGTAAGTTTTCGATTTTGTTTAAATATTATTTACTGGTTATACGTTGCCTGAGAAAATCACAAAGATCAGTCCATTCCAACTTGTCTAAAATTGTTCCACGAAAAAAGTGCTATTTTTCTGATTTTGCCCCTACTTTATATTTTTTCTGTTTTTGCCCCTACCGTATATTTTTGCTCCAGCCTTATAGGTAGCTCAAAACAGACACAAACAAGGTTATTTTATTCTTTTATTTATAGTTGATAAACTTCAAACACAAATTATTTTTTTTATAATTGATGCATCTAAAATTATAAGAGCTCCTGTAACTGTAATATTTGCAATATAAATTGCTCAAAGTATTATAAGTATTATAATCAAATTTCATACCGGCATAGCACTGGAGTTTTCCTCTTATTATGTGGGTTACCTTTATTTTAATTTTAATATTGTAATAATTTATTTAATTAAATAAGAAAATTAAAGAATATTGGGTACGGGACACCTCGGAGTTTTTCCTTATATATTGGATTCGTAAAGAATTACACTTGTAACAAATTTCAACTCGATTAAAATATTTTCCGTTTTTTTACAATTTTCTAAGAATCGAACACAACACGTTTAATAAAAATTGAACTAATGCTGAAAATGAGATGAAACTTGGCGCATATGTTATTCTTATACATGCGTGTAAAATTTCAATCCGATTTCATAATTTGTCCGCATTTTACGATTTTTCAAAATTGTGCTGAATCATTATTGCGGGTTAATGATGTCATAAAAATATTTTTAAGGATAGAACTACAATATTTATATATACTGATTTTTGTACAAAGTTTCAACTCTATAGCATGCATATACTAGTAGCTACGGTGATAACAGACAATCACACTCACATACAAGCAAAAAACGGATAATTTCGGTGACATCCCTGTTTCGGTTTTTCTTTGCGTACACAATGCTTTCCTTATACGGTATATACTGGGAAAATTAAAAAATTGCGCATTTAAAGCTTTATGTTTTTGTTAGCAAAAATATCTGTCTGCATGTTTGTGTGTACTCTCGATTATTATACATCCAGAAGATTGTCGATATAACCACTTGAAATGTAAGGGAATAACTAAGATGGTAAAAATCCCTCTGGTAAATAAATATCTCTTTTCTCTTCACACTATACTTATATATATATATTTACTCTAGAGGTCTAGAGGACACATACACAATCCTACGCTTAAACAATAATAGATCGACCTAAATCATTTAGAGACTTGAATCATCATTTTGTGGCTCTCGAGAGCTCTGTGTAACCTCATAGTTACCTTCTCTAAGAGTCCGTTAAGATCAAGTTGATAGAGTTTATAAGGTGATTCAATTGGAGGGTTTTTATGAATGAAATCAATTTTTTGACAGGTCAGGTTATTGTCCAGCGGAGACGTCATCAATGACGTGATTTCTGCAATTGCAGAAATCAGCATAGAAAAACTTACATTATAATACTAATAAATTAGAGCACTACTACTTAAAAAATAAACATTTTTAGAAATTATTTCTCTGGTTACATTCATCGAGTTTTAACTCGTCAATATTTATTTAGACATGTTTAGAATCAAATAACTGATTCCAGTTGTTGCATTCTCTAAACCTAGAGAATGTAGTTTTATAAGGTTATCTATAAATAATTGAAACCCTGCGTTCGTTAGCTTCCATGGCTGTGTGATTAAAGCTATCGCTTGTCGATTCGAAGGTTAGCGGTTTTGAAATGCGGCCTGGATGAACCAATATTTAGTTTTGATATTTTAAATATTTCTATACATGTCCGACTGATTTTTGATCGAATGGATCGAAACTTTTTTCCTTGTTTTATGAATTTTCGAAATTATTGCCGGTTATTGATGTCAAAAACATTTTTTACCAAATAGCACAACTAAACCTAAAGATTGATTTTCCTAACAAGTTTCAACTCTCCTTTATAAATGCTCTGAGAGCTACAATGATAAGGCACACTCACACATTCAGACAGACAACTTTGTGTAAACTACTTCAGTGCAGACACAATACTTTTCCTATATACCTATGGTATAAAATACTTTTCCCATATACATACGGTATAAATTTGGAAAAGTACAAATTTAAATTTATTTTAATAAAAACTAATCTGAGAACCTGAAACTTGAACCCGTAATTTCCTCTTGTGCACAACAACGCTCATGGATATTTGACAATTTTTTTTCTAAAATAAATGTAACGTAAACAAATACTTAATTATAAAAATGTATTAATTTCACTAAAATGTTGATTAAAATTGAATTATTTCTACATAAATTAATCAATCTTATGCTAATTAATAATATCAGAAATCATTTTTTTTTATTACAATTGATAATATTTATTATTTTCAATGTAAGTCGCCTATACCGATTCCTGCAATGACGTCACGCCATTCATAAAAAGTCAGGTTATAACCTCTGACTGCGTATTTAATTAAATTGAAACACCTTATAATTTTCTATCATCTTGCGTTAAGATTAATTAACAAACGTTGTCGGTTTTTCGAATATCGTATGTGTTTTGTTTTATCTTCATAACATTATATTATAATTAACTGCAATTGTATATGATTTATTAGATTTTATTGATAAAAAGGTTAATATATAGACTGTTGTTTCTCAAATAAATTTAAAAAATATGTCATCTTCAGACATTCACTCACAATTTGTATGTGCTTGAGTTCGTACAAAGCATGTGCAGTTTGTTATTGACATGTGTTTTGTGATGGATTTTTTTCTATATTTTTTTGTTATTGATGAGATGACTTTTTTATATGGCAAATCGACTTTAAATCGCAATTCAATATCCTTGCCATCAAACAATATCCTTGGGAAACTATACAAATCTGTTTTATGTGGAGTTTTTATGATTCTTGGACTTAATGTGATATTTTAATGTTAACATTTTAAATATTATGAAGGATTTGTTTTATTTTTGAAATTGTTTGAAGATGGTGTAAAACCTGAAATATATTGTTTTATTTTTAAAATATTAGTGGAACTTAACTATAAATAACTATATTTTTAACCTTCTTATTAGTGAGTTCTACACAATCAATAATAGAACATTAGAACATTTTTACTGATAATCAAAGGTGTTCAAGTTATCTTTTAGATTTTTGCCATTCAACTAAATTAGACCCTCTCTAGTAATAATATCTCCATGTTCTTCACATATTGCTTTTGTGTTTGCACATAAAGGTATTATTACTAGAGGTGCGTACTCTAGCTCAAAGGCTTGAAACATATTTTGGGATCTCTCAGAGGCTCTGATCTTTAATCTTTACTTTACCTGCTTTTCGCATTGTTTTGTTTTAAACTTTAAACGTTTTAGTATTTAAGTTATTACATTATTCTGATAACCTAATGCGTTCAGGTTACCTTATCGATGTTTCAAAATTCAACTGATAGGGCCTCTCTAACGATAACATCTCTACGGGTTTGCAGGACTAATATTATCACAACAGTTCGTTTGTTATCATGGTGTTTAATTTGTTCTTAAAGCTGTTTGATTTGTTTAAAAGGCTAGTTAAGAAGTTGTTTGTAAAAGCTATTAAACTCAATTCTCAGAGTAAACTAAAACAAACAATCTCGAAACTATTGTTTATTGTTTGAATACCTCTCTGTTCTGATTCCTCGTTAATCTTTACTAAAGTATTATTGTCTCATCTAATCCAGTGTGAGATGCCAATTTGGCAGATATTTCAAGATTATTTCTAACCTTGACACGAACCAGTGACTATGTCATCTACAAATCATCGGTGGTGGTCCATCAATCAAATGCCAAAAAATTATGTTTTGCTTGGGAACGCGTGCTAATGCTCTGACGTTAAGTTTTTGCGTTAAATTATCCATTTCAATCTTTAAATCACCCTCCATAAATCTAATAGAGGAAAATACATTTCTATGGGACACAATTCACAAATTCACAGATCGAAATGAAACTAAAATCAACCTTGCTAATAAAAACCATCAACTCCGTCTTTTCCACAAGATATTTACTTTATTAAGGCAGAACCGGCTTTCAGCTTACGCCATCATCAGTGCCTAACATAGCAATACAAACATATTATAACAAAATACATCCAATAAATAAAAAATAAATAAAAGTTAATCACAAACGTAAAAAAGTTAAAACCTAAACCTAATGAAAATAATAAATAAACATCCAATTATAATAAAATAAATACGTTTAAAACACAAAAAAAAGGCATACCGGAAAGATATCGAGCCGACAACTGTCCAGGACCTCTGTTAAGAGTTTGGAGACGACTGACCAAAATGATGAAATGAATAATGATGAAATGTCAATTTTGGATAAAGGCCTGAAGTATTGTAACCCCACCAACCTACATTAAATGATATTACCGAGCTAGCCGTAACTATCGATGCTTATAAACTACCACCCGACCTAAATTCACAGTGCGCTTCTATAATTAATAAAGCTGTCAAAAACCACGGCCATCAAAATATTCACAAAAATAGAAGTTTTCAAAAAGAACAAAATAATATAATAAATTTAAAGAGAAAAATTAACGAAAACAATCTCGCCGTGGTCAGAACGGATAAAGGAAATGCCACGGTGGTCATGGATCGTATTGAATATAATACCAAAGTTGAAAGTTTTCTTAGCGAAAATAATTTTGTTCTTTTAACTGATACTAAGGAAGACCCGACTGAAAAACTTCAGAATAAAGTTCGCCAAACCATTAAAGCACTAACCACTGCCCTCAACAGTATTCAGTTTAAACCTAGTCTTATCAGTATGAATCCTCAACCTCCCCGTATTTACGGGGTAGTCAAAATACATAAACCTAACGCACCTATGCGGGTTATTTTATCTAACCTTTCGTCACCTACAGATAAATTATCTAGAGCCACTGATAAGGAATTTAAAAAAGTTACTAATTTTAAGGCTTACGATTCCATAAGGAATAGTTTTGAACTAGTTGATGGTTTATCTTCCATTATCTTACCCGACAACGGTATAATGGTATCGTTCGACGTAGTCAACTTATTTCCAAGTATTGATCCTAAAATATGTAAATTTCTTATGGGTAGGATACTCAAGAAAACGTGTACCGATAAAATACTTATCACTGAGATCACTGATCTACTTAACTTGTGCTTCGAACAGAATTATGCATTATTTAACGGAAAATTGTATAGCAGTTCGAAAGGGTTGGCTATGGGTAACCCTTTAAGCGGACTAGCTGCCGAAGTTTTTATGCACTATTTTGGTCAAAAATGTATCCACACACCTAACAACCCGTTTTTGAAATATATACTTCATTGGGTCCGTTACGTCGACGATACGTTCTGCATTTGGACCGGCGGCCGTTCTCAATTAAACAGATTTCTCCAGTACCTGAACCAATGTTGTGAAAACATAACATTTACGATGGAGGTCGAATCAGAGACAGGTTCGATCAATTACCTTGATCTCACCTTAACTAAGTCGGAAAATAAAATAACATACTCGATCTACAGGAAACCTACTTCTACCGATACTGTTCTACACGCAACTTCACGGCATCCATGGTCACATATAAAATGGCTGCCTTCAATAGTTATGTCCATAGGCTTTTAAACATTCCGCTCAGTATTGATAGTTTTAATAAAGAAAAGGCGATCTTAAAGCATATCGCCGTGAAAAACGGGTACACCAGCAACATAATAGATGCTATTATAAACAAAAAACTTAAAAAACGGACTCTGGCTCAAATATACCAGTCACCAGCTTCTCCTGTGGAGTCGGATAGGACGCGCTACTCTATTCCATACATTGGTACTGTTTCAGTCCAAATCGCCAACGCCTTCAGGTCTTTTGGGAGACTTAGTGCATTCCGTGCTACTAACTCCTTAAGACAACAACTTTCTCGGGTTAAAGATCCTATACCCCCCGGAAAATAAGAGTGGTGTGTATGCTATCCGATGTGGAGCAGCAGGATGTGCTAAAACGTATTGCGGGCAAACTGGTAGAGAATTCAAGTCCCGTTTAGGCGAACATATAAAGAAAACTTCGTCAAGTTTTTATCAGCATATTACAGATAAAAATCATAAAGATGAACCCCACGAAGTTTTATTTCTACATTTTGCCCCTAAAGGAGGAAAGTTGAACTCGCTGGAAAATCTTGAAATACGTAGACTACAATATAAAAAACCTGAAAATTCACTTAACAAGAAAAATGAAGGCGGGGACTCAGCTATCTTGTATCCCTTAATAGACAAGGTCAATAAGAGGTCAGTCGTCTCCAAACTCTTAACAGAGGTCCTGGACAGTTGACGGCTCGATATCTTTCCGGTATGCCTTTTTTTTGTGTTTTAAACGTATTTATTTTTATTATAATTGGATGTTTATTTATTATTTTCATTAGGTTTAGGTTTTAACTTTTTTACGTTTGTGATTAACTTTTATTTATTTTTTATTTATTGGATGTATTTTGTTATAATATGTTTGTATTGCTATGTTAGGCACTGATGATGGCGTAAGCTGAAAGCCGGTTCTGCCTTAATAAAGTAAATATCTTGTGGAAAAGACGGAGTTGATGGTTTTTATTAAAAACATTCCACAGCGTAGTTAAAAATATTGAACCTTGCTAATGTCCAAACCAGGGAGGGTTGACTTAAATGAGGAAAAGTTTAGATTCGATTATCGCAAGCTACTAAAAATAGCGCTGCGGCGGACCGGTGCGGACAACTCATGAACTAACCCCAGTAGCTTTCCTAAAATGACTCATTATATTTTTATATTTAAATTTATGAGTACCATGGCAATTCTTGGTTATGACAGCTACATTTATTATTATTATAAAATTATAGTTTTCTGTATGCATTTTTCACAAAAACGGTTCGCCGTTGCATGTTCTGTATTTCAAAAATTAAGAAACTAAAAGTAAATAGAAACCTTTTTAAAACTTCTAGAGAACGCTACTGATGGCAGATAAGTGTAAATTTCATTTAATTAATTTATTAATTTTGTCGATTTTATCAGGTAATTACATAAAATCACATGTGCGCATCTTGCCGATGTAATTATGCATTAAATGGCAAAATCCATCTTCTACCACGTGTAAACGTTAGCCACTATTTCATTATTACCTAATTGAATAAATTAAGTTAATAAATTACTTGAATGAAAAACTTAAAAATAATCAGAAGCGTTCTGTGTAAGATTAAAGTGGTAGCGGGTTAGTTAGAAGTATAACTATACAAAGTATAAAAATAAAATTTCAAACTGACTGTGGGCAAAAAGCGGGAAATCAAGACACGCCCACTCAATTGAAAGGTAGGTCCCCCGCCGCGCTAGTGTCGACCGGAATCCAAATTGTCCTACCATTGAGTCGACAGTCTTACTGTTTAAGTATCTATAGTCTCTGATCCAAACCCTCTTATTTATTAAGTATATTTGACGTCATTAACCCATATTAATGACCCTACAAACATTTAAAAAAATCACTAATCTTAATATTGTGTTTAGATTGGGTTGTAATTTTTTACACATACACAACTAGATATAAATCACAAAAATACGAAATTACATTTTTTATCAGCATAACATCCGGTTGTATTAAGTGACATATATATATTTCAAACAAAACATTATTTCATTGATTGACACAATGCAAACAAATAATGCAGAGGTCCGCAAGCTTGGCGAATTTCCTTTGAAATTCGTGCTTCTTTGCTCTACAATATTTTGCTTAAATGTTATGTTCATGATTTATATCTTGGAGCATTTGTATTACTATTTAGTAATTGAGAATTTCAATAATATTAGTATTTTCGTTTTCATTTGTACATTCGGTGTCGTTGTAATTAAATTCTTAGGAGAACGCGAAGTTTGCGACCTCGTTATTGATAATTAAAAACTCAGGGTGAGAATGTAAGAGAATATAATCTAGAATGTTTTTCTGTCTTTATTTACTTATAACTTAATATTAAAACATTAAATAGTAATTTTTATACAGAACAATAAACCGAGAAGGTGCTAAAATTGTTAAAAACACGATTTTATTTTAAGCTCTATCTTTTAGAAGGTTTTAATATTAAAGGTAATGATTAGGTTACAAATTTTTAGTTAGAATTTTGGATAAAGGCCTGAAGTATTGTAACCCCCACCAACCTACATTAAATGATATTACCGAGCTAGCCGTAACTATCGATGCTTATAAACTACCACCCGACCTAAATTCACAGTGCGCTTCTATAATTAATAAAGCTGTCAAAAACCACGGCCATCAAAATATTCACAAAAATAGAAGTTTTCAAAAAGAACAAAATAATATAATAAATTTAAAGAGAAAAATTAACGAAAACAATCTCGCCGTGGTCAGAACGGATAAAGGAAATGCCACGGTGGTCATGGATCGTATTGAATATAATACCAAAGTTGAAAGTTTTCTTAGCGAAAATAATTTTGTTCTTTTAACTGATACTAAGGAAGACCCGACTGAAAAACTTCAGAATAAAGTTCGCCAAACCATTAAAGCACTAAACTGCCCTCAACAGTATTCAGTTTAAACCTAGTCTTATCAGTATGAATCCTCAACCTCCCCGTATTTACGGGGTAGTCAAAATACATAAACCTAACGCACCTATGCGGGTTATTTTATCTAACCTTTCGTCACCTACAGATAAATTATCTAGAGCCACTGATAAGGAATTTAAAAAAGTTACTAATTTTAAGGCTTACGATTCCATAAGGAATAGTTTTGAACTAGTTGATGGTTTATCTTCCATTATCTTACCCGACAACGCTATAATGGTATCGTTCGACGTAGTCAACTTATTTCCAAGTATTGATCCTAAAATATGTAAATTTCTTATGGGTAGGATACTCAAGAAAACGTGTACCGATAAAATACTTATCACTGAGATCACTGATCTACTTAACTTGTGCTTCGAACAGAATTATGCATTATTTAACGGAAAATTGTATAGCAGTTCGAAAGGGTTGGCTATGGGTAACCCTTTAAGCGGACTAGCTGCCGAAGTTTTTATGCACTATTTTGGTCAAAAATGTATCCACACACCTAACAACCCGTTTTTGAAATATATACTTCATTGGGTCCGTTACGTCGACGATACGTTCTGCATTTGGACCGGCGGCCGTTCTCAATTAAACAGATTTCTCCAGTACCTGAACCAATGTTGTGAAAACATAACATTTACGATGGAGGTCGAATCAGAGACAGGTTCGATCAATTACCTTGATCTCACCTTAACTAAGTCGGAAAATAAAATAACATACTCGATCTACAGGAAACCTACTTCTACCGATACTGTTCTACACGCAACTTCACGGCATCCATGGTCACATAAAATGGCTGCCTTCAATAGTTATGTCCATAGGCTTTTAAACATTCCGCTCAGTATTGATAGTTTTAATAAAGAAAAGGCGATCTTAAAGCATATCGCCGTGAAAAACGGGTACACCAGCAACATAATAGATGCTATTATAAACAAAAAACTTAAAAAACGGACTCTGGCTCAAATATACCAGTCACCAGCTTCTCCTGTGGAGTCGGATAGGACGCGCTACTCTATTCCATACATTGGTACTGTTTCAGTCCAAATCGCCAACGCCTTCAGGTCTTTTGGGAGACTTAGTGCATTCCGTGCTACTAACTCCTTAAGACAACAACTTTCTCGGGTTAAAGATCCTATACCCTCGGAAAATAAGAGTGGTGTGTATGCTATCCGATGTGGAGCAACAGGATGTGCTAAAACGTATTGCGGGCAAACTGGTAGAGAATTCAAGTCCCGTTTAGGCGAACATATAAAGAAAACTTCGTCAAGTTTTTATCAGCATATTACAGATAAAAATCATAAAGATGAACCCCACGAAGTTTTATTTCTACATTTTGCCCTAAAGGAGGAAAGTTGAACTCGCTGGAAAATCTTGAAATACGTAGACTACAATATAAAAAACCTGAAAATTCACTTAACAAGAAAAATGAAGGCGGGGACTCAGCTATCTTGTATCCCTTAATAGACAAGGTCAATAAGAGGTCAGTCGTCTCCAAACTCTTAACAGAGGTCCTGGACAGTTGACGGCTCGATATCTTTCCGGTATGCCTTTTTTTTGTGTTTTAAACGTATTTATTTTTATTATAATTGGATGTTTATTTATTATTTTCATTAGGTTTAGGTTTTAACTTTTTTACGTTTGTGATTAACTTTTATTTATTTTTTATTTATTGGATGTATTTTGTTATAATATGTTTGTATTGCTATGTTAGGCACTGATGATGGCGTAAGCTGAAAGCCGGTTCTGCCTTAATAAAGTAAATATCTTGTGGAAAAGACGGAGTTGATGGTTTTTATTAAAAACATTCCACAGCGTAGTTAAAAATATTGAACCTTGCTAATGTCCAAACCAGGGAGGGTTGACTTAAATGAGGAAAAGTTTAGATTCGATTATCGCAAGCTACTAAAAATAGCGCTGCGGCGGACCGGTGCGGACAACTCATGAACTAACCCCAGTAGCTTTCCTAAAATGACTCATTATATTTTTATATTTAAAATTTATGAGTACCATGGCAATTCTTGGTTATGACAGCTACATTTATTATTATTATAAAATTATAGTTTTCTGTATGCATTTTTCACAAAAACGGTTCGCCGTTGCATGTTCTGTATTTCAAAAATTAAGAAACTAAAAGTAAATAGAAACCTTTTTAAAACTTCTAGAGAACGCTACTGATGGCAGATAAGTGTAAATTTCATTTAATTAATTTATTAATTTTGTCGATTTTATCAGGTAATTACATAAAATCACATGTGCGCATCTTGCCGATGTAATTATGCATTAAATGGCAAAATCCATCTTCTACCACGTGTAAACGTTAGCCACTATTTCATTATTACCTAATTGAATAAATTAAGTTAATAAATTACTTGAATGAAAAACTTAAAAATAATCAGAAGCGTTCTGTGTAAGATTAAAGTGGTAGCGGGTTAGTTAGAAGTATAACTATACAAAGTATAAAAATAAAATTTCAAACTGACTGTGGGCAAAAAGCGGGAAATCAAGACACGCCCACTCAATTGAAAGGTAGGTCCCCCGCCGCGCTAGTGTCGACCGGAATCCAAATTGTCCTACCATTGAGTCGACAGTCTTACTGCTTAAGTATCTATAGTCTCTGATCCAAACCCTCTTATTTATTAAGTATATTTGACGTCATTAACCCATATTAATGACCCTACAAACATTTAAAAAAATCACTAATCTTAATATTGTGTTTAGATTGGGTTGTAATTTTTTACACATACACAACTAGATATAAATCACAAAAATACGAAATTACATTTTTTATCAGCATAACATCCGGTTGTATTAAGTGACATATATATTTCAAACAAAACATTATTTCATTGATTGACACAATGCAAACAAATAATGCAGAGGTCCGCAAGCTTGGCGAATTTCCTTTGAAATTCGTGCTTCTTTGCTCTACAATATTTTGCTTAAATGTTATGTTCATGATTTATATCTTGGAGCATTTGTATTACTATTTAGTAATTGAGAATTTCAATAATATTAGTATTTTCGTTTTCATTTGTACATTCGGTGTCGTTGTAATTAAATTCTTAGGAGAACGCGAAGTTTGCGACCTCGTTATTGATAATTAAAAACTCAGGGTGAGAATGTAAGAGAATATAATCTAGAATGTTTTTCTGTCTTTATTTACTTATAACTTAATATTAAAACATTAAATAGTAATTTTTATACAGAACAATAAACCGAGAAGGTGCTAAAATTGTTAAAAACACGATTTTATTTTAAGCTCTATCTTTTAGAAGGTTTTAATATTAAAGGTAATGATTAGGTTACAAATTTTTAGTTAGAATTTTGGATAAAGGCCTGAAGTATTGTAACCCCCACCAACCTACATTAAATGATATTACCGAGCTAGCCGTAACTATCGATGCTTATAAACTACCACCCGACCTAAATTCACAGTGCGCTTCTATAATTAATAAAGCTGTCAAAAACCACGGCCATCAAAATATTCACAAAAATAGAAGTTTTCA
>JACMZG010000008.1:87165013-87278516 GCA_018340805.1 Microvelia longipes | reverse complement strand
ATTCAAAAAGATTCGCTTCGCTTGCTAGCCAGGTATCTTTAACATTACATAGTATATAGGGCTCGCTTCGCTCGCTACATTGCGTATATTTAAATATTACATAAAAAAAGGCTCGCTTCGCTCACTAGATTGCGCATATTTATAATAATACATAGTAAAAAAGGCTCGCATCGCTCGCTAGATCGCGCAGATTTATAATAATAATAGTAAAAAAGGCTCGCTTCGCTCGCTAGATTTACATATATTTGTAATAATACATAGTAAAAAAAAGCTCACTTGCCGCTAGATTACGTATATTTATAATAACAAATGGAAAAAAAAGGGCTCGCTTCGCTTGCTAGATTGCGTATATTTATAATAATACAAGTTAAAAAGGCTCGCTCGCTCGCTTAATCGCGTATATTTATAATATTACGTAGTGAAAACTACTCTACTTTTTAAAGAGCTTTGAAACGATATACAACACGATTTTTCGCTCGGAATTTTTTTTCCGGTTCGCCATATTTGCCGCCATTTTGAAAATATATTCCGGAATATTACTAAAATCTATTCAGCTTTGACACATAGTCAATTTTACATATATACAAGTATCTAAAGTATATTACAATTGATCTTTCTCATGTAAATACTTATAAAATTTGTAAAAATACATTTTTATTTACAATTATGGCCGCCATGTTGAATTTTTCGGAATTTAGTATATACCATTTTTTGTTCTACTAATCAAGAGCTTTACAAACGATATATTACTCGAGTTATTCCTTAATTTTAAATTTTTTGAGTTCATTATTTTAGCCGCCATTTTTAAATTTTAAAAAAAAATATAATTTGACCATGAAACATATATTTTCTTTTTCTACTCTTTAAGAGCTTTAAAACGATATACAACACGATTATTTCGCTCAAAATTTTTTTTATCCGGTCCGCCATATTGGCTGCCATTTTGAAAATATTTTTCGGAAATATTACCAAAAACTATAGAGCTCTGAACACATAATTAGTTTTACCTGTATACAAAATTTTATCAAAATCGGTCAATTTTTACGGCAGTATCGCGACACATACAAACAAACATACGCGCCGTCCTAATCTTCTGAAATGTAAGAACTCACTTACGTTCGTTCAACAAGTACTTTTACCCATTTCTATGCAATCATTAGGGTTATGGTACACCATAACCCTAATGATTGCATCTATGTATGAATTCTGGCAATATTCAAACTTAAAATATTACCGGAATTAAGTGTTATTGGTATAAAAATTTCTAGAAAATGTCCGTATTAGGTATGGTATGCTCCAATTTAACTTTCTAAAGCAATCGTAGAAGAAATACATTTTGGCAACCAGATTGCCGTACCAAAACAATAGATGGTTATTTAAACTCACAATGGTGAATTTAGTGAGGGTAGGTACTAATTTCAAAGCGATCTGAATTATTTGGGGTGATGCATTTGAAATGTACCACCCAGTATGTATGTTATTATTGAGGTATGATTGGTTAAAACGAAAATTATGTAAAAGGATTGTTAAACATCTGCCAGACTGTAATCACGTCAACATATTATAATAAAATAATACTATACATTTTTTGGTGGGGGGGGGGGGTAATCTTGATTTGCAAGTCTATAATTAGATATGGTTTTCTGTCTCATCTTAGATAGCTATTTTTCACGTAGATCCTTATAATTCTCTACTTTTCATATTTTTTTTGATTAAAAATACATAAATCATTAAAATTGTTTGAATAATAAGCAAGAAATTAATAATATGAAACATTTCAAAATATCTTATTTAAATTGCTTTTTATAAACACTCCTTGTAATTCCCGTGAAACTCGTAGTTACAGGGCAGCAACGTAGTGCCTATGCAATTACAGCTTTATCGTGGTAGACTTTTTAGAGTGTATTACTTTTCCTCCTTTAGTGTGTAGAACCTTTCCTCGACCTTCAGACTTGTGTCTTTAGAATGTTATATGCTAAATATACTGTTTCTGTTGCTGAATACACAGAATACTGTTGTACGCCTTGGACTTGTTTCACTTGTCCACAAAAAAAATCAGAAATTGAAAATTCGTTCTTGAGGTCGGCCGTCGCGTCGGCAGGTACCATCCACCGAGGCGGCCGACAGCTGTATATAATAGTTGCGGAAATTTATTTTCAGACAAAACAAGCTGCCAAGTATGGAATTAAGCGTCCCCATCTCATTTATTAAAAATCGTAGAATAACACGGGCCGCTCTATACAGGGTGGGCCAAAGTCTCCCCCTCCCTCTTAAATTTTGAACCGTTTGACATAATTTATTGAAACCTGGGTACGTTTCTCATGTAAAGGGTACTTTGTTTTGATGGTGTTAACTTCGGGTGTCCCATTTAACACCGGATTTTTGGAAAAAATGTAAAAAAGTAAATGGGAAGGTATACTTTTATTGGACGTTTTGGATTCTAGGGATGAACTTAAAACTTCCAGCTTAGGTATTGACTTTAGGGCAAAATTGACAAGTTTAACCGTGGGGCTTGGGTGAACTCACACCGGATGGCCAATCCGGTTATGTTTTCTAATTTCCACTTGATATTTTCAGACCTTATTACTTACTTTATCACCCAAATTTTCAATTTAAGGTCCTACCGACTGCGCCACTTTAACCGTGGGGCTTTGGTGAACTCACACCGATGGCCAGTCCGGAACCCCACAGAAAAAGGGGATTCCTTTGACTAGGAATCCTGGCCTAATCAAGTCTGAAAGTATTAGAAAATGAACTAATTCCTATAACTTGAACATCAGAAGAAAGACTGATATATTAAAATATTTTACAATTAACAGATTGACACTGAAATGACAGTGACATTTCCAATAGAAAGATATCAGGGTCAGGGGGGGTTAACTTAAAATGAGGAAAAGTTTGGATTCGATTATCGCAAGCTACTAAAAAATAGCGCTGCGGCGGACCGGTGCGGACAACTCATGAACTAACCCCAATAGCTTTCCCAAAATACTGATTATATTTTTATATTTAAATTCATGAATACCATGACAATTCTTGGTTATGACAGCTACATTTATTATTATTATAAATTGATTGTTTCTTGCGTGTATTTTTCACAAAAACGGTTCTCCGTTGCATGTTCTATATTTCCAAATTCAGAAACTAAAAGTAAATAGAAACCTCTTTAAAACTTCCAGAGAACGCTAATGATGGCAGATAAGTATATTTCATTTAATTAATTTATTGATTTAGTCGATTTTATCAGGTAATTACATTTAATCACATGTGCGCATCTCGCCGATGTAATTAAAATACAGGCTGCATTAAATGCCAAAATCTATCTTTTAGCACGTGTAAAACTTTAGCCACTATTTCATTATTACCTGATTGAATCAATTAAATTAATAAATTACTTGAATGAAAAACTTAAAAATAATCACAAGTGTTCTGTGTAAGATTAAAGTGGTGGGTTAGTTAGAAGTATAACTATACAAAGTATAAAAATTAAATTTCAAACTGACTGTGGGCATAAAGCGGGAAATTAAGACACGCCCACTCAATTGAAAGGTAGGTCCGCCGCAGCGCTAGCGTCGTCCGGAATCCAAATTTCCCACCATTAAGTCGACAGTCTTACTGTTTAAGTATCTATAGTCTCTGATCAGGGTGTTAATCAGAAAACATAAGTAGCATTCAGAGTTTATACGTTTATTGATAAAACTAAGTTGACATATATTGTATTAAAATAATTAGTATAATAGTAGGTATGCTTAACAGGTCTGAGGTTACTCAATATTACTACATGCACATACAAACGGTAAACTCTACTATAGAGACAAAGAAATTACTTACAGGTCGCTGCGACGATAAAGGTGAGGAGCATCTTATCTCTTACTCTATTCTCAAGCTGATACTAATTGGTTACTGAAACCTTACTTCAACCTTACCTTGACTATTTGATTACTGTATTGTTACTACTCTAATAACTCTTCTATCACTTCTCGACGATTCATTACTGATCTGTTACTACTCATGACTCTCTGACTCTCATGACTTTTTGTAACTTAAAGTAGTCGTATCGACTTCGGACCGGTTTCATTCGATTTCAGCGTCTCAAAAAACATAAATATTGACCTTTTTCGCGGCAAAAAATATTAACCCTAAATTTTGCCGATTTTTTTTAAATTTCGCTGACTCAGCAAACCGGGTTAATGACGTCACAAAAACCTGGTTTCAATAGGGTTCGTGTCCTCCAAAGGTAATTTTTGTACCAAGTTTAGTTACAAAATATTCATCGTTCGAAAGATAGAGTGTTTACAAGAAAGTGTCTAGAAATATATATATATATATATATATATATATATATATATATATATATATATATATATATATATATATATATATATATATATATATATATATATATATATATATATATATATATCTATATATATATATATATATATATTATATATATATATATATATTATATAATATATTATATATTATATATATATATAATAATATAATATATATGCCTATGTGTTAGCTATAAAAATGTATTTAAAAGTGTACCAACGCTCATTGACGGGGGAAAAATCAAAATATCGCACCTAATAGTGAATTTTTAAACAATTGTAACTTAGGGCCTAATTACTCCAAAACGGTCTGTAAGGAAATTTTATAATTTTTATACAAATGGGCAATGTGTTTAGCTATCAAAAAAATGTATTCAAAAGTATAAAAACGTTCATGACGGGGGCAGCAAAAATCAAAATATCGCACCTAATAGTGAATTTTTTAAAACAATTGTAACTTTAGGCCTAATTACTCCAAAACGGTCTGTAAGGAAATTTTTATAATTTTTATACAAATGGGCATATGTGTTAGCTATCGAAAAATGTATTCAAAAGTATAAAAACGTTCATGACGGGGGCAGCAAAAATCAAAATATCGCACCTAATAGTGAATTTTTTAAACAATTGTAACTTTAGGGCCTAATTACTCCCAAAACGGTCTGTAAGGAAATTTTTATAATTTTATACAAATGGGCATATGTGTTAGCTATCGAAAAAATGTATTCAAAAGTATAAAAACGTTCATGACGGGGCAGCAAAAATCAAAATATCGCACCTAATAGTGAATTTTTTAAACAATTGTATTTAGGGCCTAATTACTCCAAAACGGTCTGTAAGGAAATTTTTATAATTTTTATACAAATGGGCATATGTGTTAGCTATCAAAAAATGTATTCAAAAGTATAAAAACGTTCATGACGGGGGCAGCAAAAATCAAAATATCGCACCTAATAGTGAATTTTTTAAACAATGTAACTTTAGGGCCTAATTACTCCAAAACGGTCTGTAAGGAAATTTTTATAATTTTTATACAAATGGGCAATGTGTTAGCTATCGAATAATGTATTCAAAAGTATAAAAACGTTCATGACGGGGGCAGCAAAAATCAAAATATCGCACCTAATAGTGAATTTTAACAATTGTAACTTTAGGGCCCTAATTACTCCAAAACGGTCTGTAAGGAAATATTATAATTTTTTATCAAATGGGCCTACGTGTTAGCTAACAAAAAACGTAATCAAAAAGTATTAGCGACGATTTAATATATTAATTTATATAATTAAATATATAAAGTCGCCATGACAGTTTGGTAAAATAACCTGACATGTAAAAAAAAAAAACCGTTCTAACTGTTTCTATTTGGTCATGTTGGTCCTTTTTAATATAAAATTCTAAGATACTGTAATATAGCGAGCGAAGGTGACCCCTATTTTTAGTAATTTAGAAATTTTTAAACTTACGTAAGTAGCGAGGCGAAAGCGAGTTCTTTATTTATATAGATATTATTAGAGCAAATTAAGCGAGCCGCCAGGACCTTTGAGAGCGAGGAGAGAATTACAACGCAACAAAGCGAGCGAAAGCGATCGTTTAATTACTATGATTATGTAATGTAATTATTATGAACAATGCACAATCTAGCAAACGAGCGGGGCTTTTACCATTACGCGATTTTTTTTTTTTTTTTTTAAAAAAAAAAATTTTTTAAAAGCGCAATGTTTAACCGAGTATCCATGCGCCTCAGGTGGTCTAATGAATATATATTAGCTTTATTAATGAATTTAAATTACAATTGATAATGTTTATGATTTAATCCTATTATGAGGTTTCCAGCTTTATTTTTTCCCTCTATTGTTGCTTAATATTTAAAGAGTATTGTTTAAACTGTACTGATTCTTATTAACATTTCTATGATTTATTATTATATTCTTCCTTAGGTTTAGGGCATAAGAGTTAAAATTTCAGATTAAACAAGGTAACTTACATTTTAATGACCATTACGCGATTTATATAGTCACGATTTATCGTAACTATACACGCAATTTATCGAGCGAAACGAGCGAGCCTTTTTTAAAATATATCATTGTAAATATGCACTATATAGCGAATGAAAGCGAGCCTCTTTTTCCTATGTATTATATAAATAACGCAATCTAGCGAGCGAAGCGAGCCCTTTTTTTAAATTTACACTTTAAGAATACTAACATGCTAATGCTTCCCAATTTACTCTATCTAGCGAGCGAAGAGAGTCTATCAATATATATTTTATTTGATGTATTCTTCTGACTTGAGTTCTTGATGCAACGCATTACTAGTCTTTATCGTTACTCCAACCTGGTAATTTGAATCCTTTGCATAAACGCCTTTATTTTTATCATGGAATCGAAATTAAGTTGTAAAAAGGGTCGAAGCAGTTTTCCACGTGATTACCTAGGGGCCCTCAAGGTTTTCTAATTGTTATTATTGTCTGTAGTGCTTAAAATGTTTTTAAGTATCGTTTCATCGCTTTCGTTAATTGAATTTTCTTCTCCATTGACTTTTTTTAAACTCAATTTTTATAAAACAATCAATACTTTTACTATTCATTGACTTCTTCATAATTATGTTTTTCAAAGATGATATTAATAAAACTAGAATTGATAAAATTAGAATTAGTATTGAATACATTATGTTTTGTTGCTGCTTTGACATCCACTTAGCTTAAACTTAGGTTTTAGCATCAACCTATAGGTTTTTAAATCAACATGGGGGATGGAGGTTCTTTTCCTACTACTGAATGCACCAAGCCGCTTTTCAATCTTTAATATCTCGAAACTGTGCTAGCTACTAAAATAACTTTTTGGACTCAATATAAAAAGTATCATATAATTTTTTATCAAAACTTTGTTTAATTTCCCTATATTTTAAATGGACGCCATCCTAGCTGTGATTGAATTCTTGGTCCATCCCCAAACAAAATGATATCGGAATTAAAATTGGTGTTGAAAATGAACGATTTGGATAATTTATTTTTGGTGGTTTATTTTGTCACAGTATGTTTTTGAATAATTTATTTGAGCTGAGTGCATTAGGGTGTATTTTATTAAGGATCCATTGAGTTTTCACTGCTGTCATGATTTAAATTTGGCTTTATATCACAATTTATGTCCTTTAAACAAAATTCTAATGTTAACAATCTTCACAGATTCCACGCTCTTTGTTAATTTTATTATTATTATTAACATGCTTACACAATATGTGAAAGGTTTATAAATCTTAAATCAAACTAACAAAGCATTTTATAGCCTGGCCTTAGGCCGTTACTAGAGTCGCTTTCGTTATTAGGGTTTCGAAGATATTCTTCGAAACCCTTATACTTTCTGTATTTCACATCTCCGGAACTACGATAGCTATAGAATGTTAAAATTTAGTACACATATGTAACTATTTTATCCAACAACAGGAAAAATATAGCCAACTGTTTGGCATGCGCATTTGTCGATTTATGAGCGAATGCGCACATTCGCGTGCGCATTCGCTATTAAAATATTTATTTCAAAAAATAAATATTTTTTGAAAAAATAGGACTTATTGACCATACGTATAAAAAAATAGTAAAAAGTTATGAGGTTTTGGTCATGATAAATAAAACAACATTTAAGCTGACGACCGTATGATTAGGTCTTCATCAGAAAGTACACTTTCTGATGAAGACCTAATCATACGGTCGAAAGCTTAAATGTTGTTTTATTTATCATGACCAAAACCTCATAACTTTTTACTATTTTTTTGAAAAAATCATGTGGAGTATCAAATATTAATACATGGTATTTATGAAAATATCTGAGAAACCCTTATAATGCTTACAAAGCAAGCACTTTGAAAGATTTTTCAATATCATAAATAATAAATCTTAAATAGATGCAAAAATTAATTAAAAATAAAATCTGTAATAAAATAAAACTTAATTTTCAATTCACCAATTAATTTGTACAATTAGCAATATAAATTTTACTCATTTATTTACTTTAATCAAGTGTTTTATTTACTTGCTTATTGGATTCTTTATTTATCAGATTTTAGCATCTCTCCCTCAGCCATCTAATAGGAGGGGGGGGCAGTGAATTAAGAAAAAAATCAATGTTATCAATGTTTTGGAAATTAACATTTTTTAGCTTTGTTACGGAAAATTACTTACTTATAAGTAAGTACTTTTCCACTTCTATGGCGACTACCTCATTCAGTAATTTTATAAGTATTATCAAATTACGTGATATTTAATATTAATAAACTTTATATTACTTGAGTTACCCCGTAGGTATAATTTAAGTAATAATACGTTTTTTTATAATAATTCGTATAATTTTATCATACCGTAGGTACATACAAAAAAATAATTTTTGAATTCTACTTTTAATAAATATCCGAAACCAGAATTTCAAGAAATTTGTCCATTTCAGGTGTTTGCATTACCTCGTGAAAGGATTTTTTAAATGTCTGTCTGTGTGTGTGTGTCTGTTATTGTGTTTGTTAGAGTTGAAATTTGACATAATTGATACAATCTTTAGTTTTAATTTGGCTTTGTGGAAAATATTTCTTTTTATGTGAACTGAAGTGCCAAATTTCATCTTAACTTGAACATTAGTTAATTTTTTATCAAATGAATGCATCTGTTAAAAGAAAATGTTTAAAATCAAAATATAATCCCATTGAGTTAAGATTTATTGCATTGCAAGTGTATCCCTTACGGTATTAAATATGTATACGAAACTTTTACATTCTATTACGGCTTTTATATCTACGGTTTATATTGAAACACTAATGTTTGACAGTATAGAGAAAAGCCAGTACCTGGATGGGTAACCGCTGAAAATAAACCTACGTTTTACTGTCTGTGGACTAGTAAAGCGAGACCGAAGACGTAACGTAATAAATAGCATGATTTGGCTCTTGTATAAATCCTTAGGTCTCTTAGTCAAATTGTCTCTCACCCTGTGATGTTTTTGTTACAGACCGAAGCAGCTCTAATGCACGATGCTGTCCTTCTTTACGCCAAAGCACTCCATGGGTTGGGCCAAGAAGTCGAACCTTCTCAACTAAACTGTGAGCAGATGACTACATGGCCGTTTGGCTACTCAATTGTCAATTATATGAAACTCGTGAGTATTAAAAAATGACTATTGTTTTAATTTGAATTTACAATTGTAGGTGGCTTTATTTGGTGGTGAAATACTTGCAGAATACTTTGGAACTGATATAAGAGGTCAATTGAGTAAAACCTTTCAATGATTAGGGACAGTGAGAGTAAACCCAGGCTTGGTTCAAGAAGAGCCTTATTTTATGACTAACAACAAAATCTTTATTTCTCACAATCTCTTGGCATTTGTTTCTTATAGAGAAAATAGTCAGATTTTTCCCCCGGACCAGTTAAAACATTTTTCAGGTTTGGTAGTTTGTATTGCCTCTTACCTCTTGCTTTTGGTTCATCTACCATCTCGAAAGGCTCATTTACGGGAAATTTTCTACTGTCTATACACAATCGTCGCTCTGCCAGCCACAGGAAGCGCTCCCAGTGTCTGTGATTCTCAGACAGGTTTTTTGTGATCACAGGTTAGATCAGTCATGTGTCCTTTGATAAGTTCATAGACTCCAAGCAACTACTCCAGGGTTTTTTAATATTACCCCCACATATTAATCTTAACTGAGTGGCGAGTGATGTTAGTGAAGTTCTCGCTAATTTTCCAGGAGAGAACCAGTAACGCCTATAAAATTTCCCCCGTGACGTAATTTCACCCACCGGTTATCTTGAGTTAATTTAAAAGACAATCCGATATTTGAAGAAACCTTAATTGATTTTACTATACTTTTTATGCTAGACTTACTTATAATTAAACATATACACAGTACATACAATCTCAATGAATTTAATTTTTAAAATTAAACCTTTCTTCGCATACTTCAAAAAGAAAAATATTCTAAATTGAGACGCTTTGAAGATCTTAGATAAGTCTTCAGCATGAGTTTTTCAAAACATCTCATTAGTTTTACGTCTGTGGTCTTTTTCATTCCTTTGACATTGAAAAGAAATCAACTTAAATAACAACAGGTATTTGATGTTTTTCTAATAAAATAAAATCATATTACTAAGCTTTTCAATTCTAGACTCTTATTGAAATTGCTTTCTTTTATTCAACTTTTTTTACAACAGTTTTATTTTCTTGAGTAACAAAACTCTCCGGTTTCAGTGAGTGATATTAAACTTTTATATATCTATTTAAACTTTCTTTAATTTCAAACGAATAAAGGGAACTGTAAACTTTTTTTAATAAGAGAATTGATGTAATAAAAATAAAACTTTTTTATGCTGTCTTAAAGTAATTTTGATTTATGTATCTTTTGTTTAATATGTTTGTAAGTTGCTCTTTTAATAAACTCGGATTATAATAATAATAATAATAATAATAATAATAATAATAATAATAATAATAATAATAATAATAATAATAATGATTATTATTATCCCACCAAAAACACTAGTTTAAAAAGTTAGAAAGAATATATATATATATATATATATATATATATATATATATATATATATATATATATATATATATATATATATATATATATATACATATATATATATATATTATATAATATATAATATATATATATAATATATATATATATATATATATATATATATATAATATATATTTATAGGGATTTCATTACTTTTTTTAAGTTTATTTTAAAATCTTTTGGTTGTTTTCTCTTTTTAAGGTTGACGTTTTTGAGAATTTATACTTGATGACACGTAAAAATATAAAAAGAAATTAGAAATTTCAGTTTTGATGTTCCAGCGAAAAGCCATTCTTCTTTGAAATTGTGTTGTAATAGTGTTCTTATGTAGTAATGGTAATTACCATTACTGCACTACTGTCACTAGTCACTACTCGGTGGATGTTGGTAAAACAATCACCTCACTGACGAGGATTCGGAATAATCCATGCTTTTTAGCAGAGTTGTTTCGACGCTTATGCCTCCGACTCTTGGCCCCTTAAAAAACTCTGGAATGATTCAACCTATAAAAGTTCATTTTTGATTTCAGATGGATATAGAGGGAATGACAGGAAGAATAAAATTCGATCGAGAGACCGGACGACGGAATTTCTTTAGCTTAGAAATTACTGAACTGACGGCAAATGGTTTCAGAAAGATCGGTTCCTGGGATCCCGAGTATGGGATCAATTATACGAGAAGTATTCATGACATTCAAAGAGAAATGTACCTAGCTATTACAAATAAAACTTTCATTGTTGCTTCAAGATTGGTAAGTCGAGAGAAAAATTTGTTTCTGTCTAAATGTTATAATTGGAAATTTAAAATTGATGCATGTCAAACTTCCTTTGCTCGAAAAGACAAGATAATTTTGAAAAGGTGATTTTTTTTATTTTCAATTGATATGACTTTAATGACATTACTTGGTGTTGTAATCTAGTTTCTTATAATTTACCATATTATTATTGTGTGATAAGACTACATTCATATTTATATGACTTAACAAACTGATATAATAAAATTTAATTTGTTTTAATAGGTATTATTAAAATTATAGTCTTATTTGCATTTTTCCATAGTTATTCTCATGAAGATTTATGTTTTCCGGTCGTGACCCCATCAATGTAGATGATGAATCCAAGGTTTCACTTTCACTGTAGGAGGCATTTTCAGAGTTCTAGGACGCCCAAGATAAAAACACAATCCTCTACAAATTAAAATGTATCCTACATCCCTGAAGATGCCTCCCTCGGTACAAGTAAAACTGTGGATTTATCATCTACATTGACTTGTTTGCCACTGGTAGACCTAAATCTGGAAATGTCATATTGTTTATAGGGCCCACCATACTTGGACTTAGTTCCTGGTGCAGATAAACTTCAAGGGAATGCTCGCTACGAGGGATTCTCAATGCAGCTCATAGACGAAATATCTCAGTTACTTGGATTTAAGTATGAATTCCGTATTGTGAAGGACAATAATTATGGGAAATATAACCCAAAGACTAAGGAGTGGGATGGACTTATAAGAGAACTTAGAGATCGGGTAAGTTTGTCTTTCTTAACTTAAAAGTTTAAATGATGAAATAAAACAGAGTCTCTCCACTAATGAAATATATTTGACATAGCCAGCTTTCAATTTTAACAGATCATCATCAGTGCCTAACCAACAAAGTAAAAAATATATTACATAAAAATAACTTACTAGAATAAAAAGAAATACAATACAATGAGATGAATGCAAAATTAAAATTAAAATAAAATAGGGAAGCAAAATAAATATATAGACCAAATAAAAACAAATGAAGTAAACGAAATAAATTAAATATAACATATATAAATATATATGTTTATAATAATAATATATATAAATATATATTTATATATATTTATATATATATTATTATATAATATAATAATATATTTTATATATATTTATATATATATATAAATAATAAATATATAAATATATATATATATAATAAATATATAAAAATATCTATCGGCGAGCAACGAAGAAAAGAGTTAGGAGATAGCGGTTAGTTTTCTCTATAGGACGGGAACCGAGTAGCCGCCGCCAACGCGCTTTGTATCAGGGTTATCTCGCCACTTACGCCCCTCTTATTAAGTGCCTTATCGCCTTTTTCTTTCACGTTCTTCAAAATCTCCACATTTTCCAAAAAGTTCATGGTATGTGCTGGTAGAACTTACTGTTCGTTCGCCGAAAGTGGTCTTTAAGTCTCGTAAAGTAATTTCGTTTAATTTATTTGTTTTTATTTGGTATATGTATGTAATAAATAAATAAATAAACCATTTATTGCAAATAAGATATACATTTTTTTTTTAGAAATGACATTTTTATTATTTGTGAGATCTATATATTATCAAATCGGTGGTTACCACTGTGGTTACCTTCTTCAAGGCTTCGGAGCTGCTTTACTTATATTCTCTTTAAATTTTCTTCATTTTGAAATCTGAAATATTCTGCTGTTACAATAATTTTTCAAAAATATTTCGTCTATTATTTTTATTTAAATTGTAAAGTTAAACTTTCTGATTTATTTGATCATTTATCTTCAATTACATATATTTATTAAATAAGCTATTGCTTTAATTTTATTTTTATGCTATATGCATATTTTTGTACTATGTTTTTTATGTAAAAATTGCTATTTTAATTATCTTTATAATTCTATTTTTGTGAAATTATAATTTAATACTATTTTTGAAATAATAAAATAAATAAATTTTACTTTTAAAATAATAAAGGTATTTCCCTGTTTTTATTAAAATTATTAATTATAAGTCAAATAACTATGTATGTATTTTCCTATTCTATTTTAATTTTGTATTCATCTCATTGTATTGTATTTCTTTTTATTCTAGTATGTTATTTTTATTTAGAGTATTTTATGTAATATATTTTTACTTTGTTGGTTAGGCACTGATGATGATCTGTTAAGATTGAAAGCTGGCTGTGTCAAATATATTTCATTAGTGGAGAGACTCTGTTTTATTTCATTACTTGAAACTCCACAATTCATTTTTCCTTATTGAAAGTTTGAGTTTTTTTTTTTTACTTTTCCATAGTCTTTTTTTACAAGCTGGTTCTAGATAAATAGACTTCACCGGAAATGAAATCTTAAAAGTTCTGAATTGCTCTTATAGTAATTAATAGTAACTCTCCAACTAAAATCATAAACCTGTCAAAATTTAAGAGTGTTCTCGTTTTCAGCAATTATTCATTAATAGATTTAGTAAAATACATTTGAAGAGTAGATTTATTACATTGACCTTTCCTTTAATAAACATTATAGTCAAATAATTCAATAAAATATAAATTTTGTGAAAATATCAAAAATGATAATAAAAGTCTGGAAAGTTTCCAACCATAGTATATGATTGAGGTTTTATTGAATAGTTCAACAGGTTATTAAACAAATTTTAATATTTCTTATACACCTTCGAGATATATTGTTCGTCATATGCACGGGTAGAATAATCCTGGTTACGAAATTCAGTGCTAACACAATACTTTTTCTTTATACCTACAGTATAAATGAAGAAAAGTAAAAAAAAACTCGGTTAGACACTAGAAAATGCTATTTATTTGAATATATTTGTATTAAAGTTGTGTTGCAATTTTACAATAATTACAAAACTCCAATTGTTCGAAATGAAATGGCATAGTTTTATTAGAATTGCAATGTTGAATTATTAATTGTTTAATGAGATATTAATATGTCGTATCATCTATAACTAGTAATGCGTTGCATCAAGAACTCACGTTTGATGAATACATCAAATAAAAGTCATTATTAATACTCCCGATTACGACACCCTTCAATCGCTAGATAGAGTAAATAGGGTAACATTCGCACGCTAATATTCTAAAGTATAAATTCAAAAAAGGACTCGCTTCGCTTGATAGTTTAAGTATGTTAAGAATTTTACATTGTATAGAAGGCTAGTTTCGCCCGCTAATTTACTTATCTTTAAAATTTTAGATAGTATAAATATCTCAGTAGCTAGCGTATATTTACAATAATACATAGTAAAAAAGGCTTCGCTCGCTATAGTGTGCATGTTTAAAATAATAGACATTAAATTAGGGCTCGCTTCGTTCACAAGATTGCGTATGTTTGGAATTTTACATAGTATAAAAGACCCGCTTCGCTCGCTAGTTAGCGTATATTATCTTTTGAAATGTAAGAACTCACTTCGTTCAACTACTAAGTTTGTACCTATAATAGCTACAGCGTATAAGCTCTAACTACTATAACTATATAGAAAAAAAAGAAAAATAAAAAGAAAGAAAAAATAATTAAAAAAAGAATTATATATAGAGACAGAGCCCTCGCTCTAGGTGTTTTTATCACTTACTGAGGGCTCTCACTTTTAATTGAATTTTAATGTAATTTAAAAAATTTATTATCATTATATGTATACTTATAATAGTTATAGCGTATAAGCTATAATTACTTAAGTATATACTTATATAGTTATAGCGTATAAGCTATAACTACTTAAGTATATACTTATCATAGTTATAGCGTGTATCTATAACTACTTCGATAAAGGTAAACGACAGAAAGTAACATGCTTGGAGCTTGATTAGTTAATGTTTATGCTTGAGAGTTAAAAATTGACACCAAAATCAAACTCATGTTGTTATACTTGTGCTGCCTGAAAAATGTGCTGACATTTTCATGACGTTTTAAGTTGTTTTTAACAAAAAGAAGGACGATAAAATGTAACGAAGATAATATTTTATGTTATTATTACTTGATAAATGTTTTTATTGCTCGGAAGGTATTCTTTAAAAACATCAGTGATGTATTTAAATTAAAAAAGAAATTTAAGTTGGCATCACTGTTAATTTGTTAAAATTAATGACTAAGCCCTATTTTTTTTATTTATTTGCGAACCTCTCGGCTACGCCTCTGGCTATAAACATAATGGTTTCCTCGGCTTACGTCTCAATACCCAACAAAAATTGAGGCGTAATGACTATGTTTCCTCCCTCTGTACGTAAATAATTAGTAAATTATGATAAAATACCATCTTGTCATCTTTACGAATAAATTTCCTTGAAAATTCGCTAAAAAAGTATTTTGTAGATTCACAAATTGTGAGTTCTTTTTTGTGTCCGATTCATGTCCTAATCAGAGTTGATTCCTTCGTGTTTTTATGCAAATCCTTTATCCTTTGGAGAAAGTATAAAGAACAAAGTACAAAGGAGAGTAAGGGATAAATGGAGGCTTTAGGAGAGAAAAGGGATAGAGACTCGACAAGAATTCTTTCGGCCGACATTTCTGTTTCATTTCTTCACTGGACCTTATTTTATTCTTTTACATTTTTCTTTCATCTCTTTAGTAACATTACCCCGTGTCTAAGTTTAGAGTTTATAATATTATAATAATGGTTTCTTTATTTATACCAAACAATGGTTTGTACAAAAATATTTATACAAAAATTAATATTTAATATTATTAAAGTAGTTTACAAAGTTAACATTATAATTAACCTGTTCTTAAAACGTTTTAGCGAATTTTCTTTGAAAACATTTGCTAATATGGGGGGCCTCTAAACACACCTATATATATATATAATATATATATATATATATATATATATATATATATATATATATATATATAATATATATATATATATAATATATATATATATATATATATATATAAATAATTGTGAAATAATAATAACTTACAGGAGGTGAAAAACGAGAGTTTTTCAACGAGTTGTCTTCTTCAGCTAGGTTAGCGGGAGGTTCCCAGGCGACTGGCCAGTCGCTGGGCCAGTCGCCTGGGAACCTCCCGCTAACCTAGCTGAAGAAGACAACTCGTCGAAAATTTCTAAACTCCTACAAACTCGTTTTTCACCTCCTGTAAGTTATTATTATTTTACAATTATTATTTACGTACGCTGAGTACTTTCCTTTTCATTATTTATATATATAAATATATATATATATATATATTATATATATATATATATATATATTATATAATGCGGATTTTTATGAACACGCTAATCTCTCTAACGGATTATTATTTTTGAATCAAACTTAGTTTCAAAATCGACCTTTGGGAGATCATGAACTCTATTGAAAATCAGTTCTCGTGACGTCATTAACCCAGTATACTGAGTCAACAACATTTTAAAAAAAAATCGGTAAAATTCAAGGTTATAAATTGTTGCCGTGAAAAAGGTTTTAATTGGTCCGGGACTGGCCTATTTATTTGGTGCGCTCTCGGTCCTCAGTTATAAGTTAAAGATAGTAAATAAAAGAAAAGACGGAATGGAAAAAAATGATAAGAGGGAAAAGAAAAAAAATGAAAAAGTAAATTATATTTTTCTGAATTATTAATAGTCAGATACTGGGAGATCTGACAGTTGAAATACCAAGGCTTGTTTCGCTCTCCCTGGGGATATTAATAGTAAGAAGAATTTAAATACGGAGGCTCGCTAAGCTCGCCCTAAACAGGTTAATGCTGAGGAAATGTGATGAAGAGAGCTAAAAAGAGGCTCGCTCTTAAAAGAGGAATGGTTAGGCAAACGAAAATTCCGAAGCTCGCTATGCTTGCCCTAAAAAAAATGTGATTACTTGGGCTCACTACGCTCGACCTATAAAGGTTAATTGTGTGGAATCGTGCAATGTCATTAACGGTAAGAAATGTAAATACTGGGCCTCGATAGGGGAAATTTAAATACTGGGTTCGCCACGCCCACTTTAAAGAGGTTATTAATGGGGAAAATGTATCAATCCCTTTACGTGACAGATAAGTATACTAAATTTTGTTTTAATTCGTCAATTATATTTAGGGTTTTTTTTTGTTGAATCAGAAAAAGTTAAGTATCATCCAGCAAGGTCAAGGCCCGCATGGGTAACCGCTGAAAATAAAACGAATGTATTTTAGTAAATTCATTCGTCTTCTCGTATTCAAATAGTTTTAAAGGTGAGCAAAGCTAGTTCTAAGACGTGTTTTGTATAAATTTGGTAATTTTTTTAATCTGTGGACAAGCGAAGCGAGTCTGAAGCAGGGAGGATGAGCGTAGCGAATCCAATGAAGTGTGAAAATGTTGCGAGGTTCCAGCAGACGATATTTTACATATTTTCTATTCTTAAGTTTAAGGTAGTTTTTTATCTTTCCAATTTCTACTTCTCCTCACTACTACCGTAGGTATATAGAAAAAGTATTGTGTTTGTAAAAAATCCGAAAAATGTGTTTGTATTCCGTCAAATGCACCCTTATACGTCATGGAATAAGTCAAATATAAATCTAGATTGTCCCAGTCAACCTCTTTTAAGTTAAATACCCTTAATTTCCTTTTTCCATCTTATTTAGAAATAATCATAGAGCTAGCCAAGTATCCATAGTAACATTAATTAGGTGGCCGCTCCCTTGAGGGTCAACAATTTTACCGGCCCTTCTAAGGGTCTGCTTGAGTCTTTTGTCCTCTGAATATCCTGCTTAAAATCAGTGACCCGAAACTCTGTTAATTTTACAAATTTTACTCTTGATGTTGGAAGCAAACAAGCACCAAACAACTAAATTAGATAATAATTTAGTTATTACACTCTTAAACGCATTTTAAAAGTTTATAATAATCTCTAAACGCGTATGTTAAAAAAATATTATTTGTAATTCCTTCAGTTGTATTTAAAAAAAACATGCTCACAATAATTGAACAAAGTATCCTTACCTATAGCCTTAAGCTATAGGTTTAAGCTAGCGTGTTTACGAGAAAAATGCATATCTATTCATATAAATATGTTGAGAACCATTAAAAATATCTATTACATAACTGCATTACATAAATATCTATTAAATATCTAAATAAGTATCTACGAAAATATCTATATAAATATTTATTAAATAACTACATAAATATCTATTAAATATCTAAATAAGTATCTATAAAATTATCTTCTCGAGAATTATAAAAACACTTATAAACATCATTAGAAACACTACTGTTTACAAAGCAAATTGTTTTTCCTAATTTTTGTATTCATTATTTTATTTTTCTATTTAAAGTGACGCCATTTTGATACGCCGTGTCACTTCTCTCTCTCAAACTAAAAATATTGAAATTTGCATTCGATACGCTCCATTTAAAAACATTTTATACATAAACATTTATTTTTATTGAAAAATATTTAAATAAGTCAACATTTATCAATTGGTGTCTGAAAATGAGAGAACTCTGTTATTGATCATTATCATGACCAAATTTACCTTAATTTATTTTAATTATGATGATTATTATTGCAATTATTATTACAAAGAGCAAATATCAAGCATATGAGCCGGTGTTTGAGTCTCTTGGTTTTGTCTGCGGCAGAGAGGTCCTAACTCTCCTGTAGACTAGGCGCCACATCGCTAAGTGGAGCATAGTTGATATTTAGCTTAACAGCGTTGGCCCACTCAGATCCAGTAAGTATCTGCACATATCTGATAAATTCATTTATCAGATACTTGTCAACATATTCTAAAATATTCCTCTAAGGTCATTTGGTCTTCTAATGCCTGTTGAGTCATTTGCTGTTTAGGCCCTCTACAAATGACTTTATCATTGGTTAATTTAATCGCTTAAGAAAAATATGCTTTTTGTTTTAGAAAGCTGATTTGGCTCTCTGTGATTTAACTATTACGTATGAGAGGAGAGGAGCTGTCGACTTCACCATGCCCTTCATGAATTTAGGTCCACATTTTTATTTTTATTATTTTTTTTTTTTATTAACTAAGTCAATAAAATATTTTCATTATTAGGAATAAAGTTATGTGAAAATACGGAGTTGGCGGTTGGTTCAGTGTTCCGACTTCTCATAATTCTAAGGACCCGAGTCCATTCTATCAAATTATTAGTTTCTCTAGAATGCGCCTAATAAGACTACGATAACTACGCCCGTTGCAAAATTTGAGCTAACTTCCTGGCGGCAAAAATGTGAACTACATGTCATGTCTATACTCGATTACCCCCCCCCCCATAATTATTTTAGCAGTCAAGGTATGTAGAAAAGAACTCCAGTTGCTTCATTTTTCTGTTCGATGGGAGTTTTATCTTCTTAAGTCCCAAAATTTGCCTCTAGGTATGTAAAAAGCCAACTTTTTGGGTGTTATCCTGGAACATAGGGATGCTCCTTAAAAGTTTTATTCAATTACAAGTAATTATTTGGGTTTTATGCCACACTTAATTCTTCTGAGTTACAAAAACACATAGCCAAGAGTTTATCTATGTCTAATTAACGAATTTGGTCGTACGCGACCAAATTTTGGTGTGTAGCAAGATCGATGTATTTTTAAAACTTGTAAGGAACCCTAATAATACCCTATCTATTCCTACTAGAAGCTATTATACCTATTAAAAGTTTCAGAATCTGGCGACGAGTATTTTTATTTGAGTTAGTTATATGTATATTTTTAGATAACATAGGCACAGGGTGAAATAATTTTAGATGCACCAACAAATAATACTTAAATAAAAGAGGAAAACATGGTTCTAGAATTTCGAAAATGGGCTCTACTCACAGTAAGTTGACTTATAGAGTTCAAATTTATGAATATTTTTATGGTGGCTTTTACCCAAATATATTAATTTTGTAACCACTTTTAGTAACTTTAATAAATTGAACCATAGCATACCGTAATATTAATTGTTTTGTAAAATTATTTAAATTTTAAGAAATTTGATACTAATATCACTTTTATTCCGGCAATTTTTTGTCAAGTTATTGTTTAATATATAATTAATATTTTTGTTCAAAACCACAAGAGACAAGTATTTTTTACAATACCATGATATACGTCAAACGATAGCTTAGTGAAATAATACCAAAATATGGATATATAGGCATATAATTTCTCAAACTTTAATAGAATTTTTAAGACAGTTAATAGTATGGTATGTTTAAATTTGCTACTAAAATTGGTAATAAAATGACCATATTTTAATTCACGAAAAAATATTTATAAATTTAAAATAGCACCGGTCAACTTACAGAGGACAGAGACCATTTTTGAATGTCTAGAACCATATTTTTTTCCTCATATTTTTAAGAATTACATATTGGTACATCTGAAATGTTCCATTCTATATATCTAACCATTATACTTTGACTCGGGACCCCTTCTCGTCACAGGCTCTCGATTTATTCCACTGATGCCTTGGACCATTGGGGGTTCGGGTACATCTTACGTATAAAGAGAAAAAACGGAAAAATAGGGAATAAGTCTCAATCGATCAACCTTTATTTTACATCACTTTTTAAATTGTTTATTATACTTAAGATCCTTGTAACATTAATATGCCAATGGAATTATATAGAGTTTCGTCTGTTCATCTTTTCTATTTTTCAAATTTTATCTCTGTAGATAAAAGTAATTCCTAAATTAGCGGGAAAAGTTTATTTCAGGCAAAAGTAATATTTTTTACCAAAACAATTATACAAATCCACGTGAATTACTGTACAACGGGGGACAGTTGGAACCGATTCATTTTAAATAAGCAACCATTAATGACTGTATTTATTGTTTTGTTCAGGAATCAGCATTCTGTACAGTAAACCAGTTAAAGAGCAACCAGGAATGTTCTCCTTCTTGTCTCCATTTTCTCCTAAAGTATGGATATTTGTAGCTACTGGATATCTGGGCATATCCCTCCTCCTTTATTTCCTCTCAAGGTAAATAAATTTAGTTAATAAAGGAACATTAGATTTGACGTATTGTTTTCATATCTTATTGGACGAAGTTAGAACAAATCTAGTAAGTTATTTTTGTGCTTAAAACTCGTAAAGCATTGCCTATAGATGGAAAACAAGGTCGCTTAACATGCCTTAGATAAAGATAATTGTAAGGGTTCTCCTAAGCAAAGAGAGTGTCCAGCTGAAGCTTGTCTAAAGTCCTCCCTAATTCAATCTCAAGTTAGAGAAAATCTCCACTGTAATCCAGCTTAGAGATATAAGTATAGAAGGACAAGTAAAATAGATAAAGTTTACACAAGTCCTTTAAGTCCACTAAACTTCACATAGAATAACATTCACTTTAACTCTATCAAGTAATTGTAGCACAGTTAACTAGGGGAAATCTTTTATTTTACAGAATTTCAAAAGAACGTTAAGCTTATATGATTAATGGTTTGAAGAAGAAGAAAGTGTTTCTTCGAAATTCACCACCCCCCCCCCCTTCCACCTCACTTCCTATAATAAAATATGTTATTGTCCTTTTGAATATGAGACGAGTAGAAATAATGCTTTGAATCGATCAGAAAAGTAATTTTTTTGTAGCGAAATGTTTGACCTACAGTAGACATGCTTGTACAAGAGCATTTAGGGCCACTATTTGGGGGCGTCCTTTTTTAATCATTCACATCTAATAGTGTTCTCTGTGATACATTGTGTGAATAAAATATTATTCTTGTTCTTTTAGCATCAATTGCTGTCTGTATTTAAAAATACTGTTAACTTAAATGATTTTGCAGGATTCATCTACAAGTATCATCGTTTTACTCTGTATTTTTAAAATTGACTTAAAAGCTATAGAATCCATTGATTCAGTAGAACCTTCATCAAATTAACATTTCTATGTAACAGATAGTTTTCATATAAATTCTTAGCTCTTATGTGCTAGTGTTTCTGTAAATAAAATTTCACGGTAAGGAACTTGTGGACAACTTCTTTACTTATTAAACATAAGCATAATAACCAGACTAACAATGTCCTAATAAAATAATTAAAGTTGTTCTTCTCTGAACTGTTTTCCAATCCGATCCAAGAAATATTTCTATCTTTAACAGACTTCTTATCGGAACTGATGATGACATTTCAAATAAAAGGACTGTTATAATTTGAAATAATTTAATAGAAACACTAATAATTTACACTAACGCTTAATTTAACTTTAATAAACTCTTACTTAAATTTCTTTTTATCAAGAAATCTGTTTGTTTCAGGTTATCACCACTACAGTGGGGAAATCCCCACCCCTGTAACCAAGAATCAGAAGAGCTAGAGTGTGATTATTCACTTCACAACTGCCTCTGGTTTTCTATTGGTTCACTTATGGGTCAAGGATGCGATATATTGCCAAAGTAAGAGAATTTTGACTATCTTTATATGCAATAATGAGCTAGTTTAGGTATTTCTGATTCTGGTCGACTTCATAATATTCTTGATAAAAATTAAATGACAAACCTTCTTTGGCTGCTTTTTGTCAAAATGTGTTAATTTTCCTGTTAGAATTCATAGAATGTTTTGCCAAGCGTAAAGTATTTACCTCATTTAGAAAAAAAACATACATATAAATTTCAATTACACTTAGAATATATATATATTATATATATATATATATATATATATATTATATATATATATATATATATATATATATATAAAAGATATAGATAATGTATATATAAATCTTAAAGACGTTATGACCGAAAACATTTAATGAAAGTTCCTTAATAGAGCTGACTATGTAACGAAGTCTTTAATTGTTTATTTAGTTTTCCCTATATCTTGGATCTTTTTTTATATTTTTCGGGATCTATTCAATTGTTGTGTTTTTTAAAGTAAAAAAATATTACTTTACTTTGATCTATTACTTACTTATGTTTTTATAAACATATTGCAAATATAAAAATGTGTAATTTTACAATTTCAGTATTCTCTAAACGTAGCTTTTGAAATAAATTCAAGAATATAACAGCATAGAGATTTTTACAATTGTGTCTTCTTTTTGTTTTTCGATACTTTATACACAGCATTTGTGAGAAAAACGGTAGCGTTTTATTTTCTAATTTTTGCTAGAGATTTTAAAAAGCATATTCAAGTTTATTGGGGTTGAAGTTGGAGAAACCAAGCTACTCGTTGCTTTCCAACAAGTTTTTATATTTTGTTGAATTAATTTACTTAAAAGCAGTCAAGTCATATATCATCTGAAGGCATAAAGAAGAGAGAATTGAATTTTTCTACTTTAACTGAAAAAAATGAAAAGTACGGGGCTAGTAAAGCTACCCTGGGGAACGCCACTTCTTAACAACTCATATTTCTCTCTCATTTCTACATTTACAACATTTCCCGTGAAAAATCTGTTTTTTATAAATTATTTATATTTTCTTGAATCACATAGAAACCAGGCTTAGCGAGGGGATGTTTCTTTTTTAAATAGACTAAACAAAGAAGATTTTTAGTTGGCTTTCAGAAACAAATTACATGTTTTACAGTGTTTGTTCCCTAACAAATTTTGAATACAATAAACTTCTAACAAACTCTCTTTTCCCTAACAAGAGGGGAAAATTGTAACAATAAGAAAAGTGACTTTTTCTTTTCTTTTAATAAAATATCCATGCATTTTAATAAAACGTGCTTTTTTTAATCCAACATCCAATATAAATGTATTTTTTGTGTATATGATTAGATATTATTCGTGCATTAATATATATGGATGGACAAGCAAACTGTAATGAAAAATATATCAGAAAATATTTGGATATTTATTATTCAAATATAATTTTTCATATTTTCTGTACCCCTATATTTTACAAAAGTAGGCTAAACTAGTCGTCCATACTTGTATTGCTTGCATAGCATTCTCGTCAGCATTTTTAATAAACATAAATGAACTCCCATATGTATGTTAAACTTATACAATTGCATATTCATCGTCTTATATGTTAAAACATATTACATAAGAATTTAAAGTGGCTTAAATAATATGCAGCATAAATATTTATATAGTAGGTAAAATTAAAGAAGAGATTACAAGCGGCATACATAAAAGAATGGACTTTGAACCCTCGGTGAGTTATAAAAGGTTCCGCCTTCCCACTAGACCGTTATATCATACACTAGCGCTGCCTGGTAGAAGCTTTCGAAATTAATTGCTTCTAGTCTGATTACATTTTATTTAATTTTCGACAATTAATAGCACTTACTTCAACGTGTTAAATGCATAAATGCATGACCTATAGACACAACGGTGAATCCTGAATTGATCGGAATTCTTTTATGTCTGTATTTGGTGGTAGATATGACTGTAGGTTTCTTGCATCTTGTCTTTTTTGAAAGCTCGATTATTTGAAGCTCTCCCCTTTGGGTGGGGTTGATAATCATCGCAAGCTTAATCATACTTACCTGGTGTAGAGGCTTACCGTGATCAACAAGGCGGTTCCTCCAGGGTGAGGCCCTTGCATTGCACACCGCCTGGGTTGACCCCTGCGAATATCCCAAATGTGGATATCTCGGGCACATTATTTTTGGTAACTGGGACTGCGTTCGCGCTGTCCCGATTAAATCTAAATTAAACATCTATGATTACATGGTTTCTTAAGTCGCTGGTCATGGGAATAAATTTATCCTGTCTAGTCTGAAAATACGAGCAACAATATCGCACATAGTTACTAATGACATTGTTCGTTTAAGCCGTCCTTTGTAAACTTACAGAATATCCATGTTATTTATTGACTCCACCGAGGTAAAGATGGATGTTTGTAGCAACATTTCCGTTCAAAAGTGGTAGCACTAACCTAAACTATACTAGTTATTAAGGAACTAATGAGCCTTTTCCTCTATCATACAATTTGGTTCCTACAATATAACACGGTCAAAGAAAATAATTAAAATCCAGAGGCTAGATTCAAATAAAGAATAATTTTATTCATCAATATACCATTGGCGGTATTACGGAGGGAGGGGTGAAGTCCCCCCCCCAGGATACAAAAAAAGACGGAGAGGGAAAGAAAAAGGATTTGAATTTTTTTTGGCTTGCGTTTTATTATTGTTAATAAGATCCTACTTTTATTGAAGAACTTTTATTGTTTAGAACTATATTATAGTTAAAATGTGCCATTTTCTTCTTGCCTGCATTACTCTCAAACTAAGAAAATTTTAATAATCATACCTGTACGAATTAAATTAAAATTAAATTGATCTTATTATAAACCTTTTCTTATTCATTGATATTAACTGAAGCAACCTGACGATCATAGTAAGCAATTTATTTTTCTTTATTCTACAGAATTAAGAATAATGCGTTAAATACCTTGCGTCAATTATCAACGCGAGGTACGAGTATTTTAGTCTGGTTTACGAACGTGTTTTTAAACATTTTTATATTGTTAAAATTTTATTTTGAGAATCTGTTTGGACTAGTTTAGGGATACCACAAAATTGCCCCCTAACTTTGCATCACAGCTGCGATCGTAGTAGATCAAAAAGTGTCTCGTTTTTCATGTTTTCGTTAATATCTTGGAATACTAAATATCGAAAATTCTTTCAAATAGAGTTGAAAGCTAAGTGAATAATCTAAAACTAAGTTTATCTTGGTTAAAAACCGTTAAAAATTAACCTGGTTTTTATTACTGTTCAACGTAAACAAACTAAAAATTCACACTTTGACGCGAAATTATTCCGCATTTACTACCATAACTCAACGTACATTACGTACATAGTACCATCGATCAAACGTTATGATTTTTGGATACTGCCGAACAAGTTATTATCCTAAATTACAAGTTTAAGTTAGTTAAAGCCGCTGAGCTATGGCCTGGTATATTTTTCTTTTGACGGGAAAACACCCTAAATTTGTAAAATTCTGACAATTGAGAAACTTTAAGAAAGTAACCTCAAGTATGTAAATAATTAGCGCCCAAACATGCAATGTGATTAGTCGCTGCTCAGGTACCATTGTGTTAAATTACAACGTACATAATGCGTGTTTTAATGTGTTCCTATACATGTAATCCTATTTATACGCTATCCGAAACGTAAATTATGGGCCAAGGATTTTGATTCTGACATGGAAATATGTTTTGATGTCCCAAAAAACCACTTCTCTCTTTTATGTTAATGTATCATATAATATAAATATGACTGGATTGCTTTTAGGAAAAATATTCAGGATAAATTTGCATCATGCTCCTATTTGATACGGTTTTAATTTCATTGATACGGAAGTAAAAAGGCTGGACGCCTTAAAACATAGTAGTTTACAGGTGCATTGCATTCGTGTATTGATGTATAGCATACCTATCTGTTTGCAGGGCCATATCAACTCGCACACTAGCTGGTATGTGGTGGTTCTTCGTTTTGATCATGAATTCATCCTACACGGCTAACTTAGCTGCTTTTTTAACCAATGATAAAATGGATGTTAGTATCAATAATATCCATGATTTGGCTAAACAGACTAAAATCAAATACGGAGTTCTTGAGGGAGGATCATCAGCTTCATTTTTTAGGGTAATTTTTGCTGCTTGTTCTGAGATTGAGATGACAAGTTTCATCTTATCTTATTTATACGAAGTTATAATTACTTGAGTTAGAAGTTTTACGTTTTAAAAGAAGTATAATATTATTCCATTGTAATTTATCAAAGATAAAAAGTATGATGTATACATTATTTTTCCTCATTTATACCGCAGGTATAAAAGCAGGGGCGGACTGGCCAGTAAGGTTGAGGGCCGCCCTCCTTGGGCCCTTTCATTAGACCTACACGTTTAGAGGCCCCATACGTACATTAAACCGAACGATAGCCTTTAATACTTAGTCACGCCTTATTCTTTACACCTTGACCTTATAGGTTCCAAGCGGAAGACTAGGACCTCAAGGAGCCCTTAACATACTAGATCTGGATTCTTCAGCAGTACGCAATGAATATTAAAGATAAAATAGTTTAATTAAATATTATTAAATTCAAATTAATAAACTTAAACTTACTTGATACACTAATTTATTTTAATTACTTAAGTATATTTCATAATATACGACAGAAGGTTAAAATCTGTTCACAGCGTGCCAGCGTTGGAAAATAATTCAAACGATGTTAAACCGCGCACTCAATTTCAAATCAGGCCAACCTTATTGGATTCTCGACACTATTTCCCCGCGCTGTCAACTGATTTTAGCCGTGTGTCATACTATAATTTATTTAAATAATAGTTATTTATGCACCAAGGGAGTAAAGAATGTCATTATTCCCCTGAGCATTATGTTGGTTCCTAAGGCGAAAGCCGAGGGAACCAAAGGATTTAAATCCTGAGGCGAAGCCGAGGGAGGAAATTATTGCGAGGGAATAATGGCATTTTACTCCCAAGGTGCATACAAGATTTTATCTCCAGACGTCGACATTGAAAATAAAGTAAGAATGTCTTTTTTCATTTCTTTTTTCAAGATTTTTTAACTGAAAATTATCTTACCTTTATTATAAGAAACTTGTCGTTTGGTGAATTATGCAAAAAAGTCTTCAACTTGGTTCTTAGTAAAAACATTCGCTTTCTTTACAACATAACCTTCGTTTTTTTCTTTTTAATAATGCTATTAGTGATGCATAGCTTTTGATATTAAAATTTTCTCTCACAAGCAAAGATGATTTGATCATTGAATGCAGTGACCGCAGACTTGACGCTTGTTTTGTTTTCATTCATTATTAAAATAAACAAGCAATGCATTTTCACTTACTTGTTGTAAATTATGATCATGACACCAACTTTTAAAATTGTTACATGCTTTGTCATATAACTTCGTTGGTAACAAGTTTTCTTTTACCAAGTTCGCTTCAATAGCAATGTCAGGAGGTGTATTGTTAAAAAGTTCGTCAATATCGCACACAATATTATCTGACATAATTGAAATATTAGAGTAGAATATTAGAGCAGTTATAAGTAATATTTTAATCTAATTATTAAAGTTTAAGACTGGTTAAACAGTTAAAGCTAAGGTTTTAAACTAAAAAAACTTTGATTTAATGATATTTTGTCGAAAAAAAACAATGAGCATGCAAATCTTCAAATTATTTTAAAAAATCAGGATAGCCAACTTAATTTTTTTTACTTTTAAATAAAGAACTAGTTTTTATTTTTTAAATTCTTTATTCTTATATTATTATTAGCATTAACTAGTTCTACTTAAAATGATTGTTAATGTTGTATTATTTTTTATACATCTTATTCTTGTATATCTTCTTGTTTATAGGTATCTTAGTTTTCAAATAAAAATAATTATATACTATTCAGTTTGTCGATTATTAAGTTAAGTTGGCAACTATTACTTTTTACTCCCAAGGGAGTAAAAAGTACTTTTCACTCCCTTGGGTGTGAAAAGTGATTCTTTACTCTCTTAAATCTAGTCATTAAATTTCGTATTATATACCGTCTGGAGATAAAATAATTTTATTCAATTTAATATTAAATTAAAATTTAATAAATTAGATTAAGCTTGCTATAATTGTTAATAAAATTCTAGTTAAAATAATATGCATCTACTTAAAAAGCATATAGAACCCCCCCCCTCCACCATTGGGCCCCTTCAGATGAAGGTTTGGACCCTTTTAAGCCAAACCCTCCTCGGGCCTTTTTAGCTCAGTCACCCACTGTATAAAAGGGATCAGGTAATGTTCTTTATGTCTTTCAATAAAAAAAATAGATAGAAAGTTAAGCTACATATTTAGCAGTTTTTTTTTACTTTTCCTCATTTATACCGTAGGTATATAGAAAAAGTATTGTGTTTCCAAAAAATCCGAAACCGAGATGTTACCGGAATTATCCGTTCCAGGCGTATCTAAGGCCTCCTGAGAGGTTTTCTCAAAGTTGTCTGTCTATATGTGTGTGTGATACTGTTGCAGGCAACAAATTATAAAGATAATATCACTAACCGAAAGACAACCCCTTGCCCGTAGCCAGGTAGGGGTCTGGAAGAGGGGGCGTTACCAACCTTGGAAAATATGTCGCTTTCTCTCAAGAAGTAATTTTCAGCGGAAGTTCCTTACAGGGTGTGAAACATCACCTCCTCTGGGATTTGATTCGCCCCCTCTACAAGTTCTGGCTAGTTACTGGCCTGGACAATCCTACCATCGTTAAATTTAAATAAACCTCCACACTGAATTATAACATTAGTCTTGACTAACAAAACGTCACTGTCTATGATTTTAGGACAGTAAAAGTGCCGTGTATCAGAAGATTTGGTCGGTGATGGAATCATCACGTCCAAGTGTCTTCGTTAAGTCAAACGCCGAGGGTGTGGACAGAGTGTTGAAAGGGAATAAGATGTATGCTTACTTCATGGAGTCAACATCCATAGAGTATCAGGTTGAAAGAAACTGTGATCTCATGCAGATTGGTGATCTCCTTGATTCCAAGGGGTATGGAATTGCCATGCCTTTTCGTAAGTACTGCCATGAATAAAAATTTCCTTCTATTTGTACTAATTTGCCTTCTAAAGGGATTTGTTACGCTTTTAATTTTTCGTTCCCGTTAGCGAAGTGTATTTTTATTTTTATTATTTTTTTTTTACTTTTCCCAATTTATGCCTTAAGTATAAATTGATCTAATGCGGAAGGCGAAATTTTTCTGTTTTAAATGCCAAGTTATGAATTATCCGTTTTAAATACCAAATTGAGTATTTGTACAGTGTTTATGCTAAGGAGATGAAACTTGGTTAAAAATCAATCTTTAGATCTTGAACAGAACGTGAAATGCAAAATTTGTATACAATGTAAATTTTTTTTTTTTTTTACGGCGTACAAAAATAATGCATTATGTTCCAAGACTGTGAAGAAGGTCTTTTTTACCGTGGCAACTATTTGTGATAGTAATAGTAATTAGAGATATGTGATAGATGATATGTGATATATATAGAGATATGTGATAGATCACCTAGCAAGAAGGCCACATTTTTGGGCCCTTTTTGCTAATTCCCTTAGATAGAAGATAGTGCTCCATCTAATAAGTCTTAATGGAGGAATTTTTCTCTAATCCACAGAAGAGCTGTGGCTTTACTATAAGTTTTTATAACTTTAACTAGAAACAACACGTGCCCCTCTGCCAGACCTATAGTTCCTGCTCTCGAAACTATAAGGCAGAAACATTTATATATTATTATATATAATACTATTGAGGGTTCTACATTATGCCTAAACCCAGGTATATTTAAAGTTAGAGATCTTTTACGAGTACCTAACATCGCACAGGCTCGGAACCTCCAGCTTAACGTCCCTTTCGAAGGACGGCACGTGAAAGGATTTCCATCCCTTACATGAAAAATCCTGGAGGCCCCTACCGGGATTGAACCCGGACTGTGATGATGTTTGTAAAGTAATGACTTTTAATAATCTTGGTCTGTGTTTACCGAGGCGAATGTTTACATTGTAGTTTGCTGGCGAGCGAAGCGAGATATTAAAAGGAGCTGAGGGAAAAAAGCTATTTTCAGCAGTGTACCATATGCTATTTTATCGGGCTCAGTAAAAGTAAACAACTATTTAGAAGAAGAACAGTATATGGTATAAAAATTTGCCGGTACACTTCTTTCGATCGCCTCGTGTCCCTAAAGTTTCAATTCTGGCGGCGTATTTTCAATGTCGGAAACTATTCATGATTATTAAACACTTGAAATTAGTAGCGCCCATCTAGTGGACATTTGAGGAACTTAAATAATAATTAAAGTTAAACTAAATATAGTTTTCCTACCTTTTTCCAAATAAATATAGTTGTTTACTTTATTATTACTTCTTACCTCAGAAAATTGCATACACTAAATGGCTGAGAATAACTTTCTTTACCTTAGCTCCTTTTTCTGACTTCGCTAGTAACTATAGTTGCTTCGGCAAAAAAAAAATTTATTTCACAGCCTAGTAGTATAATATATTTTTCTATGACGTCATTAATGACTAATCGGATCTTTCATTAGATCAGATTACGAGTTGAAACTTGTCTGATGCAAAACTTTTACATTCATGTTTGCTTAAATCGTTATCCACTTATTAATATTTATAATACCATCAAACTCTTTTAATTTAATCAAAGTATATCTAATATTAGATTTACTCCCTTACATTGACTCTGATTTGGAACTACTTAAACTATAATTTTTGTTTTATTAAACAATTAGAAAATGGATTAAGGAATATCTTAAGCTGCTTTAATAAATATTTCATTGATAAATAATTTATTAAATAAAAACCATATAAACACTACAGGCCGCTTCTATCTTATTGAAAAGATTTCATGTTCAGAAACATTTTTATGTTCTTCTGTTTCAGAGTTTCCTTACAGGACAGCTATTAGTTCAGCTGTTTTAAAATTACAAGAGACTGGAAGACTTCAAGAAATCAAAGATGAATGGTGGAAGAAACGAAATACGAAACCTCCTTGTCAGGTTAGTAACTTCTACGCTAAGAAGTAAGTTATACGGCAAGGATCTTGAGGAAAGGAGTTGACGCGCTAAGTCGATTTGTAAAATAACATTGTGACCTTGTTAAGGATGCAAAATAGCAATAGCATCACAAAACATGTCAGAAAAATTGGGTGCGGGGTACCTCGAAACTGTCCTCATTATATCGGATTCGCTACGCTCATCCTTCCTGCAGGGAGAATAGGCTCATTACATCAGAAATACAGTTCAACAAATTTTGCAACATGGCTTCGGACTCGTTTCGCTCGTCTTCAGATAGTAAATACATCCGTATCATTCTCAGCGGTCACCCATACAGCACTGACCACACTCAATGCTTGGTAATTTTTATAATCCAACAAAAATTATGAATATACTTGTCGTATTGAAACGAAACTTAGTTTACTTATATATTAGGTAATGGCATGCTCTTGCACCAAATGTCAACTCAATTACATCATTTTCCGATTTTCTAAAAAACGTACACAAATCATTCAATTAAAATTGAACTAATGCTGATAATGAGATGAAACTTGGCACATATGTTAGTCTTATACGTATTCACATGCATGCCAAATCTCAATTTGATCGCATTATTTTTCCGCGTTTTATGATTTTTCGAAATTTTTGCTGTCATTATTGCGAGTTAATGACGTCATATAAAAATATTTTCCGAATAGCACAACTACAGCGGTAGACTGATTTTTGTACAAAGTTTCAACTCTCTAGCGTAAATACACTGGGCGCTACGATGATAACAGACATACACACACATACAGACAGACAACTTTGCGAAAACTACTTAGAAGGCCTTAAAAAATGTCTAAAACGGATAATTCCGGTTTTATCCCGATTTCAAATTTTTTTGCTAACACAATCGTTTTCCTATAAACCTTCCATTATACATGAGGAAAAGTAAAAAAGCTGAACATAATCAGTACAAATGCCTCTTTAATCATTACATTAACTGTAGTGGTCTTAAATTTAAAAACAAAGATACCTTTCGACGAACAGTTTCCTCTTGTTTAAGTAGGAAACCATTCAAACAAATAATGAAAATTAATATGGTTTTTACTTTTCCTCATTTATACCCCAGGTATAAATGAGGAAAAGTATTGTGTTTGCAAATTACCCCGAAACCCAGTTTTCCCCTGAATTATCCGTTTCAGGTGTAATTGAGACCTCCTAAGTGGTTTGGACAAAATTTCCTGTCTGTATAATTATGTTTGTATGTGTGTGTGTGTCTGTTAGCATCGTAGCTCCCAGCATATTACATTATGGACGAGCATACGCTCGTCCTCAGGATATACAAGTCATTAAATGTATACTGCATCACGTCTTCAGACTCGCTTCAATCGTCCTCTGACAGTAAATAATTTCATTTTATTCTCTACGGTCTGTCATCCAGGCACTAACCTCCCTCAATGCTGCTTAACTTTTATGATCCAACAAAAATAGTGGATATACTTGCATTGAAACGAAACTTGTTAAATACGTAAATAGGTATACTGTTGCCAAAATTTAAATTAATTACAATATTTTTCGAATTTTAATGTTTTTTAAAAAAGCGTATACAATTGATTGATTTGATAAAAACCGAACTAATGCTGGTAATGAGTCAATATTGCATGGTGCTGGTTTATGACGTCGTGAAAATATTTTCCTGATAGCACAACTAGACTTATAGAATGATTTATGTACTAAGATTCAACTTTCTAGCATAAGCACACTGGGAGCTACGATGATAACACCCACAAACAAACACACACATACACAGACAACTTTGTTAAAACTACTCGGGGAGGTCGTAAAAACACCTAAAACGGATAATTCAGGTGATATCCCAGTTTCGGATTTTTTTGCAAACAATATTTTATCCTCACAATATATTTAGTGTAAATGAGGAAAAGTTGTTAAAAAGTTTGTTTATTTAAAGGTTCTTATTTGATCTGAAGCGTTTTATAACCTTCGTTTTGGGCCTTTGGCTATAACCTATCTTGGGAAGGGGAATTTGCCTTTATTTCTCTATCTTATATAATGTTTATGGGATCGGTTAAGTTTTGATCTGTTAAAGAATAGTTGACTGAATAGTTGAGTGCCCCTAAAAGACATAAATAAGATCCTTTTTATAGCCGAAAAATGTGAACCCTTAATGGTACAGATTATTCTAAAACAATTTGTTGACTGCAAACCAGTTTTGACGTCACAACATCCTAGTTTTTTAATAGGGTTCGAGTTCTTAAGATTCATATTTGTATCAAGTATGAAGTTGTATTTTCGCTCATCTATTTTATATGGAAATAAAGTTTTTATTTATTTATTTATATAAGTATAATTGAAAATGATTTATCTTTTTGAATAATAGCGTATCTACAAAATTTACCTACTATTCTGTATGTGATTAGGGACCTCTGAAACGGATATATGGAAGTGACACTAATCCCGCAGTTTAGGTCCGGTATGCAGTGTGTAAGCCATTTCGTTCGCGATTTTTATCAAGAAAATTCGCTAAAAGTAAAAATCTAATAATTGTAACTAGTTTTTTATGAATTCCGACAGAATTCAGCATTTGGCAGGTGCTTAGTTGTGAAATATGCCTCTTATCGTCACTAGGTTTCAGCACTTGTTTACTATACTTCTTTAACACTTTCCAAAATGAAGCTGCTTCATGTACTTTCGCTCGATCCTGCTACCACTGCAATACTCTTGCTTACCTCTTTTTGAAACGTAGGTTATAGTAAAATGTTTGGTTATCTCACATTAATTTTTAATTAATATCGTTTATTAAAAGTGGCTAAATAAATAAACGTTTATTTACAAAAAAAAGTTTAACTCGATAGGTATATACTGAAGATCTTTTGGACCACCTTGTATAATGATATAAACATTTAGTACGTTCACACACACTTTAGATCCGCATATCGTATAGAGTACGATCTCTCAATACGGTAATTTAAGCTGTATGAACCATGCGGAGGGGATCCGATCGCATACGCTAGAACTAGGGAGATGGAATCTAAATGGATCCCCCGATACGCTGTCTTTTTGTGTGTGTACCTTTAGAGACGATCGTATTTAACGGATAACCTTCTCATCGAACTTTTATTTCACTGTATTTCACTTCTATATAACCGTTTTTGGTCAAATAACTTTTGGAATATTATTTTTTTTTTTTTTTTTGTGTAACTTTATTTTTATGCAAAGAAATCACAATTTAATTAAATATATTTTTAGTTTTAAACTTCCTTATAACCAAAAGTGAAGGTTCACTATGCAAGACGCCATGTTTTGGCGGGATCAGTTATCACTCGATCGACTAAACAAATACGCTGCAAGAACCGTGAAGTTAGTTGACCGTATTGCATACGTATTCTATACGATCCGCGGATCTAGAGTGTGTGTAAACGTAATGATTATATATCTTTGATATATAATGTTGAAAAATGGATAAATACTTAAATTTTCTAAAAACACTTTCTTTAGGTTTTTTTTACTACTTTCGATTACTAAAAATCGATTTAATAAAGTGATAACCAATAGGAACATTGATATGGGACAAAAACTGCATTTGGAACGTTTCCCGATCTGAAAAGACAGACCATCTGATCTTTCATCAACGTGCCAATATAAAGCAATGTTTTCGAGTCTGATTTTGGACCAGATTGTGTTTAAAAATTAATGTACGGCTTTCAGGATAAACGTAAAGAAGAGCCTCCAAGTAACGAACTATCGATGGCTCATGTTGGTGGAGTCTTCGTCGTTCTGGCTATCGGCTGCAGTGGGGCGTTCCTCGGATCTATTCTGGAATTTCTCTGGAATGTAAGAAGAGTAGCGAGAGAGGAAAAGGTATTAATTTCTTTTTCTTTTATGTGTATTACCCCTTAGAATAACACTAATGCAGAAGGAGCACTACGAATACACGAAAGTCGATTCACTGATGGTCTTTAGTATGGCCGCAAACCCAAAAAAATAAAATGTTTTTATTTATTCAACAACTGAAATACTTTGAGTTGTTAAAATATTAAATTAAATAATTAATAATGTTCTATTACTTATTAATTATAATTGTATAAAACGGTTTATTATCGTTATATGCATAGAGATATAACCTGAAGAAATAACCTGACCACATTCCATTATCAAAATAATCAAATAAACTGTTGGGTTTTGTATGTTTGTATGTTTGTCTGTGAGGTACTTGTATTCTTGTGTGAGTGGAGATAGAAAACCGTGTACACGGGATTAGTAGTGGGGATGGCTTAGTTTTGGCCCCCTGCTATAAATCAGTCTCTCGTTACTAGTTACATTGCAACTAGGTAATGTACAATGTTCTAATCGTAGTTTTAGAACAAAAACACAATTACTTATAAAATAGAACTTTTAAACACAAACAATGTACGGGAAGCCGAAAACAATTGATTTACCATAACCTTAACTCACTCTTGGAGGAGGTTTATATGAGGTTACACAGAGCCCCTGAGAGGCCTAAAAAGATGATTCAGGCCTTTTAATGTATTGAGACAGACTATGCCCTCTCTAGTATATATCTCTATGATTAAATACTCGTATATATGATGGATTATACAATTTAAATGGTTCTGATTAGGAATAATTAGTGAATACCATCGCACAAATAATCACAAGTTAATCGTTCGTGTGTATCTTTTTTCAGATTTCTCCAAAAGAAGCATTCTTACTAGAATTGAAGTTTGCAATATCATGCTACGAACAAACCAAAGGTGTTCGTAAGAGTAATAAATCTGAAGGGACTGAGTATTCAGACTCGAGCACCCAAACTGAGGACTTTCCACTCGATAACGAAACCTCCAGCAATAAGGTTGATATTGGAATCGGAACTGATTTTGGCACTGATCTCAATGTCTGACATGTAAATCCTATCAGTGTGATTCAAAATCTTTTTTTGGTACTTTATCTTGATTTATGGGGGCCAAAAAGTTGCTTATAGTGCAAGAATATGACAAGGAAAATTAGCATTGCTTAAAAGCAAACCGGAATTTTGGTTTAGAAGCTTGTCCTCTTCGCACAAAATGTTTGATGTCATTAGTGGTGGCTGTTTTTATTACTTAACGGATAGTAACATTGCCTTGCTTCTCTTTGAGATTGAAAGTTAAATTTCTTTATTGACTCTTCACTCTATATTATTGACTTATATATCATGTTTATTATTAGTTACCAAAATATGTGAATTTGTGAGTTCATTTAACTGGAGATGCGATTTTGTATATTATCTTGCATCATTTACAATTTATGTCCAGTTGATACTAACATTAATAAATATGAATTGGTTTTATTTAGTTGCATCCATGCAAATAATTAGTTTAATTTGTTCATTACATTTTTATTTGTTTAATGCATGTATCAATAAAACAAAATGCTATGCAGGCCTGGGCAAACTACGGCCCGCGGAGCATTTTTATGTGGCCCGCGGGCAAAATTAAAATGTTTGGAAAAAAGATAAAATAAATTAAAAATAAAAAAAAAATATTAGGTATATAAGCAAATAAATTGTTTAATTCAAAATTATTATAAAAAGTTAGATATCAAGATAAGGAAATAATGGATTGTTACTTTAACTTTAAAGTTTGGAGAAATAAAAACTAGTAAGATAAGAAACAATTACATAAAGAGCGGCCGCCTTTCATATCAATTCTCATTGTCGGATTTGGCGAATTCTAATTATTTTAGTGAATTTGTATTTTCACAATAATTAGATAAAAAGCTATTTTGCCTTCTGTGAATTGCCGAAAAGAAGTTGACAAAATACAATCCCTTTGATCTTTTATTTCATAGGAATACTTTTTAACATTATTTTTACACCTAGTATTCTAGCAAAGTTTGTCTTCAGTTATATTTCAAGATCTGACGAAGATACTCGGTTTTTTTTTCCGTTTTGTGCTAAAGTTCCCCTATTCATTCTTTGAGAATAAATTTGACTTGAGTAAAACACCAGCGTAACTGCAATTTGTTGCGGGTTTAGCATACTTTAAAGTTTAAGGAATGCAGCCCGCGACTGGCTGTAAAAAGACTAAGCGGCCCTTTGCTAGAAAAGTTTGCCCAGGCCTGTGCTATAGTATAAATTTAATGTCTCCTTAATTACTTTTTTTATAACAAAAATTAAAATATTTAAGCTTCATACAGAAGACTGTTGTGTCATGTCCCACATATTCAGATCGTAGAGATAAATAATAATAATAATAACGATTCCTGATTGTCTAACGATTTTTTAAGGTGTTGCTCATCAGCGTATGATAAGTATAGAAACCAACAAACAGGCCACCAATTTGACCATTTCTAGCCATTATAAAATTGACCATCATAAAGGAATCGTTCTAAATAAAGATGATAAATTACAATTTTTTTAAAAAAAATATCACACTGATTTGAATATATTGTACACATATTTCTATAATACTGTAAATTGCTGTTATATTTTATGATTCGTCATTTTCATTTCCAGAACATTCGTTTCTTTTATTAACTTCCTAGATTTCCTATTCAGCAAAATTTCAATACGAAAACGGCGCTTATGAGGTTGATCGGATGACGGAAATTTAAGGGGAGTGGGAAAGGGATCGATTCAGTTTGGCTTTCTTATACCACACACACACATCACGCATTTCAGCTTGAAAGCGAGACAATAAAAAATTGCTAAATATAATGAAAAATGCCATATAACAACAAATAATACCAAAACAAAAACAATGCAGCCGTGAAGCCACATTGGGCTAGAAGGGGCTCCTCGGGGCTCCCCTTCAAATGCTGACCTTCGGCTCGTATTTTTTATCAAAATAATTATTTATAACCATATATTATTTTGTAATGCTTCTTCCAAATTTGATGCCTGGTGGGCTGTAGAAAGCTTAGGCTTAATTCTGAGAAATGTTTTAAGGCAAAATGTTTTCGCGATTGTGAAAGATTGGAATTTGCAAAAGATTTTATGGGACATTTTGTGAACTAAAATTCAGCGTAATCGAATTTACTGAAAGAGATTGTACTAGATATATACTATAACTATTGGTACTTGCGAACTGTCTACAGATTATATGCTGTTGTATAGTGAACAGTCTATACTCTACAACTCCCAAAAAGACTAATACTAATAGTATTAGTCTCTTTGACAACTCCACTTAAAGGCTGATTGTTGAGGTGTTAAGATTTTTTATAGACAACATCCCTCTGACTACATCGATCTCTTTTCATAAATTTTTCTAGGCTCCCATATCCTATATCTAAAGAAAATTCAACTCTTCCAGGCTGTCACATTTAATATATAATTCCCTTTCCTTGTATTCCTTACCCTATTTATAATATCACTTTAATAATTCCATTTATGTAAATTTTATTTTAACAAATGTAAAAATTATTAATTTTCATTGTTTTAAGTTTAGTTTTTTTTGTCAAGTAAAATTTTTTTTAAATAAAAATAAAAGTAAAGAATATTTATTTAAATTTAAACCCATCCTTGGAGGCTAATCTAATTTGAGACTTGCCGTGCAAAGCTTAACCTATGCGGAGGTATTTAGTCTTTATCCTCAGATACAGATTTAAGTTATTTATTAGATCATAAATACTCTACGCCAGGCGTACATAGAGATATATTACTAGAAGAGGCATAGCCTATCATAATACATTGAGAGTCCTTAAAACATCATTTTGGGTCTCTCAGGGGCTCTATATAACCTCATTGAAACCTTCTTCAAGGTGAGTAAATGTTATAATAAATTGTTTTTTGCTTCCCGCAAATTGTTTGTGTTTTGATTTGTATTTTAAACGTTTTGCTATAAAAGTTGCTGTAATTTGTTCTGTTTATTTGATTATACTGTAATTTGTTCAGTTTTATTTGATTATATTGACAGTCGAAGGTGGTCAGGTAACCTTTATAATGTTTTAAAATTCAACCAATAGTACCCTCTCTACTAATAATATCTCTATGCAGACATAGCACAAAGCCTCTATATTCTCATTTCATTAATGTTTTATATGTCCTTTTTAGGGGCCTCTCTGTTGCCATTTCGCCTCACCGTGCCCTTTACAAGCCTCGTGTTACGTTTGTTGTTGATATTCATACAACTACTTTAAAACAAGAAGCATATTTTTTATGGAAATTCGCTTAAAACGTCGCTTCTAAATCACACTAATCTGCTCAATTAATCTGGCAATTTAATTTTCTTTACTTTTTTTCAAGACATGTTAGTTATTTATTTCCACTTAGTCATTCTCCGTGTGACCATAGAGATATATTTATAGAGAGGCTCTATATAGGTTACATTTTAAAACATTGACAAAGTAACCTGACCACCTTGCTTATAAACACAATAAATAATCCGGTTTATGCTTTAGAACCTAAGCAGATACTCAAGCACTGCTCGTAACTCAATTTGTCTGTATTTTCCAAGAAATGCGCTAAAACCTTTAAAGATAACTGACTTAGCTTAAAGATAAGCAACTAAGCTTTAAACTAGTGCAAATAATAGTGCCTACTTCTAATTTTATGGGCATAGTTTTGTACAACCTACTGGATAATTATGCGCATTTCCTTTGGAAAATACAAACAAAATGTGTTACGAGCAGTGCTTGACAATTGAGTAACTGCTTAGGTTCTAAAGCATGAACCGGAACCACGCAATGGGCATGGTTTTTGCATAAGCAATAAATGGGTTGTTTAGCACGGAAACACGTATTCTAAATGAAATTCGCTTGACAGCGGACCACCGCGCCGGAATTATTTTCTAGATGTAAACTTATATTAGGTAAAAAAAAACGATAAAAAATTACTGTCCCTACTAGGATTTGAACTCTGGTACTCTGGGTTCGCAAATATTACATCGGAAATATTACAATCCAACTTTTAATACCCTGAAGTTGAAGAAGAAATAAGAGAAAAAATATATTAATAAAAAGAGAAATGGTTAAGCAACTTGAAAACTGCTCATAAGTGTCCTCCTTGCACCCTGCTGAATCAAAACAAATTCCGTCCTCTTATGTTAATATCCTAAACAAATATGCAGACTTTTCAGTATTTCTTTTATTTTCATAAGATTATTATCATTTATTTCTTGAAACACCACAGAATCCCGACGTTAAAAAGAATTTTATAATTCAAAGAATTAAAAAAATACCATTTTATTACCACATTTTTTTTTAAACAAGTGTTAAAAACCAATATTTTATAAGTTTTTAAATATTTTTATCAAAATAAAAAGTTTTACCGGCACCATATAAACAAAACTTGCTTTTTGTTGATTATAATTAAGAAGCCACTGTTTTATTTGTTTTATGTAAAAAAAAATGTTTTATATACATTTTTTTCGGTAAAATATGTAAACTAAATATGTTGCGTAGGTCGGAAACGCGTTAAAATGTTAGTATAACGTGTTTGTGTATATTGTTATTCTCTCCCCTCTAGTTAATGTTTTGAATGTTTTAATTTTTTTTTAAACTTTTTTTTTGATAGAGAGAGAAAAGTTAGTTTAGTTTCAAAAAGGTTTTGCCGACATCAAGCGACCACAAAACCCGGGGTCGACAGGGTATCTAAATAAACATCCATCCAAATCCTCTATAACCTCCTCCGCGGGTCGTGTTTTTCTTTTTTTTTTAAAAAAAAAAGCCACCTTGAGGTGTTTTTTTGACTATCAGAACTACGAAATCTCAATGTCCCTCTAAACCAGAACTTATTTTCCTTTTTCAAAGTGCCGACTTTTTATTTAAAATACGGAGCACCAGACTTGTCACAAGATAAAACTGTAACAAAAGCTGTTCCATATTCAACCTCGAGTTGGTTTCATCTACATTCTTATTTATTCAAAATGACGTCTCTATAATTTCATATTTTTACATAACATATCAATGCTCACTTTCGAATAACAACAATACTCATTTAAGTTACCCCCCCCCTCCCTCCCCCACGTGTACTAATTGTAATGTGTCAAATTGTTACATTGTTATTGATTAATTAAAATTAGAACACATCGGGGAGGGGGGTTAACTTAAATGAGGAAAGTTTGGATTCGATTATAGCAAGCAACTGAAAAGTAGCGCTGAATTAGCGATGAACTAACCCAAATAGCTTTTCAAAAATGACCGATTATATTTTTAAATTAATGTACACCATGGCAACTTTTAGTTATGACAGCTAAGTTATTATAAAATTATTGTTTTCTTCTTCTATTTTTATTTTTTTTAAAAATTACTTAATTACTTGAATGAAAATCTTAAAGTAATCAGAAATGTTCTGGGAACCTTTAAAGACAATGAAGGCCGCTCAAAGCTCTTCGGCTAGTTAGAAGTATTATATATATATATAATATATATATATTATATATATATATATATATATAATATATATATATATATATATATATATATATATATACATATTTATTTTTATTTTAATTAATTACTTGAATGAAAAACTTAAAGTAATCAGAAGCGTTCTGGGTATCTTTAAAGACAATGAAGGCCGCTCGAAGCTCTACGGGTAGTTAGAAGTACATTATACACACACACACACACACACACACACAACATATATTATATAATATATATATATATATATAATATATAATATATATATATATATATATATATATATATATTTTATACAAAGTATAAAAAATTATTTTAATATTCTTTGTTAGCTAAATGCGGAAAATTAAGCCACGTCCACTCATTTGAAAGGTAGGTTCTTTGCAGCGCAAGTGTCGACCGGAATCCAAATTTTACCACCATTGAGTCGACAGTCTTACATAGTCTCTGACAATGGGCATGTGGCAACGTTTTAATGACCGGACATAATTCTCGGAATTGTAAGTAAAGGGCAGAGTGAATTAAGGCTCTGTCGGTGCTCTGATGAGTTACTCGTAACGAAACAGAGACTTATGTCGAGTCATCAGTCATCAATAATGAAGAATGTCAAATGACGGAACATTTTTCAAATATATAGCATAGCATTTTGCTAGCCTAGGACATTTTTCTCATTATTAATTTTATAAGGTATTTAAATTTTTGTCAATATTAATAACTTTAGGGTGAGCATTGCGAGCTCCGGTATTTATATCTTCCTCACTATCAACATTTTTAGGGCGAGCGTAGCGAGCCCTTGTATTTACACTTCGTTTCTAATAATCTATTTCGGGTGACCTTTGTGGGCATAGTATACATACTTATTACTCACATACTTATTAATTTATTTCGGGCAAGCCGAACGAGCCCAGTATTCACATTTCATCATTATCAATCCCTTTTGGGCTAGCGTAGCGAGCCCTAGTATTAACATTTGTCTTCACCATTAATATCGTTAGGGCGAGCGAAGGGCATCCTTATTTCCTTGCTATTAATCTCTATAGTGCGAGTTTTATGAGCCCCAGTAATCAAATTTCATTACTATTATTTCTATGGCTAGCTCATCGAGCCTCGATATTACATTTCCACACGATTAACCTGTTTAGGGCGAGTATAGCGAGCTCTGAAATTAAATATTTTCGACTATTAATCTTATTTTGTCGAGCATATGAATGCAAGCTTACACTTTCCATACCATTAATCTCATGTTGTAAGCCTGAGCATTAACATTTTCAGTAATCTATTTAAATTAAATTACTAAAAAAATCTATTTATCTATTAAGTAAATAATAGTATTTATTTTTTATTTATTTATTTATTAACAGTTATTAATCTATTAATAGTATTAACAGAGATACTACTAATATCTTACACTATTAAAATCTTTAGGACTAGAGTACTAATTATGTATTTATGAATAAAACTTTATTTAATTATTAGGGTTCACTTCTGTATTTAAGGTCTTAAATACATCAAGTTCGAGAGCGTACTTCTCACAACAGTAAGTGTGCTAGGGTTTGAATTTATTAAAATCGAAGGCGCACTTCTTTCAACAGTTTGGGCGCAAGATAGTTTAATATAGAACACATTAAGATCTTATTAAAACAGTGAATGGGCAGGGGCTTATATACCCCAGGATCAAGGGCGTCCTTCTCTTAAAGTGAGGGAGTAAGGTCCAAAATACTTATTTATTTATTTACAATATAACGGGGTTTAGCCCGATTGCTTATAAATTAAAATAATTATAATTACAAAAAATTTACATAAAAAATATTTTTATAGAATTAAAATGAATAACAATATAAAAGTTTTACATTTATATAAATGTACGTCAAGATCGAAGATGCACAACAGTGATGGCGCAAAGGCTTGAATACATCAAGATCGAGAGCGTACTTCACACAACTGCAGGGGTGGACTTGCCAGTGATGGCGAGGGCGGCAGCTCATCTCGGGCCTTTTAGCCAAAAATGAACTTAAAGAAAAAACAATTTATTATTAGAAAATTAAAAAAATGAATAACCACTTTGAGTAGTCGGATTGACTTCGGACTAGGTTATTTTAAATTGAAAACGACACCCAACTGATTTTTTTTTGGTTTCTTCGAATCGGACTTTTGGTTTCTTAGAATGGTCGTATTGACTGTCGACGGGTTTTATTTGATTTAACACCTCAAAAAAATACCTTTTTTCTTGCAAAAAAAAGCAAACTGGTTTACTGTCGTTACGCATCAACCTGGTGTTCCATGCGGTCCGCGTCTTCTCCGAGGCTGATTTTTGTACCAAGTTTTATTACAGAATATTTATCAGTTCGAAAGGTAGCGTGTTTTAAAAGAAAGTGTCTTCAAGAAATACTCATGAAACACGAGTCCGACTCCCGCCAGCCCACCATGATACCTATACCATTTGTGATATTTTTTTTTCCTAAATTAAATTCGTTGAAACAGCTGATTAAATTATATTTGATATGCTTTTAATCGTGGTCAAGTCTGTTTATATTATTTGTGTATTACCTCTATGTGATTAAAATAGTAGGGACAAATACCGTTTTACTTATTTTTAAGAAATTTACGTATTTTTAAGGAGGTTTTAGCTAGTTGTATTTGTTACAGCCCGTAATAGTTGCTCGCATTTAACTTGGCCCTTATAAAACATTTTTAGCTGATTATTTCTTTTACCTTAATAAGTGCTGCCTCACTCTATAGAAAAAAAATTATCATTAATTTAGTAGATGGTTTTTCCATTTATTTCCTAATATACTATTTTTTGTACAAGAAATAAACCTTTTTTTAAGAAAATTCTAAAAAGAACTGATACTTAAAAAAAGACCAGAAGCAAACCTTAATTACTTTTACCCACAGAAAAATTATATTAATAATTTCTTCCTTTTTTGACGACTCACGAAAAGCAAAACAAATTATAGTCGGTAAAAAAAGAAAGATGCGCTACTGTTTAATAGCTTCTTTTGTAACCGCAACAATTCATTTAGCAAAAGACTTTAAAAAAAAGTTACAAAACCTTTGCCGACTTTATATTGAACACACTCACGACATATGGACGTATCTTTATTTTGCCAAACGATTTAAAGAAAAGATGTCGAAGAAAACATTTGTCGAAAATTAGGGCTGGAATGAGAGCAAAAAAACGGCAACACCTTTCGTCCTTTTTTGCTGTTTTTTTTTGTTCAAGGGATCAAAACATTTAACATATAACTTCCTGTGAAGAAGATTTACTGGCAGGAAGTAATTTCTGTTCCTCTTACTCTTTTTTATATTTTAAGCTAATTTATAAAAGATATGATAGATATCTTCTATTATATCTTCTATTATTCATTTATAATAAGAATTAGATGCCCATGTACTCATGTTTGGTATATTTATGGTTTTATAATAAGAAATTGATGCTCATGTTCTCATGTTTGGTATTTTTATGGTTTTATAATAAGAAATGGACACTCGTGTTTGATATTCTAATGGTTATTGCAAATTCATTACATGAATTAACTTATTTAAGATGAGGTTGTGTTCTATAGGGTGGTAATAAAAAACTACGATTATTGTGACGTTTCGGCTATGAAGCCATTATCAAACAATTGAGAAAAAGTAGACCTCTTAAAAAGAGTCATAGTCAGAAAGTAAAAAAGCTAAGTAAGTAAGCTCTTCACCAACTTTATTTTAATTTTAACACAGAACTGTGCAATAAAGAGGTGATGGAGATGTTTTCATTTCAGTAGTTTTTTTAGCTTTTTTACTTTCTGACTATGACTCTTTTTAAGAGGTCTACTTTTTCTCAATTGTTTGATAATGGCTTCATAGCCGAAACGTCACAATAATCGTAGTTTTTTATTACCACCCTACACAACCTCACACAACCTCACACAACCTCATCTTAAATCATTGAAAAAGGGTGCAAGAATAATATTATTATGAATTAACTCCAATGTTCGATATTTCTATGGTTTTAGCGAATTTAAAATAAGAACCATGATATTGACATGGATTTAAGAATACAACTCAAATCTAAGAAAACGACGCTAACGCTTGCTATTTTTATGGCTTTAGCAACATTTATTATAAGAAATAGACGGGCTTACTATTTTTTTTTTACTCCAGTCAATCGATTATAAGAAACAGAAGCTCATGCTTGCTTTTCGTATGGTTTCAGCAAATGTATACTAAAGAACAGGCACTCAATCTTGCTATTTACATTGTTTTAGTAAATTTTTAATAAGAAACAGGCGCTCATCCTTCCTATTTGCATGTTTTTAGGGTATTTATAACAATTTATAATATCATATAATATCCTTTATCCAGATTGAACAACTTCTAAAAGTTTCAAATTTAGAAATAGAAGGAGAGGGTAAATTTTGAATATTTTAATATTTTTATGGAAAATTTGTCTCAGAAGGACAATTAAACAATTTTATGAAGAATACTTCTTTTCAATCAAAATTAAGTCTACTTTACCCTTCGTACAGTTTTCAGAAATTGCAGTTTATGAATCTACTATTAAAAATAAAAAAGTATGATAAATCTTAACTTGAAAATATGCCAAAGCTTATATATCAAGAATGAATTTTTCTCACAATTACACATGTTAAATCCATCCGGGGACACCCTGTATATATTTATTTATTTATCCATTTATCTGTGCATATATATATATATTATATATATATATATATTATATATATATATATATATATATATATATATATATATATATACATATATATATATATTATATATATAATATATATATATATATATATATATATATATATATAATATATATAATATATATATATATATATAATATATATATATATATATATATATATATATAATATATATATATTATATATATATATATATATATATATATATATACATTTAAAAAAAATATAAGAGAAAATATAAAAAAATATAAACATAAGTTTTATTATTGATATTGATACTTTATTCCATAAAAAAATTATTATATGCAATTATAAGAGCATTTTTATTTTACATTTTAGAATAACTAAGCTTTCAGAAGGATGTAGTTTGTTTACTTCTACTCATAGAATCTGATAACATCAATATCGTCAGCAAAACGTTTTTTGTATTAATAAATTTGTTGTTTACTGTTTGAACTATTTGATTAGCGGCATTTAAAGATTATTTCAAAAACAGATATAAATTAGCTTGAGGGCAATTTGATTTATAAAAAGGGGATTACCATAGAATGGTTGAAAGAGGTTACTTGAGGAGTACAACAAAATGAAGCTAGAAAAGAATTATACATGTGCCTCTTGTATTGCTAGTTGCAAATTCTTTTTCTTCTACCGACAAAATGTTTTCAAAGTAAAAAAATAAATATGCCTGAAACGAGAAGAAACTGAGAAAGGAATGAATTCCTAATGATTATTCAGATGTAGAGTGGATATTCGCGTGCACTGCCTCCGGCCGAAAAAAAAACCAAAAATTTTTACTTCTTACCTCAATAATACCATTATAATACCCAGCATACAACTCATCTCAGAACAAACGGTATCAACAAAGCATCAAATACTGCGGCATCACACTGCTTCCCCAACCCAGGGAAGCAAAAATCAAATCAACATAAAGAAATATCTTAAAGTTGATGTATTTTCTATCCAGAGATCTGAAGAGGCGCCTCGTATCCCTAATACCGCATTTGGATCCGCTATATTTGTACTGAATTCCATAACTTCATTTTAAAAATGGATAAATCAGTTTAATGGGATAGTTTCAACTTCTGTTATTCGCTTACAATGACCTCAATATAGGGAATTTATATCGTAATAGTTTTGCGCATGCTATGTTATTATTGAAAACTGTTATCTTTGCAATAGTTCTTCGTAATTAGAAACAACACTGTAACAGCTGAATGCATTGATCATAGAGATTATACTAGAGGGGGCATAGCCTATCTCAATACATTGAGAGGCCTGAAACATCTTTTTGGGGCTCTCAGGGGCTTTGTGTAACTTCATTGAAACCTCCTTCAAGTGTGAGTTAAGGTTGCAATAAATCAATTGATTTTGGCTTTCCGCATATTGTTTGTGTTTTTATTTGTATTTTTAACATTCTCCTATGTAAGTTATTGCAATTCTGTTCTGATTATTTGATTAAAAACGAAGGTAGTCCGGTTACTTTTTCGATGTTTCACAATTTAACCTATTATTTTTGCGGCATTGAGACTCATGCTACTGTCAATGGTAGTTATAAGGAAGCATCTCTGTAAATGGTGTTGCTAATTGTGTTTTTCGTTTCTCCTCCGATGTGTAACTTTATTCATCAGGTAATCATCTGATGTATTATTATTATTACACACATTTTTTTCGGAAATAAACATTATTTATTATTATTCTCAAATTCGAAATGGGAACAGTAGAATCATTATCTCTAAGATTCAAAGTCAAATATTGGATATTCCTATACTTTACGCTTTTGGTAGTATTTTTAACCTTATTAAAAATATGTCTTCAATTAATGGCTTAATATGCATTACGAGGTAATATGATGACTCCAAGGGGGGGGGGGCGGTGCTGAAATAGTTAGCACATGCGCCTGGCACCCGACTAGACTCGACAGGTTCGAGTCTAGTCCGGGCACCTAGAATTTTCATGTGATGGATGGAAATCCTTTCATGGGCTAATCCTAGGTTTAGGCAAAATTTAGGCCCCTCAATAGTAACTATGAAATATATATGTTTCTGCCTTGTGGTTTCAAGACCAGGAAAGTTAAGCCTGGCAGTGAGACACGTGTTGTTTTTAGTTGAAGCTGATGAAGTGTATGGTAAAATTACAGCTCTACACAGGATTAGACGTAATAAATCCTGCACTAGGACTCTTAGGCCCGTATTCAAAGACATTTTCCTAACATTCCCCTTGTTCCTTAAGAAGTATGTTAGGACATTGTCTTTGAATACGGGCCTCAGGGTAGAACTCTCTTCTATCTGAGGGAGTTCGCATAATGGGCCCAACCACGTGGCCTTAGCTAGGTGATCTATCACCTCCTCCTTATTTACTATCACTATCACTATGATGATTACTATAATGTATAATAGCTGTATGCCTCTCATGAAATAACTATAGAACCTTACAAAATTTTTACTCGGCGACTTTAATTGGATGACTGGTTGGCCAATGACCGTCAATTTTTATCATTTTTTTATATTAGAAAACTGATGAGCAGTCTGCTGTCCAAAACCTCAAAAAAACTGTGTTTATTATGTTTTGTAAAATTTAGAGCCCTGAACTTACACATACAGTTGCAATATAGATAAGTTACTTTTGTATTTTGTTCTTAAAAACTCTTTTCTTAAAAAGGAAGAACTTTATTTACGCATCAACCCGTAAGATCATATTACCGTTTCACCTAATACCCATCTACTAGTCACTATTATTATTTGTACTCCCTCTCCCCTCTACCTAAGGAAGTTTATTATCATTAAAATTATTTTAAGATCTGAACGAATCTTTAATATAATTTATAATGTAGTAAAACGAGAAACAGTTAAGATATATTTTCCATATCAGACAAAAATCTTCGTACGTCTTAAATAGAAAATAACGTCATGTTCAATAGGAACTGTCACTATTGTTTTCAATATTACTTAATACAATATTAAGTTGTGATAATAATTTATACTCGCCTGCTGATAAATGGACTGTATAATTCTATCAATAAAGCCGCTTTCATCTTGTTGATGAGTTTGGATGGAATGAGTCAGTAGTAAACTACCTTGTTTCAAGTCGGTGTTTTCTTTGATGTTAGACTGTGTAGCTCTTACACAGTGCCACATGTCTCACATCCCAACCTTTTTTAGGAGCTTGTAACACACTTCTTGGTTTTTAAAACTCTGCAAAAGAAGATTTCTATTTAATGTGCTCGAATTAGGCCAGCTAAATGGCACGATGGACACCTTCGACATTAATATAGGTTTAAGATTTTACATGAACATCAGCCGCTGCTCTGGCCAGAAGGTAGACCTGCCACGACCTTTTACCGAGTCACTATTGCCTTATTGACTATTACAATATGATAAAATGCAAATATTTGTTAATTATATTCTTGTACAATAATATTATATCTCATATTCATCTAAATAATCATCTATATTTCATATTTCATCTTCATATTTTATCTCATATTATATCTAATATTCTATCTCAGCGTTTCCCAACCTTTTCAGTAACGCGACCCTATAATTTACTTTTCTAAAGTTTGGCGACCCAAATGAATTTATTTTGCATAACCTGAAAATTGCAGGCGTTTTTATTTATTGCCGAACTAGTTATGACCCTACATACATCGTCAAATCCTAATTTTCATGAGGTTTTTATACTTAAATAGAAAACTACACACTAATTGGAGTTCAAAAGAAGTATATTATATAATTATATAATAGCAATAAAATATAAAAATTAAATTAAATATAAAAATTAGCACTGCTCGTAACTCATTTTGTCTGTATTTTTCAAAAGAAATGCGCATAATTATCCAGTTGGTTGTATAAAACTATGCCTCTAAAATGAGAAGTACGCACTATTATTTGCACAAGTTGAAAGCTTAGTAACTTATCTTTAAGCTTAGTCAGTTATCATTAAAGGTTTTAGCGCATTTTTAGGATTTGATCCCAGGTACCCTGAGTTTGAGTGCCATTCAACTCAGAGGCCCAAAAAACCTGGAAAACGACACCCTACTCGAAATTTAATTTTCATTGACCGAAATTTTGGTTTTCGATAATTTTTTAGGGGTTTTTCGACTTTTTGGTAACTTAGAGTGGTCTTATTGACTTCGGACCGGTTTCATTTGATTCAGCGCCCAAAAATTCAGAGAAGACGACGCCCTACTCGAAATTAATTTTTTATTGACCTAAATTTTGGTTTTCGGTAATTTACAATGATTTTTTCGATTTTTTGGTCACTTAGAGTGGTCGTATCGACTTCGGACCGGTTTAAGTTAATTCAGCGTCTCAAAAAACATAACTATTGACCTTTTTGCGGTGAAAAATATTAACCCTGAAATTTGCCGATTTATAAAAATTTCGTTGATTCAGCAAACGGGTTAATGACGTCACAAAAACCTGGTTTTCAATAGGGTTGAAAACCTGTCCTCCCGAAGGTTGAGTTTTGTACTAAGTCTGATTAAAAAATATTAATCAGTTCGGAAGAGAGAGTGTTTACAAGAAAGTGTCTAGAAATACATATATAAAGTCTCGCGAAACGTATGTTTTCGTCATTAGGGACCTCTGAAACGGATTTGTGTCGTGGTCCGAGGTTCGACTTCCGCCAAGACGCCTATTCCATGAGCGAAATTTATTCCCAAAGGAAATCGCTAAAATAAATAAACTAGTGAAACAATTATAATTATAAAACTTGTACGCGAAATTAAACCACATTGATGTATGTTAGAACCAAATTCACATATAATTGAACATTATAATTTTAATAACCCGAACCTTTAAAAGAAGTAATAAGAAACTTTTAAACACAGTATAATCATAGGTATAACAATTCATCAAAGTTAGCAAGAATTAGATAAAGGCGGGTGCCTCTGTCGGTTAAGGACTTCTAAGAAATGTTTTGGCCGGGGCTTCTTTTGTTATCGCATGTTTAAAGTATTATCAATTTCTAAAAATAATATCTGTTTAAGCAAATCTGTTATTTGCTTATAATAATCTTTTTACATAAATCTTGGTAATTTTTTGGATTGTTAATAATAGAAAAATTTGGCGACCCAAAAAATTTCGTTCGCGACCCAATCTGGGTCGCGACCCAAGGGTTGGGAAGGGCTGTTTCTATCTCATATTTGACACCATTATATACTATATAATATTTGTCACCATTATATACTATAAATATCTGTCTCATTATATACTATATACAATTTGTCACCGTTATATACTATACAATATTTGTCACCATCATATACTATAAAATATTTGTCACCATTATATACTAAATAATATTTGTCCACCATTATATACTATACAATATTTGTCACCATTATATACTATAACTTATTATTATGATATCTCCTCATTATACATATGAGTAATATCTATTATATATCATTACATTTTTAATTTTTAAAAAATGCAGGATTTCCCCCCTAAATCAAGCAGCATTAGCGACTGTATAATCCCTTTAAATGGTGGTAAAGTAATAAATGAATGTGTTCTTAATAATATATTATGGGCCAAAAATAAGGAATTTTAAATCTGGACAAACTTTTTCTAATGACAATGTTAAAGCTTAAATTTCGAGTTAGTTAAAATGTCTAATTTTTACATTATGAAACTTATTCCCGCCAAAATGGTAGTTTTAAAAAGACAAAAATATGCACGGAGCAAAGTCTTGTCCCTAGAACCCAAATATCCTAATAAAAGTGTTCCTATTCCAATTTACTTTTATCTATTTTTCGAAAAATCTGATGTTGCATTAGGCAACAGAAAATCGTTTAAGTCGGGTGACTTTAACAACACTACTAAAAAGAAGTTCCATTTAAACAAAATACTTTTTATTACAGCTAACGGTTCAAATTTTGAGAGAGGGTGGGTAAGATTTTTGATCCTCCCTGTAAAGTATTTGTTTTTCGTCTAATAAATTTGGAAATTCGTTTATATCGTGGCAGTATACCACTTACATAAACTAGTGAAATGACAAACTGATTAGAAACAAGAATCAAGTGGCTGCGAAGTGACCACAGGGAGGTAGTCTTTAGTTGCTAAGTGGCCTCCAGCGAGCAGGGAGGCAGTCTTTTTGCTAAGTGGCCTCCAGCAGCGAGGCCGCAGGGAGGCAGTCTTTAGTTGCTAAGTGGCCTTCAGCAGCGAGGCCGCAGGGAGGCAGTCGTTAGTTGCTAAGTGGCCTCCAGCAGCGAGGCTGCAGGTTTCTTGTTTCACTCATCATTTGATGTTGTCGACGAAAAAAACCATCTTCATATACTTTAAAATTCCAGTTTCTTTTACTGACTCGAAGAAGACTACTGCTATAATAAAATTCTATTACAAGGATTTTAAAAATAGCTGATTTCTTTTTATTTGAACGTTTTCTTTTTTTTAATGTGTTATATGATGTTGTTTTGAACTCCATAAAAGCAATAAAATAAATCTTTATTTTCTTTTTAATACTCTAAATCTGAGATCATAAAAATATTTGATAAATGTCATAAAATTGTCATAAAAAACAGATTACGAAGTTTGATATCAATGAATTATTACCTGTGCAATGTAACTCTAAAATGTATATTAACCAACTTTTTTAATCGTAACTTGAGTTACTTTTAAATCATATTTAGAAATACATTTAAATAGTAACTTAAGATACTTTTGAATCATACCTTGAGTTCCTTATTTAAAATTCTTTTAAATTGTAACTTTAAAAGTAACATAACATATGTTACTTTTAATTCGTAACTTCTTTGGAATCATAACGTAATTTTTATTTGTAGTATAGTCTCTGTATTAAATTTCAATGAGATCAGATATTTTATCAAGGTATTATACATTTTTGAAATTTATTCTTAGTTATTAAGTTTTGTACCAAGATTAATTAAAGTCAGATAGAGCGTTCGAAAGTTTTGCACACACACACACACCACACACACACACACACACACACACACACACACACACACACACACACACACACACACACACACACACACACACACACACACACACACACACACACACACATATATATATATATATATATATATATATATATATATATATATATATATAATAAAGAATATGTAAAATGTATGAATGTATGTATATATTTCAAGATCCTTCTTTCCCCATGACCCCAACCTCATAAGCTAAAAGGATTTATGGGTATTTGATTGAAAAAGTCCCTGTTTAGTTTAAGTTAATTTTTCAAAATCATAAGCAACTTTAATTCTCGGGTCTCTAGGCTAAAGAACATTATTCTCCTTTACAAATTAACCATAAAGTTCATTAAGTGGATGATTAATTTATGACTTCATAAAAGGAGGTTTATGAAAAATGGGCAAGAAAGGTACCGACAAAAAAAGGACATAGAAGTCAAAGGGAAAAAGATTAAGGAAATGACTCCATGTGACGGGGGAGTACTTTGCGGCTTTTACATCAAAAGAAACATGTCGCATTGAATGGTCTCTGACCACCAGGTTGAACTACCCAGAGGGATTAACACCTAAATGGAATTCACAACGATGAAGACATCTTTTTAAAGAAAAATCTTTTTTAAGTTAATATGACAATAAATAAAGGGAGATAATCTTTTATTGAAGTCATGTTAGTTTTGATTTATGATCTTATTGTTGGGTTTATGACAATTTTAGGGTTAAGGGTTAAGAAAGGTTGTAAAGGTAAACGACCAACTTTTGTGGACAGAAAACTTTACAGTAACGTTGACCCTAAAATTTGTCATTTGATATACATTATGAGGTTTCCAAGTATTACGCACGGCATCTTCTAAAAGGGGGTCCGAGGGGGAAGTGATACCCCCGCCCGGAATAACCAGAATCCCCCCCGGCATAAAAAATTAAAAATTTCCATTATCTGTCCGCGGAGCAGTGAAACGAAATAGCCTCGTCACCTAATAATTAAAATCAAGTGTCTCTTGCTTAAAAATCTATTCGAGATTTAAAAATACCATTATTATTTTGGTAATTATTACCCAAATATGTTTTTTTACTACTTTTAGTAACTGAAAAGTTAAGTTATAGAAAACCGTTGTAGTGCCTATTCTGGAAACTGCATTAAATCCTAGAAAAATGTATACTAATATCAGACATGTTTCTTCACGCTATTGTTTGACGTATATTGATTTTTGTTAAAGAAATATCTTTCTTGTAGTTACTAAAAAAATCGATGATATAAGTAAAACAATAAGCTTAGTACAAATTTACTATAATATAAATATATTAATATAATTTTTTACGATTTAATGCTGTTTCCAAAATTGATTACCATACCATTTCTGGGTATTTGATATCTAAGTAATAATGATAAATTTGAACTCACAAGACTAAATTCACTGGTGGGAGGGGGGGGGGTAGATCCAATTTAGAAAGTCTAGAACCATGTTATACCTTTTTATAAAGGATTTAATTTTGGTGCATCTGTAATGTTTAACCATGTTGTACATATCCATGAATGGTACATCCATTTTATTATTCGCAAGTAATGCTGTGTTACTTATGTGCAATTTTAAATATTTTCAAAAATACTTTGTATTTTATCAATTCAATATTTCCTTTATGTTAATAATTCTATAAATAAAATTATAATTTTTTATAATTTCTTGGATAAAGTTTTACTTGATTTGAAATTTAAATCTCTATTTTTGTCACTGGGCTGTAACATTAAATCAAAATTGTTGTACCCCCCCCACGTCGACATTTTTCACAACTGGGTATCCTCCCACTTATTTTGTGATCCCCACCCCATATTTTGTTCTTGGTAAAGAAACTTTGAACGAAACACTGATTTTATGGAGGCACACACATTAGTATTAATAACAAGTATTAATTATAAATTTGTGGTTTTAATATTTCCTTGAGTTATTTTAAAAGAATTTATCTACAATGAAAGTGTTTCCAAAAAAGGAAAAATGGAATTAACCGCTCCAAGTAAAAACGCCTCAGGTTTAGGACATTAATGTACAGCGAAATTAGTCAGCATAATTTTATATTCTTCGACGAAATTGTTCTAAGAAATCAAATAAAACTAATGAAACTGATATTTTTAAAATCAGGTTTTTTCGTTACGCTTTTAGATATAAAGATTTGTTGATGCAAAATTACAGGAATCGGAACGTTTACTTGGAATACCTTTGCAATTTTATTAGCTTTACAGGTATTTTCGTTATGTGCTTTTAGCTGGTGCAGGATGACAAATCGCTATTTAATTGGCTAAATAACTTTTTATACACATATGACAATAAATAAATGTGACAGTGAGTCGCGATATGTGATTCAGCAAAAACAATTTCTTCTATGACTTCCAATAAGCTTTTAGACTATATTATATTATTCCTACAGAGCTATCGATGACTTTTTCAATATTTCCATTTTTAAAAAAAACATTTTTAAAAAATAATATTTTTTTCAGGCGACTGTAAAGTAGGCACTTACATCCTTAAAAAATAAGTAAAATGTGTTTTTACCGTCTGCGACAGTTTTGTAGTTTTTTTACTGTCGCTGAATGTAAAAAACAACAAAACTGTCGCTGGTGAAGTTTCTTAAATGACCCCTAGGTAAGCGTTTATATTTTACAACAAGGTTATGATATAACCTTCCTTGTTCTTCTTTTGGTTAGCAAATAAATAATCCACGTTTGTGTTAACAAAGTTTTTTTTATTTACGGAAAGTGAGTAATTAATTATTTATTTTCAATTATTTATTATAAATTATTACTATTAATCGTAGATAGTGATTCAGACGTTGAAAATACGCCGCCAAAATTGAAACTTTTAGCCAACAAGGCGCTCGGAAGAAATTTAGAGGTAAATGTTTATACATTTTACTGATTTTCTTCTAAATAGTTGTTTACTATTATACCCAATGGTCTCAAATGACCACTAGGTCACAGAGATATATACTAGAGGGGGCATAGTCTATCTCATTATATTGAGAGGCCTGAAATATCTTTTGGGGCTCTCAGGGGCTCTGTGTAACCATAATGAAACCTCATTAAAGAGTGAGTTAAGGTTATAATAAATCAATTGATTTAAGAACCGTACATTGTTTTTGTTTTGATTTGTATTGTATTGTTATTATTTGATTAAATTTATAAGCGAAGGTGTTCAGGTTACTTTTTCGATGTTTCAAAATTTATCCTATAGGGCCCTCTAGTAATAGTATCTCTATGCACTAGGTAGGCGCTAGCATAGAGATATATACTAGAGGAGGTATAGCCTATCTAATTACATTGAGAAGCCTGAAACATTTTTGGGGGCTCTCATGGGCTCTGTGTAACCTCATTGAAACCTCCTTCAATAATGAGTTAAGTTTATAATTAATACATTTATTTCGGTTTCCTACACATTGTTTGTGTCTTAATTTGTATTTTTAACGTTTTACTATATAAGTTATTGTAATTTTGTATTGATTATTTGATTATATTTATAGCGAAGGTGACCAGGTTACTTTTTCCATGTTTCAAAATTTAACCTGTTAGGCCTCTCTAGTAATAATAGCTTTATGAGCGCTAGTATTTTACTACAAGGTTATGATATAACCTTCCTTATTCTTCTGTTGTTTATCAAATAAATAATCGCAAGTTTTTGTTCGTGAAGTTTTGTTATTTTCGGAAAGTGATACCCGAGCTTCACTGAGCACATTTTTTATTAATCAAACGACAAATTATTAATTATTTCTATAGGGACTACGAAAAATAGAAGTTGTTAACAGCTGTAACAGCAAGAAAATTCTTTGTTAAGATGTTTTTGTCAATCTAGAGATTCTCAAATTTCGAAGATTCGTGCTTTATGGTTGCCTGGTAAGTTCCTTGTTTTAATAAGTTGACGATCAAAAATGCAATTTTTAAATCGTGTTTTAACTTTTAATGAGAAAACAATACTTTTCTCAAGAAAATAGGCCATGAATTGATCAATTCAATAAACGCCTATTATTTTAGAATACAGAATAGTATTATTTAAAATATATAAATATTAGTTCAGACTCAAATGGTGTTCATTGCGAACAGTCTTGATATAAGACTTAAACGATGACTACTCAGACCTATTGTTGATTGGGGTTGGAGTCGATGGACCCCATTTGCACTGCGACTGGAAGTCTATTGTACAATACTCAGACCTATGAGCATTTTAAGTTTGTCAAGATCTATCAATTAGATTTCGAGCTGTAAGCACTCAGAAAATGAAGTTTTACACTAATCTGCTAGTGTTTATTTACCACTGATCAAGATCTGACATAGTTTATGACTCCTTCTGATATATGATTAGTCTAAGTGTAAAGTTTGGTCCAGATCCTTTAAATTAATTTCGAGTTATAAGCAACCAAAATTCAAGTTGCTAAGTACTTACTTAACTAAATATACTTGGTGTAAAAAGAAAACATCTTAAGTAAAAATCATTCGTTGATTTAAGATTCTATGTTAAAAGTTGAGAATGATTATGGTAAAATAACAAACAATATTGTGTTTATTTTAAAATTAAAGAAAAATATAAAACTACAACATTGTAGTTATTTTAACAGGAAATAACTACAATATTGTATTTGTCTAACCACAATATTGTAGTTATTTTAACAGAAAATAACTACAATATTGTATTTGTCTAACCACAACATTGCAGTTATTTTAACAGAAAATAACTAAAATATTGTATTTGTCTAACCACAATATTGTAGTTATTTTAACAAAAAGTTACAATATTGTGGTCGTCCAACTACAAAATTGTAGTTATGATCACAATTTTTCTGCTTCAATTTCCCCTTCCCTTCAATTCTCCTAATTACAATTTAAAACATTTCTGTACTGAGCTCTTGCGGTTTAGTACAAGTTCTTTCTTGCTGCGTGAAAATTCTAAAAGTAAAAGCAATTTTCATTTGTAAAGTAAGTGATCATAAAAGGTTTAGAAGTTACACTTTCAGCACAATAGACCGTGTCAAATTCCCTACCTTAGACTAATTACTTGTTAATACTTAATACTACAAATTTTAACAACATGACAATGAGAGAGGGACAGAAAGTCTTAATAATGCTATTTCTGTAACTAACTATTCAAAAGGGCCGAAACTAATTAAATGGCTGAAAACTATAATCAGCCTTTATATGGAAAGTACAACTATAATAGCCCTTTATGAAGAATTATCCGCACTAAGAAAACGTTTATAATAATAACTTAAGATAATATTTATGTCATTCAATAATAGAGCTGAGGAGCGGTTCGTAAAATACTTTTATTGTGGATTAGTGGAGTAATATTTGATTTCGTTTTTTTATGATTGATTTGATATATTAATTATTAAATAATCATTTTTATGGTTTGTCTTTGAAATGGGAGTATTGTACTCTATTCGATTCGATTTAGTGTCACTTTAAAGAAGAATGGGTGTAACGAGTTGTACATAAACTTTTACAAATCGGAAAAAAAGTTCCGGGAAGTGAAAATAACCTTTATAATTTTTTTTCGTAAAAACCTCTCATATATCTCTTTCATGGCATCCACAAAAAAAAAATGTTCTTTTAGAAAAAAAATGTGACAAAGCCTATTAAAGAGTTAACAGTAGTGAAGAGATTTGGACAGGTGCTGTCTTGTCAGTTAATGCCGATAGAAGAACAGAAAAAAATCTTATGCGTGGGGTCACTATTATAAAAGATTCATTTTGTTCCATCAAGTTCTTCTTTCTTTTGTCGGCATTTTGAAAAAGAACTGTGGCTGACATAGCTCGTAGATGGCCACCACCCTCAGGTTAATGAAATATGGACCTGCCCTTCAAAAAGATGTTCTTAACACGTTTCTATAAAAAAAGCCTAAGAAATCTTTTTATTCTTTTCAGAAAAAACGACCTGGATATTTTTCATTTCTTTAATGACTTGTTTTTAAATATTACTTACGATTAATGGAATAAATTTTTACTTTTTATTGTTTTACCCTTAATTTATACTGTTTAAAAAAATAATACCACGTGTCACCTCGCTAATACTTGCAAATATGCCAGTACTTGTAAATATATCCGCAATACTTGAATTTAAAGGTTTTAAAACATACTTACTAAAAACAATAAAATGTACTTTATCTACTCCTTGTATTGTAAGTTCTACTTACAGTCTTGTTATCTCACACTGTAAATGTACTTTTACTCCCTAGGGAGGAAAAGTGAAAGTGTTGCCAACTTGACAGAATTTTTAATTAAAATTTAAGGAATTTTAGGACATTTTTAGGATTTTTTCGGTGTTATGTTGGTACTACGGGTAGAATATACAATATACACACGCTAATGTTTAAATTACAAATATAGTATTACACATTATTCTATTGACAGCTTACAATAAAATAATGTGAAGATAGTGGCTTTATTCTCTCTTCATCAGAGTAATTGACATGGTAAGAATAAACTAAACTAACACAATAACAATTAAGGAGCTGAAGAATATATTAATAGTTGTTAGTATTAGTTCTCTAGTCGTAGATAAAATTTAATATGCAACAAGGGATGAAAGTTTTCAGCTCTCGTATTATCTCCCTCGTCAAGCCTCGGGAGCCAAAATGTTAACTCCCTCTGCAAGCCTCGGGAGCTAACTAGTTTATCATCCTCGACCTACCGGCCTCGTGAGCTAATGAAGTTTCCTCCTTCGGCGCTGCCTTAGGACGAAACTTTAACTTGAGCTGTAAAACTTAATTTCACCCCTTGTTGCATAAATAACTATACTTAAAACATTAGTGACGCAACTGCTGCCTCGAATACTTAGAGGATTTTGATGAGTGAGGACTTTTTAGATTCGTCTTATGCTCGTGTGTATTCTTACTTCATAAAATCTCAAATTCGACGTTCTTACGCTTAACGCGGAGCGAAAACTAACCTGCAGCCTAAACTACTGAGCACATTTTGATATGTGGTGACTTTTTGAATTTGTCTTATGCCTGTGTGTAGTACTACTTGATAAAGTCTCAAATTCGACATTCCTGTGCTAAACACGGAGCTAGAAACTAAGCTAGCGAACGCTAGCAGGATTGTGGTGTTTAAGGACTTTTGGAATTTGTTCTGATGCCTTTTTAACATTCTTGTATCAATAAATCCCAAATTTATAAATCCTATGTTGTACGCGCCGCAGAAAACAAAGCTTGAGAGTGGTATATACAATACCTTGACACTCTTCACAGCTTTATTTACTACAAGTATCATGTTTACTTCTGTTTTTACATAAAACAGGATCCGTACAAAAATTCGTAAAATCTTACCAAAAACCACGTATGTGGTAAAATACTCCAAAAAATGGTCTTTGGTCCAAAAAAGTAGGGAAATCAACTATTCTGTCCCGCCAAGTCATGTCCGTATTGGGTTTCAAAGTTGCTAGGTTGGCAATAGTTAAGGGCCCTATTTACTTTGAGAGGCAATCATCAGCTTCTTCTCCTTGGCGGCGTGCCAGAAAAGTGAATCACATTTAGAGGTAGTGTTTGCAAGGGTATATAGGGTATAGTGCCTGATTATATCGTACCCTTATTGTGTCATTTATTCATTCCTTTCCTTTGTATAAACCTGGATCTATGAAGGTAAGTAAAACTGCTGCAATTATGACAACTGCTAAAATCTGTTATGATTAATCTCCACGAATACCTGAAACAACATTTTAGGGCTCTCAGGGACTCTGTGTAACCTTATTGATACCTCCTTCAAGAGTGATTTAAGGTTATAGTTATAATAAATCAATTAATTTCGGCTTCCACTACATTGATTGTGTTTTTAATTGTATTTTTAACATTCTACAATATCAGTTATTGTAATTTGTACTGATTATTTGATTATATTTTTAGCGAAGATTGTCAGGTTACTTTTTCGATGTTTTAAAATTTAACCTATAGGGCCCCTCTAGTTGTATATCTCTATGTTAAGATAAGAATCCTGTTTTTCTCAAGCTGTCAAGTATTACACTCTTGTGACTTGCATTTTGAAGGATAAGTCTAGCGGCTGTGCAAATGTAACTGCAGTTTTTCAACCGCTCAGCCTTAGGACATAGCCTGTCAGATACACTGTTAATATTTAAATAAATATAGACTATAAAGTAATATCCTTCACTTAATTTCATATTTAAAAATCATAAATTTTTGTTTTAAGTAGATATAGATGAATATTTTAAAAAAACACCGGGAGTGTTTTAGGGGTAAAAAATCAAGTATGCATAAGATGATAAAATTAATTTTGCATAAGAGTTGCATTTCTTGAAAAAAAGCATTTCGGTTTTTTATTTATAATAGTATTTTATAGTAGGAGCGGCTCGTGCACTCAGTCGGTACTTTAATAGTAGGGGTCGGACGGCGGCGTTAGAACAAAGCCCAAAGTTATTCAGAGCTAACTAGAGGGCGATTGGCAGGATAGAAGGCATGCTAATCAGGCAGATTAGAGAGTTATACTGCCGCTATATAATCTAAATCCTCTCACCACCCATTATATACTGTCCTATACTTACTCTGCACTCGGTCTAACAAGGTCTCATCTTGTTCTTTAACTAGATTCTACATCATCGTTAGTTAAATGAATTATAGTTCGGGTTAGAACTATTTTCTCCCACTTGTCTTTATGAATATTTTATTTATTATATAAGTTCAAACTATTTCAACAACACTCTATCAGGTGGATACACTTACAAAAAAAAAAAAAAAAAAACAGTAACGATACCTTTCTAAATATAGAGATATATACTAGAGAACAGGCTTAACCTGTCTTAATACATTGAGAGGCCTGAAACATCTTTTTGGGGCTCTCAGGAGCCCTGTGTAACCTCATTGAAACCTCTCCAAGAGTGAGTTAATTTTTAAAAATCATTTGTTTTCGGCTTTCCGCACAGTAGTTGTATTTTTAACGTTCTACTATATAAGTTACAGAAATTTTATACTGATTATTTGATTGTATTGATAATTATTAATTGATAATTATCAATTGATAATTAATTGGTTGTATTGATTACTGATTATTTGATAAGTGAAGGTGGTCAAATTACTTTTTCGATGTTTCAAAATTTAACATATAGGGTCTCTCTAGTCAGTGGCGTAGCCAGGATTTAATTTCGGGAGGGGCTGAATATAAAAAATTGTATGAGTAAATATATATATATATATATATATATATATATATATATTATATTATTATATATATATAATATATAATATATATATATATATATATATATATATATATATGTATATATATATATATATATATATATATATATATATATATATATATATAATATATATATATATATGTAACTGTAACTAACTCTACTGTATAAACACAGCGGGAGTTACAACACACGTATGTGTATATGTATATATATATATATATATTATATATATATATATATATATATATATATATATATATTTGTATATTGTTTAATGTTTTCAAATTATTTTTATATCCTTCAGTTTCATTGTATATTTTTTATATATTATGATATTTATATAATAAGTTTATTGTTAAAAATTATATGTTATGTAATTTATTATTTTCATATATTTTTATAGGATTTATTTTTTTCACACATTTATTACGGGTTTAGGTAATGTAAAATTTCGGGGTGGTTTGAAGCCCCCTCAGCCCCCCCTGGCTACGCCACTGTCTCTAGTAATAATATCTCTATGCTTCCAATAGTTCGGGGATTTATTTGTTAAATACTATTTAGACAGTAAAACCAAGAGAACAGAAATAATGTTTAACATTTCAGAACAATTACATTAAGATAAAATAAACGGATCAAGATAATAAAACTATACTATTTAAATTGGCGAACACCGAGAATATTAAGAAATAAATTTGATTTAAGAATAGAAACATAAAAAAACACAACTTTGAACTAATCAAAACTAAAAGAAAAAAATCAACACTTTAAAAAGACACAGCACAAACAAAAGTAATCAAATAACAATATTGTGTTTTAATAACCAGATAATATTAATTTTTTTTAGATAAAAAACAAAACTGTTTTATTGAAATCAAATTAAAATAATAAAAAATAAAACAACTTAATGCACGCCCAGAATCAAAATCCAAACAAAACTAAAGTATTCTTCCCTCAATCGGAAGAGGGGGTAAGAGAAATTCCAAAACTTAGAAAACGGAAAGGTTTCTTCCGCGTCAGGCCTCTAAGGTGTTTTGTAATCAATCAAATGCTAATCACTAAATCATTTGTGCGGGTTTAGTAGGTTTGCGGAAATTTCCATTTTCCGCAACGCTACCGCAAGTTGTTTAAGAACGTCCCATACGATTACATAGGTTGGAATTTGAACTGTCACCGCACGCAACGCCCGGACGCATCGCTACCGCAGTATTGTGAATGCACCTATATTCGCGATTTAAAGAATTAGTCGGAATGAAAGGAACGTAGAAAAGAGTCTCTCCACAAAACAATAATTTATTCAAAGCGCTTTCAACCTAACATGAGGCCATCATCAGTGTCTGTACAAAGAAATAGAAAATTTGCAGTTTTCCTTCTCTTCTTTATCGACTCGACGATGTCGGTGAGTCGTAAAAGACTGGTTGGAGGTGGGGGCGGCACCTTCAGAAGAGCAAGAAGAAGGAAAACTGTGAATTCCGCAGTTTAACGTGTATTTACCTTTAATGTCTTTCTCTTAGCCGTTTATTCTTTCTATTATATCTGGTAATTTTTATTCATATTTACTTATATTTGTTTTACTGTCTTAACTTTGTTATTTATTTGTATTTTGTTTGTTTTATTTATTGTTTTAGTATTGACTATTTATGGTTAATTTTTTATGGTTTCTATTTCTTTGTACAGGCACTAATGATGGCCTCATGTTAGGTTGAAAGCGCTTTGAATAAATTATTGTTTAGTGGAGAGACTCTTTTCTTCGTTCCTTTCATTATGAACAACTCTACTGGTGCTCATTCAAAATCAATAAGTCGGAAGGTTGGCAATACCAATGGCGGGAAATTTTAAATTTATTTTAAATTAAATTTTATTTATTATAGGATTAGCATGGGAGCCGATCGAAATAATACATTTATTTCTTTATTGTTACTTAATTTGTGATAAATGAGTTACAAATCAACCATCAGTGCTATAAAAATTGTCAATATTTCATAGATAAATACTTCGATTATTTCAGGATTTTAAGTATAGAATAAGGCTCTTATCACAACAGACTTGGATTTGTCCTTTTTTAAGCTGGCATTTGCCGATATGAATATAAAACACGGTTTTATATTACTCTGCGATTAAAACATTTGTTGAATATTTAATATTAAAAACAAAAAGTAGCACGTCATAACACAAATGAAATAAAACACAAAGGTAAGAAAATATCGTATCAGTTAATTTAAATTCTTGTTACAACTAATTTAAAGACTTTAATGCAAAAAAGAGTAATTTTGTGAGTTTGTGCCAACCAAAACTATTCAAAAGTAAAACTATTGTGATTTTCACCTCCTTATTATATTATTTAAAACCTCGTGGCAACCCGTAATAAGGTTTTCCCAATGAAAGAGAGACTTTAGCGAGTTTAAACACACTAAAATTAATTAAAAAAAATCACTTCAATTAACTTACCCTATACCGAAAGATATACAACCAAACCGTAACTTATAACCCTACCAAAAGCAACCGTAACTATATAACAAAGATATACAACCAAACCGTAACTTATATACCAAATATACAACCAACGTAACTTATACCCTACCAAAAGATATACAACCAAACCGTAACTTATAACCCTGCCAAAAGATATACAACCAAACCGTAACTTATAACCCTACCAAAAGATATACAACCAAACCGTAACTTATAACCTACAAAAGATATACAACCAAACCGTAGCCAAAAGATACAACCAAACGTAACTTATAACCCTACCAAGATATACAACCAAACCGTAACTATAACCACCAAATATACAACCAAACCGTAGCTTATAACCCTACCAAATATACAACCAAACCGTAATAATATACCAAAAGATATACAACCAAATTGTATTCGTATTATGCCACTGTGGATTCCTACTTGATAAAATCTTGAATTTGAGATTCCCATGCTAAACACATAGACGTACTACGCTAAACACGGAGCAAAAACTAAGCTAGCGAACGGTACTTTTATATACATTGACCCACCTGCTGATTTTACTAATGGGTTTTTATTTTGTCTTATATTTTTAACATTATATCTTGCTAATCTTTTGTGCAATTTTTGTAAATATGTTTCTTTTTTTCTTTTTTAAAGTCATTTTTTTAATATTTTTTTTTTGTATTTATTAATGTATTTTTTTTCATAAATGTCATTTGGACCCCTGGTCTGTTTATTATATTAATAAAAATAAAAATTAAAAATTAGTCTAATATAACCTCTTTTTGACGATTGTGTAACCCTGTATACTAAATACATACTCTAATTATCTCATTCATGGACAGTAAAATAAAGAATTGCCCACACTTCGGCACTATTTGGAAAAACGATTTCACACGAAACAGCAGTTTCGTGTTCTTTAACTTTTCCTCACCTACTACCGTAATTATAAGGAAAAGTATTGGGTTTACCCTAAAAATTCCAAATCAAGGTTTCACCATAATTATCTACAGCGTGCTTTCTGTGAGTGCGTGCGTGTGTCAGTCTGTGTCACGCATAACTGCCGCTGTATTTATGCAAGAGAGTGAAAACTTATAAATACATATCAGACACTAGGTCTATGTGCTGACCGGAGGATGATGTTTTTTAACCTATTTTGCTAGTCATCAAATATTTTATCCAATTTATTAAAATAAAAAATTTGACCTATCAATTAAAACAAATAGAGGTGGTCAATCGATGTAAGAAATTTTATTTTGATAATGGTTGTCATTTCGTAAATATGTACTGTTAAATTTTAAAACTTTATAGTTCTATACATTTTAATTAATAAACTTTCAAACAAAAATTCAATTTATTTTTAAAATAGTGACCACCAGTTACGGACTGAGCAAAAAGACCCGAGTAGGGTTTGGCCTAAAAGGGGCCAAACCTATATTTTATGGGGCCGAATAAGGGGGGGGGGGTCCTATATGTCTTTCCAAGTAGAGGGGTCTACTTTTAAATAGAGAAGTATTAATGATTATAGCAAGCTTAATATAATTTAATATTTAATAAAATAAAATAATTTTATTTAAATAAATTAAAATAAACCTAATTAAAATTAAAATAAATGGGTAAGTATAAAATTAAATTAAAGTAAAATTAAAATAAACTAAAAGAAAACTTAAGTTTATTCATTTAAATGTAATATTTAATTAAACTAATTTATGTTCAATTTCTAGGATCCTTTTGCTCTGCTTTAGGGCCCTGATCAAGCATATTAAGGGCTCTTTGAGGCCCCAGTCTTCTGGACATTTAAAAGTTCAGGTATACAGAAAAGGGCCCTTGAAGTACCTAGATTTAAGTAGCAAATGGAGAATATTTTAAGTACTTGAAAAGATCAAGTATGCAAGATCCTTTTTAGCCCTAGTGTTCCGTGAAGTACCTCTAAAATTCCAGGTAAAATAAAACGGAGCCTTAAAGCCCTATATTTAAAAATGTTTGTCTCTAGGAGCTCTTTAGGCCCTTCCTTAGAGTATTGGGTCCCTTTGACTATGGTGTTATAAATAGATACATAATTATAATAAATAAATATACCAATATATCTTAAGTATCAAAATATTTAATAAGGTAATATTTTTGTTTTAATTTTCGCTGATTTCTTAAAGTTTATTTTTGGCTTAGGGGCCCAAGGAGGGCTGCCGCCCTTGCCCTCAATGGCCAATCCGACCCTGGTGACCACTATCAAAATAAAATTAATTGGTTCGATTTATGATTTATATGTAGATTAACTAGAACTCAACTTTACTTAATTTTCAATTCGTCTGCTTGAAAACAAAGGGAGCTATGCGTGACATTGTCTGGCACACTCATACAGACAGAATAATAAAAACCTCTCAGAACGTCATAAAAGTGGCTGAAATGGATGATTGAGATGAAATTGTTGGATTTTTAGGGTGAACATAATTCTTTTCCTGTATAAATGAGGAGAAATGAAAACGCATGTATGTTAAAGAAAACCCAAATTTGATTTCTCCTGCAGATAACATTTTAAGAATATTTTCATAAGAGGAAAGGTATAGAAGAGATGGTTTTTCCATGAAACAAACGAAAAGGGTCTATTGTAGTGGTGCTGGAAAACCTAACCCTTTACTACGAGCTTATAACCTTTCCAAAAATCCTTAATAGTAAAAAAATAATTTCCAAACACAAGACTACGTAAAGAATTAGGTAAAACCAAATGGACTCCTAAGTTAGGAAAAAAAGACTTTAGGCACTTCAAGTCTGGGACGGTCGGCGTAAGATCAAAGGATACCGCCCTATTCTCCCCCCTCGATCACTACCTGAGGGGGGGCTACGTGTGTACCATATAATTTCTTTAGTACCTTACATGACTACGTTACGACAACGTCGCATTTGATCGCCGCCGTCTTGTTATAATTCACGATAAATACATCAACAATAATATCGAAAGGTAAATTTCAACTCGATTTTTTTTATTTTGCAAATATGATTGATTATTGCCTATAAAAAAATTAATCCCTTTTAAATTAATATTATAAATATATATGTTATATTTGTCTGCCAATTTTTATTGGTTCCATTTCACGAATGTTAAAAAAGGTAAAATCATTATTATTATTTAAATAATAATTTTTGATCAATACTTGAAAAATTCTGTTTTTTTCTATACGTTTTTATAGTTTTTTTTTATATTTATTGATAAGGATTGGTAACAATTTATAATTATTCATCGATAATTTATCATTTAAATTGTAATAATTAAAATACATTTCGTTAAAAGTAAAATATATTATTAATTAATCCTTTTAATATTATGTCATAAAATTTTCTTCACAAGGTTTTCAAAATAATATTGGGGACAGTGTACCTCGTAACTTTTTCCCACTCTATTTATTCCTCTACGCTTATCTTTTCAATTTTGGACTCCCTATGTTCGTCATAAGTATGTAAAATTACAAAATTTATATTGCATTTCGTTTGTCCTTAGAAAGTAAAACATCTATTTTATCAGCATTGGTCACCCATCTAGGCATTGACCTCGCTCGATAGTGCTTGATATTAGCAATCATACTAAAAAACGTAATTACTAGTCGTATTGAAATAAAATGTAGCATACGTATTTATTATTTAAAGGGGTAAATTCGTGTTCAATATATTTTTCCGTAATTTATAAATTTTTGGCAATTTTGCTCTCATTAAAGACGGTAAATAAAGTCATAAAAAATGTTTACCATAAAGCAAATTTGGACCTTAAATGGATTTTTGTACTACCTTTTAAGTCTTTTGCATAAACATCTCATGATATAACATAGTAAAAATTTATAACAAAATATTAAAAATTAACCATGAATTTTATTTTTATTAATGAATACAATTATTATTTTGGAAGTTTTATGGCCTGGTTTTGTCCAAAAATTTAAAGTTTTCATCCTCAAAAACTTTTTGGCCTAAATATTTTTTTATCAGAGGCTTACAATGACTACTGTGGTTTGTTGACCTCGAAATAAGAATCTCCAATCTTTATAATTTAAGATATCCGATATTAAATATTCTCCGATCATGAACTAGTGTTGTTTACAAAAGATAAACTTTTAACATACTTCTCCAGTTTAAACTAGAAAATTTCCCAACAAAAATTGCTTCAAGGTATTTTAATGTATTAAGACCCTTCCTATAAGTCCCTAGACTTATAGGAGGTAAAATAGCTAACCTGTTTTTAGTAATAATCTGGGATATATTACTTCCTATTCTATACTTACTACTTATTCTATACTATAGGAATGCTTTATTTTACTTCCATGCCGCGGACAGATAAAATAAAATATAAACAGCTTGGTTGAAATTAAAATAGCACCGCGCAAGCGCACTAAATTTACGTAAAATCCCCCCTCGTGATTTCTACTATAAGGATCACACATGTTTTTGAAAAAATCAAAAACATCAACTCTTATGTTTGTGTTTAGATGAGCACCGTGTTCGAAGCAAAATCTAGATAGAAATTTTAGAATTCGAAGAGTTTATCAAATTCGCACACAATATCTTGTTTTTGACTACTTAAAATATGAAAACATCTAAACAATACATTTAGAAATACATACTTGTAGAAATGTATGATACTTGTAAAAATGTGTATGATTTATGTTCTACTTTGTTTTAAATACACAGATCAGTTGTACGATTTATGCTTTGTTTATCAGTGTTGATTTCACCTTATAGCCCCACCTGTTGATTGAACAGCTGTTGGTTATCAAAACATTACCTTCTATAAATTTAGCCAAATAGGAACGATAAATTATTTACTCCAGGTAAATAATAAAGTACATTGTAAAGACTATGTACAATATTTGGGTCTTCTGGCTTGTGTTATTAATTAATTAAATAATATAATTAATATACAATTAATCTGAAATTATTAAAGCTCTGCTACCGCAGTTTATAGTTTCATGACTCCCAACAGCTCCGTTCTTAAAGTGTTCTAAAATTTTGTTTAAAAATATCTAGTGAGTTCATCCGTTTTTTAATAGATTATGCTTCGAAATTCTTTTAGTAAAAACAACAGCAGTCAATGCTGGTGCGTTTTAATAAATTTTGCGATTTACATAAATTTTGAATATGAGCATCTTTTAATATTTTGGGTTATAAACATAGAGATTTGTGAATTCACAATCTAAATGGATAAATATCAAATAATAAAAAGAAGGAGAAGTCAGAGGGCGAACAGAGCCGTACAATTCCAATGTGGTAAGGAACAGTTCCGAGGTACCCCGTACCAATTTTGGTTTTAAAAAGGTAGTTTAATTGAGTTTTTAATATATAAAATTAATTAATTTTATAAAAAATAAAATTAATAAACGATAAATAAAATCAAATTAATTAACGATAAATAAAATCAAATAAAAATAATGGTGAAAATCAGCTTGCTGTCAGTTAATTTAAATACTGTTTCCAATCAATTTAAACAGATAAATGCAATGAAATAGTGATGTTGTAAGTTTGGGCAAGCCAATGTTAATAAAAATAAAAATTCATAAACATCAAAAATAAAAACACAATATTTTGATTTTTGCTTACTCATCAGATTATTTAAAAATGCATGCCATTCAAAAGGCATTTTCCAATTAAATTGATATACCCTAAAATTATTTAATTTAATTGAACGATAAATCATAACCTGAAAAATTTAAAAGTTAATCGTCAGAATTGAGAAAACACTAACACCCTATATAATTTATAACGTTGATGTATCAATTTCCTGTATCAATCCTCCTGTATCAATTTCTTATCAGCGATGGTGACGCTGTACCCTTGAATAGTACTATATATATATATAGAAAAAGCATAAGTGATATAATGCTATATATTAAAGAAGCAAAATTGATAACAGCAAAGCCAGTTGCAACTGGTGGACTTAAATTACAATATACCAAACCTCCAAAACAATATACAATTTTCTTATAAAAAGTTGGCAATACTTCCGATTGCTGGATTAGTAAGTTATATTTTTAATTAATACTCGATTATTCATTAAATACTGATATAAATTTTGGTGCATTTTAATTATTAAAGTATTTTAAATGGTATTTTAACGTTTTTATTTAAAAATATTTTAAAAGTAACTAAATGTAGACTCACGTAGCCTTTCTCCTTTCATAGACCGATTTAAATGCTTAGCTGGACATTTAAATTATGTTTGGTTTTTACGAACTTTCTTCAATAATGGATATTTGTGATACATTAATAAAATAATGATTTTTTTAGAGTGGTTGCCCTGTTTAAGACCACCAGAGATCTTGCTTTATCAGTGTTATTGTGTTATCAATAGAATTCCATTGTATTTACAGTACTATGCTCCTTCTACTTTAGTATTATTCTAAGGCTATACCACGGACTTAGTATCGTGAATATCAAAGAAATCTTGGCGGTAACAATTTTCTAAGGTCAGAATAATTGAGTGTGGACAAATGGATTATTGCCTTCTAGATAATATTCATCCTCTTTAAAGTTAAGACGTTTATTGTTTCTCAAATAAAACAAGATTTTTTTTCTAATTTTTCACCTATAATGACTAATAAAAATCATTTCTTGCCGACAAATTAAACTATAATTTTACCAACCAGTCCCATGTTTCTTGCTTACTTAAGTTTTATACAGGCTACAAAGCTTTAAGTGTGAGCTAGAGTTCAACTCTTTTACTTCTGAAGCGACCACAAATACTTAAATTAGAGATCTGGGTTTTTTTCATATTCCACAGTGTTCTTCTAGTTATAAAACTTAAAACTAATAGGGTTCGATGAACCATATTACCAATAAATATTACACGCTTATATAACTTTAAGGTTTCATTCTTATTAACAAAAATTACATTTTATCAAATCTAATAAATTATATTCATACGAAAAAATATCAATTTTGTCTAACTAAAAAATAAACCGAGAACAAATTAACGTTTAATAAGTGTAAAGAAAAAAAAACAATAACAACATAACCCAGCTGATCAAAATAAAACAAAAAGAAAAGGAACTTGGCGGGAAAAAATGCTTCCTTAATATTATGATGGGTCTTGTTGTCGGCAAAAGATCAAAGAAAACCTGAGATCAAAGCCTTAATTACTGAGATATAAGGAGGGGAAGGTTACAATGGAGCTACTGTTATTAAGCTCGGAAACCTCCTCGTTATATTGGTTTCTGTCAAGGCCGTAAAATACCGCTTAACTACGTCTAGAGGTTTTCTTACTCTATGCGCTTCCCTCCTTACTACTTGCCGACTATTTCTCTTTTTCTTTTTACAATCTTAGCGCCTTCTTGTGCTTTTCTATTTCATTAGTATTTTTTTAATATCAATTTTTTTTATTACAATAAAAATATAATTGTTTTATTGTTTTATAATAATATGATTCATTACTTTTGACGCTTTTGGTTTTTACAGTTATTTTCGATGAATTCTTTGAAATTTAGTTTTATATCTATGCGTGCTTTAAGGCGAATTATTGTTTCACATTTTATAATCAGTTAAGCAATATGTATCAGTAACAGAAGTTTTCGGACCCTGGTCGCTTCGTGGACTCGCGGCTCGCTCTAATGCAGTCTTCTGTGTATTTGGTTATTTGTTTTATATTTCTTCATTAAATGAAATTTTGCTATGTATTTAGCAAATATTGTGATGCATATTGTTACTATGCCTTAATTTTAATTATAGTATAGAGTAGTTCAAGTTGAGGTGTATTTAAGAGCAATATCAGGGTTGCCAGATTTCAGTCAAGATCGAGCGGGAGCATGAACGTCCGCAAGATTCTTTCAGAGCTTAGAATAATACTATATATAGAAGGAGCACTACTGATAACACGAAAGTCGGTTCACTGGTGCAACTAAGTAATGCTGCACCCTAACAATATACATTTCTAAAAAAATGTTGGCAAACTTCCGTTGCTGGAATTATTATGTCTATTTATTAATTAAGATTGATTACTAATAAATACAATAAATATATCGGTGCATTACAAATATTTAAGCATTTTAAATTGTAGTTAACGTATTTTATTAAAATTATATTAAAAGTAGTCTCGTCAATAATGATTCCGCCACCCCTTTTGCGCTAAGACCAGTTTTATTAAATACTCAGCAGGTGTTTTAAATTATTATATTTGTTCTTTACGATTTTCTTCATTAATAGATATTTATGACAAATATTAAAAATAATTTTGTTGTCAGTTGGCAGCAATTACTTAGTTGCACCAGTCAACCGGCTTTCGTGTTACCAGTTGAATTACATTGTGTTAAGTCCTGTGCTCCTTCTATATTATAGTATTCTATTATATATATATTATATATATATATATATATATATATATATATATTATATATATATATATATATATATATATATATATATATATATTATATATATATATATATATATATATATATTATATAATATATATATATATTATATTCTAAGTTTCAGGGAGGGTCATAGCACGGAGTAGCTTAGAACTTAATAGCTCTGGTCATAGGTAGCAAGTTCAGTAATTAATAATGTGATGCGGGTTTAGTATTCATCACACTTTCACAAATGTCTGATAAGAGTCCAGCAACCACAAGAGTGGGGCTTTTGCTAAAATATTACATAAAAAATATGTAATATCTTATTATTGTGCTTAAATAAATATTTTAATTCATTTAGACCTTAGCGAGCGAAGCGGATTCCTTAAAAACATAATAAGGGTGTTATCAACTAGCAAGCTAGGCTAGCCTTTATTTATGTACATAATTTTTAAATTATTTACAATTTATAAATTCAACAATCTAGCAAGCGAAGCAAATTCCTATTCACGGATCTTAAATTATACTGTAGCAATCTTATGAGCTTCTTTTCCATATTCACACGTATATTTATAGCAATCTAGAGAGCCTCTTTTTTGACATTCACAGCTATCTAGTGTTAGTTAATTTTATGAAAAAAATCCAGGATAATAACAGGATAATAAAATTTGCAGTGCAAGTTAATCTAACTTACTTACGTACCAAGGGAGGAAACAGAGTCATTACGTCCCGGTTTTATGTTGGTTCCGAGGGGTTTATAGGGATAGTTCCTGAGGCCGAGCCGAGGTAACCAGCAAGTTTACTCCCTAAGGAGGAAGAAAACTAAAGAGGGGTGTAATGACTGTTTCCTCCGGTGGTATGTACAAGATTTTTCCTCTAGAAAGGAGAAATTTTTAACAAACAAAAATTATATTTTATTTAGATATACCTTATTAAAAATCTTTAACTAGTTACTCACTAATAACACTAAACACTCATGAAAACCACAAAATTGTAATAAATAAACAAGAATCACACATACATGAAAAGATACCGGGGTTGGCTTGTATAGTTATTCAGTTTAACAAATTAACAGAAATAATAACTTAAAGTTTACTTTTAATTTGAAAACTACACTGATTTTTTATCAAGAATACTTCCTGAAAAAATTATGTGTATTAATATAAACATTACCTTCGTAACATTTGATCTTTCTAGGTATCTTTCTTCTTTTTGGTTGTTTTTAAACAAAAAGTTTTAAGGAGAAGAATAACTAGAACACTGTCAAAGATTATTATTTTAGACCAAAACTAATAATTTAAAGAAACAATAGAAATAATTTGTTTGTTTACAATATAGTATTGTTGGTTTACTTTTGAACTAATAAAATTTAAATACAGTTTAAATGCTTGCGCGTTTTATATTTTATGAAAAATTAATTGAAAATGGGTTATACCGGATATGTTTTATGTTTAGTTTCGGCGGGATAAAGGTGTCAAGATCGGGACGCCTGGCAACCCTAAACGCCATAAATCGCTCTCTATTTATGAGCACAATTAAGAAACATTAGTACGGGTGTTCTGGCACTTTGAGAAACATTAGTACGGGTGTTCTGGCACTTTGAGAAATTATGAACTAAGTACAAAATTAAAATTTTGATTATAATACTTATTTATTTTTACTTTTCTTAATTTATAGCATAGTTTTTAGTCTGGAAAAATTTTTTTTGAAGTAATAATTTAATAATTAACGTAATGTATTATTTTTTAATTAACCACCATTCAAAATGTTTGCGGAGTTATTACTCCGCAAACATTTTGAACAACTATAGAAAATTTTTGTGTTCATTTTAAATTTGGCATATTAAGACCACTAAATTTTAAATAAAAATTCAAACAAACATTTCAAAGGCCATCTTTCATCTAATTATCAGAAATAATTTAAATTTTTATCAAATGAACCTAATATACGTAAAAAAATGGTTAAAATCGAAAAATTATTCAATAAAAATAAAATTTGGCACGAGTGTAGTCTATAATAATTTTTAAGTTTCTACAACAAATAGTGACAGAACAATTTAGAAAATTCCCGTGTATTATTTCTTCTATGAGTTTATTTTCTTGATTACTTCTATGAGGTTTATCTATTCTATGAGTTTTATTTCCTTGGATAATTCTATGATTTTTATTTCTTCTATGAGTTTATTTTCTTAATTCCTCTACGAGAAAATAATATCTCTAGCGATAGAATAAATGATTTTTACCATAGGTATACTCGTATATATCTTAGATACATAAGTAAGGTAACAGTAAGATCATTTGTTAAGATTTTGCCAATGATAAGAAAAAACATTAACGGTTTAAGATTATTTAATTTTACTGTTTTGTTGCCGGTAGCTACATCCGGAACGAATGTTGGAGGTAAAATTGAATGACTGCGCCAACACAAGTTTTATTATATTATATTTTCAATTAATATTGTTAATATTGTTGTTCGATGTAAAATAGACAGGGACCACGATTGTTTCCTTGAGGTACTCCCTTAATTGTATTACTTTTACCGTTTTATTTTTCTATTAACTTTGCTCCTGTTTTTATTAATTCAATAGATAAAGGAACTGAAGGTAGTTCTTGTAGTGAAAACAATACAGTGTTAGGTGACTGCTGAGTTTTCCCGTTTTTTAAATCGACAGGAAAAAAACAATAGAAATTCTCTTTATTCAACGACATCAAAGAATACCGTCAAAAAAACGAGGTCTTTTCGGTACACACTCCGTAAGATAAGAAGAAAAAACTTTTTTTTTTTGGCTTTGTAGTAGAAAAAAGTTTTCTTTGTTATTGAGTTTGGCTTTAAGATAGATTTGGTTTGTTGTGTTATGTTGTCCTAAATAGAGAACTAAGTTCAAAGGGAAGCCGACTGATACTTTATTGTTAAGAGATTGTTTAGTTACAGTCCTTTCGAAGGAAACGTCGAAAGGGTAGAGATCATGTCTGAAATTTATACTTGTTATAAACTATTTGAAAATATCTCGGAAATCAATAAAAGTCTAGATGTCATAAGTCATTAAAATATAATAATTACCTCCATAAGGCAGAGACAAAGAAAATCATTTTTTTCTATTTCTGGAAGGAAAATGCTAATTGAAAGAAATAGGTAATAAATGTCTCTTTTATTTTGATAAATAGAACAGAAAACAGTAATATAATAAGAAAAAGTTCGTTAAAATCCTATATCATTAGTATAAATTATCAAAGAGAAGCAATTCAGTCTATGAAGTCCCTTGTTTTTACATTGTTCACACGCGGGGTTAAGCAGGGGGTTTAGCTCTTGTTCCAACCCTCTTGGGGGTTCAATCTCAACTGTTCACACTATAAGGGTTGTATGTTATGTACATGGTTCACCTCCTCCTTTTTAACCTATAGTTTAGAGAGTTTTAGGGAATTTTATCCCGTTCACAAAACCTGGCAGCTGTTATGTGATTGAAGTACCGAACACCCTGCCAAACCCCGCGTGTGAACGAAGTATCTGTTACCTCTTTAAACAATTGTTAACGTACAATTGTTATTGTTGAGAACGTTAAAAGAATTGTTGTTTGCAACAATTGCTAGTTGTTATAGTGGTTGCACTAATAGGAAATCTAAGTTTCTATTAATTGTTTATTAAATAAGTTATAATTAGTATTATAATATAACTCCTCAAAGACAAATATTGAACATAAAATTTAGTGTATGAGAAAATTATGAAATGACCAATTTTGAGGATTGTTTTAATGTAAACAAAATTTGAAGTTTTAAAAGCCAATCTACAGAGATTGGTCGTAGTTCCCCAATGTACGTGGATCTTAACAAAAATTTTAAATCTATTTCTGTGAATATTTTATATAATTAGTAGTATAGTATATTACTAATTTACTAAAAAAATAGATTACTAATAGAAGTCAAGCATTTTAAGGGAACAAGGCCTATTTTGCATGCCTCTCTCGTCGTTTGATTAATCAGTGTGCCAAAAACCATAAAAAATAAAATTTTGACGGTTAAAAACCCAAACCCCCTAACCCCCCCCCTAAACCTTTGATTTGAATGCCCTTTCCTTACTCCATTTTCAAATTAAATTAAGCTAAATTTTAATTACATTTAAAGTTCAGTTTATGACGCCATCGATTTTAACACCTATACTCATAGGTGCCAAGTTATCTTTTGATTTCGAAAAGCTTTTAAAAATTACGTGTGCCATTTCGCAAGGTAAAAACTTATATATATATATATATATTATATATATATATATATATATATATATAATATATATATATATAGTATATTATTATCTTATGATATATAAATATATATTTATATATATATATATTATATAATTGTAACTAACCATATATAGTTATCTACTAAAGACCATATATATAATATATATATAATATATAATATATATATATTATATATATATATAAATATATATATATATATATATATATATATATATATATATATTGGTCATCAAAATCACTAAATAATACAAATGCCTTATAGACCACCAACGACCTTTTAACAGATGATGACTAATGTGTTAATATGGTGAAGACAGGTATGGATATGGTCAGTGTGAAAACAGTCCAACTGGAATGATGTATTATCCGACAGGAGGAGGACAGACAGGTGACACGTGCAGGTGGGGGATAGCACACGTGCATTCCTAAACCCTTTGATTTGATTCATACATTGGTTCTTTTTTACCTTTTAAGTCATCTTGCTTCCTTCCTTTTTTAATTCAGGGATTTATTTATTAGATGTCTTTCAACTGTTTTTGCGGGTTAAATCTTTTCTGGTGGAAGTTTTTAAAACGATCATTTTATTTTTATAATAATTGATAAATAACTAATATTTTTCGATTCTTCAGGAGATTAGTATTCACCCCTCTTGTCGTTTACTTTATGTTTGGAGAAGACAACTTCACACACTTACAGAACTAAGTAGTGCGCCTGGCTCTTAAAGAGCTATTTATCAACCATGCTCTCTTTTGCTTTAAATGAGTATACGCCTTCGGTCCGTAGCCGCTGCGCCAAATTGCTGTTATATTATCATTTTTTGTTACATGGTATCCTTATTTATTTAGGATCGATGTAAAACTATTGTTTTCATGATCAGTGAAAGTAGTTTTGGAAATAAAATAGTACTTTGTAACGTATCAAGGGCCAGTAGGGAGAAGAAATTATGAAGTGACAAAAAGACGAAAAAAGAAACTTAGTAATCCAAAGTCAGTTTAAAAAATTGATACCAATTATTATCGTAAGAGAAAATTTAGCGTTTTCTTCGAGGTGTTATTTCCTAGAGCAGCTCCCTAAAGCCTAATGTACTAATTGTAATGGCTACCTTCTAACTCGTGTAAAAAGAGATTTATTAATAGAAAGCCTATCTCAATACATATTGAAAGGCCTGTAACATCGTTTTGGGGCTCTCGGGAGCTCATTGAAACCTCAATGAGCTCAAGGTAATAATAAATCAATAGTCGTTTGTTTTTTACACATTATTTGTGATTTTTTTTTGAGGTCGACTACTAGGTCATTTTCCTCCAGCATATTACAGAAGACTTGGTGGGTAGTTAGAAATAGTTTGAATTTATATAAATATACTTAGATAAGTTACTGCAATTTTGTTCTGTTAATAAGACACGTGTCGAAGTAGAGTCGTTTGGTTGAGTATTGAAAAAGCGATATCTACCTTTATTTGGTTGCGAGTCTAGACGTAGTAAAAAGTGAAGGGCCGACAGTTTTTTGCCTTCAACTACGAACTTTACAGTAGCGCCCACTCGTCTACTACCGAGTCGGCTACTGTTCAAAGCTTTCAATCCAACAAAAAACTATCCTCCTCGACCTTTTCAAAATAACCCAAATAAAATCCGAATTAAGAAAAGCCTGGTACTTGAAATGTCTTTGTGATCGGTCGGCAAAAGACTGTAAAAGAATTATATTTTTATAATTCTCAATAAAAATGTAACTCAAAGATCGTCCGACTAATAATAAATGTTAACATATATGTTTTATTTAATGATGAAATGAGGAATCATAAAATAATAAAATGGGCAATACATCGCTCGCGGAAACTTTAACCAAAGCATTCCAGCGAATAATAACTTAGAGTGCGATAGCGTTTTTACTATTTAATTATTGTCACAGGATTAAGATTTTAAATATTTTATGAACCTTTCCTATATTTGTGGGTTTATAAAGTGTAATAGAACTCTCTATTTGCGATTCAATGTCCGTAGCAACGCCATCGTCGCTGATAAGAAATTAACAATGAAAGGGTGATCGATGTTAAAGTCCTTATGGGCATAGTGATAAATACTAGAGGGGGCATAGCCTGTCTAAATATATTAAGGGGTCTCAAACATCGGGGCTCTCAGGGTCTCTGTGTAACCTCATTGAAACCTCCTTCAAGAGTGAGTTAAGGTTATAATTAATAAATTTATTTCGGTTTCCTCCACATTTTTTGTGTTCTGATTTGTATTTTTAACGTTATGCTATATAAGTTATTGTAATTTTGTACTGATTATTTGATTATATTTATAAGCGAAGGTCAGGTTACTTTTTCGATACTTCAAAATTTAACCTATAGGGGGCTCTAGCTATAATATCTTTATGCTTATGGGAATTTTTTGTTTTTTCTTATTTGAGAAGATTATTTCTTTAAAATTTTTTCTCTAAGTGTTTTAATTTAATTAATTTTGGGGCGTATGAAGTAGAATCACTATTTCATTGGAAAAAAGGGTTTTAATGGGTTGTCACAAGTATTTAAATTGAGTGATAATAAGGTAAAAATTACGATATAGTGTTTTATTAGTTATTGTTAAACAATGTTACTTTTAAATAATTTTAGTTTGCACAACACACAAAATTACCTTTTTATCGCGTTAAATTGTTTTAATTAGTTGGAACAGGTATTTAAATTAACTTATAACATGCTGATTTTCACCGTAATGGTATTATAATTTATTTATCAATTTTATTTACTAACTAAAATAATTAATAACTCAACAAATTCACTTTTTGTAAAATGTTTGTTTAAATTATCAGTTTGGGTTTTATTATTTCTGGCTTAAATCGGCCAAGTTTCTAGTGAATAGAGCCTGATTATATATTTAAAATCCTGGAATAATCGAAGAATTTATGTATGAAATATTGGCAATTTTTTAGCACATGGTCTTTCTATTAATTTGTTCGTTTTCCCGCCATTAGTATTGCCAACCTTACAACTATCTCTTTGAATCGCGATTAATGAATTAACTAACCACTTTGATGTTGTTTGGTTAATAAAACAACAGTCTCTCCACTAAATGTAACATTTATTTACAGAGCCGGCTTTCAACTGTAAACAGCCATCATCAGTGCCGGTGAGGTGCGAAAGAAAACGTTAAAAATTAAACGGTTTGTTTCCTTTGAGACAGAGGTTTAAATCTGAGTCAGATTTAAACCTCTGTCAGTTGATAAAACGAGTTCGGATACGTCGTAACTGTTTCTCTCCTCTGGGAGAGGAGGATTCGCTTCGCTCGACCTTATTTTTCAAATACATTACTTGATACATTACTAGATACATTACTGATACGTTACTTTTATTATTTTACTTGCTCGTTATTTGTATTTCTCTAAGTATTCAAATTTTTATTTTCATCATACAATCTTATGTATTTTTTCTTTTAACTTAGTACTATCGGTTTCGTTTTCTTTGTTTCTTATTTTTTAGATAAATATAAATATGCTACGAGAATGTAGTGAAATATAGTTACCTAATAAACTAAAATTGGTCTCTTATAGGTATCACTTATCTCATATTTTTTTAATACATTAGTTTTATTGCCAGTAGTCACCTCTCCAGTTACTGACCTCGTTCAATGCTACCTAATTTTTATGATCCAACAAAAACCGTTGATATACTTGCCGTATTGAAACGTAACTCAACATAATTATTTATTACATTAAGAGATATTCTTTTACCAAATTTCTACTTAATTAAATTGTTTTCAATTTTTTTAAAAAACTTATACAATTTAGTTGATGAAAATTGAACAAGTGCTGATAATGAGATGAAAGTTGGCACAAATGAGATCTTATATGTGAATACATGCATGCCAAATCTCTAATCAACAATAATTTCTGTGGTTTATATTTTCTAAATTTTTGCTGAGAAATTATTCCGGGCTAATGACGTCATAGCAGAACTAAACCTAAAGATTTGAATTTTGTGTCAAGTTTCAATTCATTAGCATAAATATGGTGGGAGTTACGAGGATAATAGACACAACGCGCGCGCACATATATAAACACACATACAGGCTGACTACTTTGTGAAAACCCTCAGGATGCCTTATGAACTCCTGAAACAGATAATTCAGGTGAAATATCGGTTTCGTATTTTTTGCAAACACTATACTTTTCCAATATACCTATGGTATAAATATAGTATAGTAAAAATAAGTAGAATAATAAAACATGCCTCGTTGATTAATGGTAGAACACAAAACCCTTTTAAAAAGGAGTTATCGCTCTAAAAAAAATTAATTGAAAAGAGTAAAGGATAAAAAATTGAATTAAGGTGAGATGTGTGAGGTGTAAAATAATAAAGTTATAAATACTGGTGGTTAGGGGGTGAGTTGTTGGAGGTGGATCCATCACAGGGTCTGATAGTTGGTACGAGTGCAGCTCATAGTGGAACATCATTGTAAATGGTGTAAATGTGTATCGAGATTATCCCTCCAAGGCAATAAGCAGGTGGGTTAGGAACTTCCAAGTCCGTACGTTTTTTTTCCTTTCTTTTGATGTTTTACCGACAACTGAAGATACCGACGCTAATCACCGACACCGGCTGTGAGTCTTAGAAAGACCTCGTTTCATTCTCGCTCGGTTTCCAAAGACTTCCATATAAAAACATGACGGTTTTCTCCTCCTTGGTTTCTTTTTTAGATTCTTTTTTTTTCTCGGCAGAGAAATCAGTGTTTTTCGCTTCCACCACCTGTCCAAACTTTTAATAAGAAGCTTGTTTCATCTACATTCTTCGATGTATTTTATTAGAGTATTTATGATTTTTTGTACAAAAAATTATTACGTTGTTCAAACAATACGTATTCTTATAAATAAGTGTGGTATTTTTTTTTCTCTATAATTGCAATAACAATGTTTATAGTTTTATTTTTTTTTCTTTCCCTCGCCTACTACCGGGGGTAGAAGGAAAAGTATTGTTTTCGCCCAAAAAAATCTGAAACCGTGTTTTTACTATAATTATCTGTTTCAGGCATTTTCATGACGATCTGACGGTTTTCATCATGCTAACTACTGTATTAAGGCAGTAATTTTGTGATAAATATATTTTAAACCCTATAGGTTACTTGTAGGTGAGACATAACACATCAGAACACTCACATTGAAACAAAATATCGTAACAGAAGTAAAAATAACTACAAATAAAAAAATTGTCTATTTATTTGTTAACTTATTGTACAATTTTAATGGTATAGTTGGTTTGTCGCCAACTTCATTTTGTTTTAATTTGTGTTTTAACTTCATAAGTATTTTTTTGTTTTAGAAAAGTTGTTTAATTTTTTACTTTTGTTACCTTAGATTTATTATGTTCTGATGTGTTACGTCTGAAGATGAACAAAAGGGTTTGAAATATATTGCGTTTTATTAAAAACACTGTAGAGTAGAAGTCATTTAGTATGTTCACACATATTCTAAATCGGCGGATCAAATTAAGTACGATATCTTAATACGGTTACATACGCTGTAAAAACCAAATTGTGTAAATTATAAATTGTGTAAATTTAATGTTCTGAGGACTAGCAAAACGAGTCCAAAACTGTGCGGATGAACATAAATTGACGAGGAGAAAGAAAGATGAAAACATTCGAGGTACCCCATACCCGTTTTTTTTTATTTTTTTAATTATACATTATTAAGATTTACATATTTATTTATATTATTTCAACAAACCTGTATCAATACTAAAAGTTATGAATAATTTATTGGCACTATCAAGCAACATTGTTTTTATTTAATATTGGCTCATAAAAATTGTATTATTATTTTTTATTACACAACCCAATAAATAACATTACAATTAACAACTCTTCCATCTCTGCATCAATGTCTCCTTATTTCTTATTCATTAAATTTTAATTAAATAATTACAATGTGGATGATGAAAAAGCCGCTTGACTATCAATCCTGTCGGCTTTGTCTTTTGATTAGTTGTTCTTTAGATTAGCGCTGAGGATAAAAAGCCGTATAGAATAAAATGGAAGGATAATTGCATGCTAATAAGGTGGCAATCAAATTCCCTTCAGTTAAGGTTAACTTTATATATTTAGATGTAAAGAATGATTTTTTTATAAATATTTTAAGATGTTTTGAACTTAAATTACGACATTAGTTTCTCTAAATAGTCTTAATGCTTACTAGTTGATTAGTTTCCATTAGGTTTTCTCTAAAACATGACCATTTTTAATAACATAACATTAAATTGAGTAAGACTTATTCTTATGTAATTTACAGAGGAATTAAATCTTTGCATCTATAATGTCAAGTGATGTTATAACATAGAGATGTTATAACTAGATGGGGCTTATCGGTTGAAATTTAAAACATCAAAAAGGTAACCAGAACACTTTCGATTACGAAAACGGTTTCAAAATTACAGTGAGTTATACAATGGAGCGTTTTCCGCTTAGGACCAAGCTGTCAAAGCGGTTAATCCGGGGGAAAACATTCTAGCGCGATGGACTGCAAGACGAACGAATTTCCTTTGGAATTTTTGCTTTCTTGAGCACTAATACAGTTTTTGTTGCACTTTTACTTGTCGGTCAAATTGCATGGGGTTTTCAAAGGACATGCACATTTATGTACTATAGGTTGTTCAGACCTTTGCTCTCCCTTACATAATGAATACTGCACTTTTATAGGCAGTAATACTAACCTGAGTTTATGCTAATCTATTTTGTACATGTTCTGTAATTGTTTTTTATAAAAAAGTGTATTTCTTCATCTTCTTTGTCAAAATGAAATTTTGTAGATTGATTGACCAGCTATAAAATGTTCATTTTTTAAAGTTTTTTAAGTCGATAGGTTAACTTTTTGATTTTTAACGATTATTTTAAATTTTTGATAACTCAGCAAAGTAGGGTATATTTCATCTAGGATATGGGATATTCCGTCTGCACAACTAGGACTAAAGCATGCAAGTAAACAAAAAAACATTCTTCAACCCATAAAGTTGTTTAATCTTTATCTGTTCTCGGGAAGTAAAAAAGGAATAAAAATCCAAGACCCCATTTTAATAAAATATCCGTGGCACTTTATCGGTTTCAAGTCTCCATTAAAATATAGAATACAATTTTTTTGGAGCCTCTACTGTTACCTTTACATAAATAATCCTGGTTAGCCTGTGTTTTTTTAGTTGTGCCGACTTTGTTATTTTTAGGTTTATTGGCCGGCTAAAGATCAAAGTAATCACAATCTCTATCTATTTTATGCGCTTCCCTCTTTTTATACATTTTTTTCCTTTAGGTGTCCTGTTCCTTTTGTTTTAAAAGATGTTTGTTATTATTTTTTTTTATTTCGTTTCATTTTAATATGTGACACGTTTAATCTTTACCTCGTCCTCTTCTGTAGGACTTTGTAAATATAATGCTTTGTTAAATTCCTTTCTTTCAAGGCTTTAAAAAGCTTTCTTGGCTTTTGCTTCCGCAAGTCCAAATTTATTGGAAGCGTTGGGCGAAGTAATATAAAGGCCATCTAATGTCCGTATTTCAGTTTCATCCACTTCAGATTCCAAATCTTAAAAAATGTATAAATATAATTTTGGTGTCCAATTTAATAAATACATAAACTTTATAATAGATTAGAATATATTTTTACTAAGTTTCACCGTGGTTTTTAATGAATATTGTTGGTAGTTTTTGGTTTTGTAACCATAAATCTTATTACGGGGAGACGGATTTGATTTCATCAAAAATGTGTAGTAGTTTTTAAAATAGCAACTTTTTACCCAATTTTAGCGAAAGAAAAGTTGTTCTGGCGCGGAGGTCAGCAAGCTTGGCGAATTTTGTTTTAAATGCGCGCTTTCTTGCTTATATCAATTCAATTTTCGTTTAAATTTATTCAATATTCGCTTAATTTTTCGATGTATAATTAATAACATTAGCAGTAGCGTCACAAGAAGTTTGCTTCTTTGTGACTAAACATTCAGACCCGTAGCCACCCAAGACTTGTAGGGGAGAGGAGTGTAGCCAATCCTGAAGGGATGAGTGATGTTTTTTTACACACCTTTAAGGGGCCGACATTTTTCCAAGAGCAGCCCCCTGGCCCCTTCCTGGCTACGGCCCTGTAACTATTTCTGCACCAGGACCTCCATTCTTTCCCTTTATTATTTGTATTGATTATTGTTACAGATATGGCCCAGTGGGAAATATTACTAGTCTGTATATTAGTTAGCAGAGTTGCTAGTCAGGATGCTGGTTCGAATCTCGTATATCCACCACCATCACGTGATACCTTACATACATTATTTAAGGTAGGTACGTTTTTCTTTACTTAGCTATAAAAATATATTTTAAAGAGTATCAACTAGGTAAAATAAACGTGAAATGAGTCCTCCTCCAGCTTCAAGCATTAGTTGTTTACTCAAAAGGAAGGGAAGAAAGGTTTTTCTTATTATACGTAAAGTTTTTATTGTATGATAGACTATATATAGACTTGTTTGTAAACTATATTAGATACATAATAGGTTTTTAAATTCGTCAGCTACCGTGTCTTACCGAAGGAGTTTACTATTGTTTTTAAACCGAGGCAAAGCTGAGGTGCTGGAATAAACCTTGCCGTTAAATATTGCTGGATGTTGAAATCACTCCTATGTTTTATGAATTAATTTTTACCTACGACTTACATTATTTAAATCGTACTACTGTTCATTTTACATAAAATCGGATACGGGGGAACAAAAAGACATCGGATTCTCGACGCTTATGCACACTACTTCGGATTCGCTTCGCTCGTCCTCAGTATATAAATCGCCAAATTTATACAGCAACGCGTCGTCAGACTTACTTCGCTCGTCCTCAGACAGTAAATATATACGTTTTATTCCAGCGGCCACCCATCTAGGCACTGACCTCGCTGGATAATGCTAAAATTTTATGATTTTACAAAAACCAAAAGTAGATATACTTGCCGCATTGAATTAAACTAAACTTAGTACACTTATTTGTTACAGGTACACTTGTACCAAATTTCAACTCAAACGGATTGATTTCCGACTTTATAGAATTTTCTACAAAACATATTCTTTTGATAAGAATTTAAGTAATGCTGATAATGAAATGAAACGTGGCACATATGATTGCCCTTTACATGCGAGCCAAATCTCAACTCGATCGCAACATTTATCCGAGTTTTATTTATTTACGAAATTTTTGCGAAGTCATTATTGCGGGTTAATGACGTCATAAAAAATATTTTCCGGTTAGCACAACTTGATTTAAAGATTGATTTTTGTACTGAGATAATAGGCACACACACACACATACACAAACACACACACACATATAGACAACTTTAAAAAAAAACAAATAATTTAGGTGAAATCCCGTCTTCGGAATTTTTTTGCAAACACAATACTTTTCCTATATGCTTACATTTTGCATGAGGAAAAGTAAAAATAATATCCTAATATTAATTACTAGAAGGCTTAATTAGCATGGAGTAGAATTGAAGTGTAAATTAAATTGTTATTTTATCATAAACATCAAGTTATCGTTTCGACAAAGGTGGCTTTTAGTTTTTTGTGGTTGAAAAAGCGAGTTAAGTGAGGGAATAAGTGGGCCGGTCAAACAGAAAAAATCGGGTACGGTGTACCTCGAAACTTTTCCTAATCACATCGGATTCGCTAAGCTCACCCTCCCTACTTAGGATTTATTTACCGATGTTTCGCTATTTTTCAAAAAAACGTTCACAAGTCAGTTGATAAAATGGTGGTCATAACTAGCCACCTAGCCTCTTAAATAAATGCCGATTAGGGTGTCGTTTTCAATATTTTTTAGGACTCATAGTAAAATAAAACTAGTCCGGAGTCAAACCGAGTACTCAATCCAAGGGGCCCGGGTTCGAATCTTGGTTCCAAAAGGAATTTTTAATAAGTTAATTACTAAAAAATAATTCTGGCGCGGTGGTCCGCAAGCCAGGTGATTTTTCTTTGGAATGTTGCTTTCTTGTCCAGTTCTTTCTCAGTTTTATTCTGTCAATTTTTCTGGATTTCTCTAAAGAAATTTGCTAAAACGTTTCAGGGATTAGAAAAAATCTCAAACATACATCTCATTACGCAAACTACGTAGAAATTTGATTCTACTCTAAACTGACTTTAACTATATAACTACACTATGTGTTTACTTTATAACTACACTATGTGTTTACTTTATAACTACACTATGTGTTTACTTTATAACTACACTGTGCTTTGCAACTATCTCGGCCAAGGTGAATCTTACTCAAACTTGCAGTTTTTACTCCTATAAGAGACCGAGTAAATTAGAGTAAGATTAAGGTCTGCTGAGAAATCACTCTTTATCATTGGCGGTAACAATAACTCATAAGTCATCGATTTATTTTATCAAAATTAAATAATTTCTATAACTCTATATTTGCTATTTTGAATAAATAAATCGCAATATTTGTGGCATTTTTTATGTTTCAAAATGTTTTGTGCTCATAATCTATGAGCTTATCTATGAGCTATGAGCTCATAATCTATCAGTGATAAATTTTCAAATCTTTTTTCTCACCATACTTTTCATTAATATTCTAAAATTATTACGTGGAATATGAGCGAATAGTTGTTGTTTTATTAAATGTACTATCCTTGATAAAAGATAGAATCATTATATATTTTGTTGTAGCGATCACAACACCTTTTATCGCCTGAAATCGGATTCAACATTTTGCAGAGAAAGCTCATATATGTACGTAATTAATTCGAACAAATATTATTTGAAACAGCATTTGTGCCCAGTGATTTTTGTTAACAAAAGATAGTGCAGATTAATAAAATAATTACTATTTACTTAAAATTTCTAAGTAATATTTGTATAATTTGAACGAAAAGTAAGATAAAGAAAATTTGATTTTTTTTCTCTGATTAACGAACTGGCTAAAACGAACAGATAAACGAACTGCCTGAAACAAACTGATGAGCAAACTGCCTGAAACGAACTGATAAACAAACTGTCTGAAACGAACTGATAAACAAACTGCCTAAAACGAACTGATAAACGAACTGCATAAAACAAACTGATTTAACGAACTGCCTAAAACGAACTGATTAACAAAAAACGAACTGATTAACAAACTGCCTAAAACGAACTGATAAACGAACTGCCTAAAACGAACTGATTAACAAACTGCCTAAAACGAACTGATTAACAAACTGCCTAAAACGAACTGATAAACGAACTGCCTAAAACAATTAAGACCTCGTAAAATAGAGCAACTCAATTAAACAATAAATTTAACATATACATTAATTATTATTATTTATCTTGTTTAGCTAGGAAGGTTAGATAACCAGGAAAGTTATTTACACTTTTACTTATTCTGTTCGCGCGCGCATCTAATTCTGAGTTTACTTTACTTTACCCTAGGTTACTCTTAAATAAAAATTTGAGAGTAAAGAAGAATAGTGCAGAGTATAGTAGTGTACTCCTGTTCATGTGCCGGACAAACCTATTGTTTTATTTTTTTCTTACTGAAAATTAAAAAGTAAGTTTCGAAGCATGATATAGTAAATACGTTTGGCTTATCACTATAAAATGCTATGCATGCTTGTGTACAAAATTTATCAAACAAATAATAGAGATGAAGCAATTTGGGAAATTATTATCAATTTATACTTTTGTCATAATCTATTTTATTATTTAATTTACTAATAATAAAATTAAATTAATAATTTACGCTGTTTTAGTTATTAGAAAAATGTGGACTTGAAGAGCAGAAAGGTTTGAGAAGATTTTATCTGAACGGGAATGCCACCTGTAATGACGGAACTCCATCCGGGTTAGTATTACCATTAATATAACATTTAGATTTAGATTTAACTTCATTATTTTATGTTGGGAGTGCTTAAAATTAATAACTACAAATACTTAAAGCTTGTTTATTATCAATCGCCAACACCCAACAATTTATATATATATATAATATATATATATATATATATATATATATATATATAATATAATTTATGTTAATCTGAACATAACATACATAGTTAATAACATTCTATTCTTGCTTTTAATCTTTGAAGCTGTGACGAGGTGAGTATTGTGGCGTCGCTCGACAGCTAGGGTCTGTTCCTACCTTGTGAAAGGATCCTTTAACCCTCCAAGCCCGATCCATAGGTTGTCCATAGGTTAGAGCATTTATAACTGTAAGAGCATAACTATAAGAGCTTTAACAATAGCTATAAGAGCTTATAACTATAAGAGCATTTATAACTGTCTGCAGCTTCGAATTAACTTTCAGCTTTACCCGTTAAGCGCCCAGAATACATTTTCATTTGCTATAGCGTCATTTTGAAAGATTTTTGGTTCAAACCTTTTTAGATAGCCTATATTTTCACATCAGAACACGATTCGAATTTAAGATTTCATAAAATTTAAAGTTACATTTATTTGCCACGTATAACACTTTATTGTTACATATATGTAACACTTTGATTAATAAATGTAGTTATTCAAACTATTTACCTGTAAAAATACTTCTTGTGTAGCATATTTTGTGCTGAAACGTTTCTAATGTGATATTATGTCACTTAAGAAGTGCTGAGCAAAATTCTACAAACAGATTTTATTGGCACCTCTTAAAAATGTAGGTTTTTATTTTCTAAAGGCTTAAATTTTTATATTTTAACTTAATTTATATTAAGTTAAAATATAATCTATTCTCCTCTACCAATGGAGGTAGAGGAGAATAGAGAGTTAAATTTTCTTGATGTCACTGTAAGCAGAGGAGAAACCCGGTTTGAATTTAAAATATACAGGAAGCCCACACATTCTGATATGATTATTCATAGAGATTCAAACCATCCAAGGAGCCAAAAATTAGCTGGGTTCAGGTCCATGGTGTGGAGAGCGTTGTCAGTCCCAATGGAAAAGATCAACCTATATAGGGAAATAGCCATAATAAAAAATGGATACAAGACTGATATAATTTATAGACTAATTGATAAGACAAGGAAGACAATTTTTGATAAGGAAATAACAGTTGCAGAACAGGGAGAAGAGAAAACTTACAGAAAGTTGTTGTACAGTGGGAAATTAGCTGATAAACTCATGAAAGAATTGAAGAAAAGTAAGAAGTTGTTAAATTCTAGATTAAAGGATAAAGATAAGTTAAAATGAAGTGGAGTGTACAGGATCAAATGCTCTGAGCAGGGTTGTAATACAGAATATATTGGTAGAACAGGGAGCAAATTTTCACAGAGGAAAGAAGAACATCTAGGAGCTGCAAGAAGGATAAGAAATCTAGAAAAGAAAAGTGAAAGTTTACAAGATATTGAAGATTTATTGAAAAATGTTGATATACAAAAGGAAAATCAACATATTAAAGGGAAAAAGTGACAAGATAAGAAAAGAGATACAAGATAATATTAGGAAAAAAGAAAGGTATGAATCGGAATCAGCATTTGCAAAACATATGGTTGAACAAGATCACAATACTCAAGACTTCATAGTAATTCACACTCAAGATTTTGGTAGGAAACAGAAAGCTTTGGAGGGGCTAGAAATATTTTTATCAATAAAAAATGAAGGGACTACAACTTTAAATGAACAATCAGAAGTAGCACCATCACCGCTCTACAAGGCCTTCTATAAAGCTATCAAGTAGTCCACCATATTCAGTTTCTACCAACAATCAGCTGTTATGTTTATCTATCTTTACTCTATATGTCTATTTCTTTGTTTCCTTTCTCATATGTAACTGTTTCTGTTATTTGTTAATTATTTGTTTAGTTTATTTTACATTTTTCACTAAATGCAGTTGTTTTATAATCTTAAGAGGATATAGTAAGTTTTGTTTTGTTTGTATTTAAATTTTAATGTAGCTACCTTATTTATAATTTTTTGTTTTTGTAATGTTTTTTGTCAAATGTTTTGTACTTTTTTGAAATATATAGCTTTCTTTATAAATAATTGTAGAACGGAAGTCAGCCTTGTTTTAAATAATTAATTTATATTCTTAAGTCTTTTAATTTAGAGCTATGTACCATAAACATGAAAAGTTATAGAAATTACAGATAGTGCAAGAATAAAATATTAATGGCAGCAGAAAATAAAACAATTTTTACCCAAACATACACATACTTACACTTGATCCTCAACTTTTACAAGAAAAGGGTGCATTTGATGAATAATGCTTGTAAGTGCTAATGTTTTAATTATGAAGCAGAAGTCACAATTAATATGTTTCATTGTTAAATAATTAGCATTTACGAAAATTATATCAAATGTTTACTTTTTTTTGGAAATGTTAGAGGTCAAGTGAATAATGACCACATGACCAAATAGAAACACTAGTTAGAAACGGTTTTTTTTGAGGTTATAGACTGTTACAACATGGCGGCCAATGATATTGTCATACAAGACTTTTAGACATAAAAATACGTAACTTTAAAAGTATAAAAGCTACAAAAATCGTTTTGTACTTTTTTTATTCTGTCAAAAAATGCTGTTTAGATAATATATTACATAAATAAAAAAAAAAAAAAAATTAAATCAAAAACGACTTATAGTGACATTTAGAACTTTGCTGCCTCCGTGATAAGCGTTGGTATACTTTTGATACATTTTTCGATAGCTAACACATAGGCCCATTTGTATAAAAATTATAAAAATTCCTTACAGACCGTTTTGGAGTAATTAGGCCCTAAAGTTACAATTGTTTAAAAAATTCACTATTAGGTGCGATATTTGGATTTTTGCTGCCCCCGTCATGAACGTTTTTATACTTTTGAATACATTTTTCGATAGCTAACACATATGCCCATTTGTATAAAAATTATAAAAATTTCCTTACAGACCGTTTTGGAGTAATTAGGCCCTAAAGTTACAATTGTTTAAAAAATTCACTATTTAGGTGCGATATTTTGATTTTTGCTGCCCCCGTCATGAACGTTGTTATACTTTTGAATACATTTTTCGATAGCTAACACATATGCCCATTTGTATAAAAATTATAAAAATTTCCTTACAGACCGTTTTGGAGTAATTAGGCCCTAAAGTTACAATTGTTTAAAAAATTCACTATTAGGTGCGATATTTTGATTTTTGCTGCCCCCGTCATGAACGTTTTATACTTTTGAATACATTTTTCGATAGCTAACACATATGCCCATTTGTATAAAAATTATAAAAATTTCCTTACAGACCGTTTTGGAGTAATTAGGCCCTAAAGTTACAATTGTTTAAAAAATTCACTATTAGGTGCGATATTTTATTTTTGCTGCCCCGTCATGAACGTTTTTGCTTTTGAATACATTTTTCGATAGCTAACACATATGCCCATTTGTATAAAAATTATAAAAATTTCCTTACAGACCGTTTTGGAGTAATTAGGCCCTAAAGTTACAATTTTTTAAAAATTCACTATTAGGTGCGATATTTTGATTTTTGCTGCCCCGTCATGAACTTTTTATACTTTTGAATACATTTTTCGATAGCTAACACATATGCCCATTTGTATAAAAATTATAAAAATTTCCTTACAGACCGTTTTGGAGTAATTAGGCCCTAAAGTTACAATTTTTTAAAAATTCACTATTAGGTGCGATATTTTGATTTTTGCTGCCCCCGTCATGAACGTTTTTATACTTTTGAATACATTTTTCGATAGCTAACACATATGCCCATTTGTATAAAAATTATAAAAATTTCCTTACAGACCGTTTTGGAGTAATTAGGCCCTAAAGTTACAATTGTTTAAAAAATTCACTATTAAGTGCGATATTTTTATTTTTGCTGCCCCCGTCATGAACGTTGTTATACTTTTGAATACATTTTTCGATAGCTAACACATATGCCCATTTGTATAAAAATTATAAAAATTTCCTTACAGACCGTTTTGGAGTAATTAGGCCCTAAAGTTACAATTGTTTAAAAAATTCACTATTAGGTGCGATATTTTGATTTTTGCTGCCCCGTCATGAACGTTTTTATACTTTTGAATACATTTTTTGATAGCTAACACATATGCCCATTTGTATAAAAATTATAAAAATTTCCTTACAGACCGTTTTGGAGTAATTAGGCCCTAAAGTTACAATTGTTTAAAAAATTCACTATTAGGTGCGATATTTTGATTTTTGCTGCCCCCGTCATGAACGTTTTTATACTTTGAATACATTTTTGATAGCTAACACATATGCCCATTTGTATAAAAATTATAAAAATTTCCTTACAGACCGTTTTGGAGTAATTAGGCCCTAAAGTTACAATTTTTTTAAAAAATTCACTATTAGGTGCGATATTTTGATTTTTGCTGCCCCCCACCCCTGATTTACTTTAGCCAATAGTCCACTTTCCTTACACGCACGGGCAAAACATAAATATTTTTTTAATATATCATGGGGGTATCAAATTGTAGGTATTGATGGGTAGAACACAAATATGCATCGCTTTTTTAATATGGTGACCATTACACCCGCCAAAAATATCCAAAACCACCAAAAAATGGTTTCCCCCCTCCCCTCTCCAACCAAGCCATATGGAGCAGCCCTAAAAATATGAAAAAATGCTCAATAAAAGCCTTATACGGGACATTGAAATTCTTTAGATAAAATGTTTCAATAGTTAATTTTAGTAATTTTAAAATTGCACATACGCGCATGTTAGAAAAATAAATATTTTCTTTAAAAAAATCATGTGAGGTATTAAATTGTAGGTATCCTCTTTCAAAATGGCGAACATTACACCCGCCAAAAATATTAAACCAGCAAAAAATTGTTGTGCCCCCCTCCCCCCTTCCAACTAACCCATAAGGAGCAGCCCTAAAAATATGAAAAAAATGCTCAATAAAAGCCCTATACGGGCCATTAAAATTCTTCGAATAAAAAGTTTCAAAAGTTAATTTTAGCAATTATAAAAATGCGCATACGCACATTTTTTGGTACTCCGCATATATGTGGGGGTATCAAATTGTAGGTATTAACGGGTAGAATACAAATATGCATCGCTTTTTCAAAATTAAATGTAGCTAGTAACGAGCAAGCGCATAAAGGCGAGCGAAGCGAACCTCAATGTTTTTTAATGATATTTTATCATATATACTCAATAGAATGTACTGATAAGCAAACACATATAAGCGAGCCCTACAATGTTTTTGTAATGTTTTACTCTTTACTTTAAAACTAGTAATGCGTTGCATCAAGAACTCACGTCAAAATAATACATCAAATAAAATTATTTATTTAAAGCGACCGAAAATAGTCTATCAAAACATACGGACGCTATACTCTCTTAAAGTATACATTCAAAAAGGTTCGCTTCGCTTGCTAGCATAGGTATCTTTAACATTTTACATGGTATATAAGGCTCGCTTCGCTCGCTACATTGCGTATATTATAATATACATAAAAAAAGGCTCGCTTCGCTCACTAGATTGCGCATATTTATAATAATACATAGTAAAAAAGGCTCGCATCGCTCGCTAGATCGCGCAGATTTATAATAATAATAGTAAAAAAGGCTCGCTTCGCTCGCTAGATTACATATATTTGTAATAATACATAGTAAAAAAAGCTCACTTTGCTCGCTAGATTACGTATATTTATAATAACAAATGGTAAAAAAAAGGGCTCGCTTCGCTTGCTAGATTGCGTATATTTATAATAATACCAAGTTATAAAAGGCTCGCTTCGCTCGCTTAATCGCGTATATTTATAATATTACGTAGTGAAAACTACTCTACTTTTTAAGAGCTTTGAAACGATATACAACACGATTTTTTCGCTCGGAATTTTTTTTCCGGTTCGCCATATTTGCCGCCATTTTGAAAATATATTCCGGAATATTACTAAAAGCTATTCAGCTTTGACACATAGTCAATTTTACATATATACAGTATCTAAAGTATATTACAATTGATCTTTCTCATGTAAATACTTATAAATTTGTAAAAATACATTTTTATTTACAATTATGGCCGCCATGTTGAATTTTTCGGAATTTAGTATATACCATTTTTTGTTCTACTAATCAAGAGCTTTACAACGATATATTACTCGAGTTATTCCTTTAATTTTAAATTTTTTGAGTTCATTATTTTAGCCGCCATTTTTAAATTATTAAAAAAAATTATAATTTGACCATGAAACATATATTTTCTTTTTCTACTCTTTAAGAGCTTTAAAACGATATACAACACGATTATTTCGCTCAAAATTTTTTTTTATCCGGTCCACCATATTGGCTGCCATTTTGAAAATATTTTTCGGAATATTACCAAAAACTATAGAGCTCTGACACATAATTAGTTTTACCTGTATACAAAATTTTATCAAAATCGGTCAATTTTTACGGCAGTTATCGCGACACATACAAACAAACATACGCGCCGTCCTAATCTTCTGAAATGTAAGAACTCACTTACGTTCGTTCAACAAGTACTTTTACCCATTTCTATGCAATCATTAGGGTTATGGTACACCATAACCCTAATGATTGCATCTATGTTATGAATTCTGGCAATATTCAAACTTAAAAATATTACCGGAATTAAGTGTTATTGGTATAAAATTTCTAGAAAATGTCCGTATTAGGTATGGTATGCTCCAATTTAACTTTCTAAAGCAATCGTAGAAGAAATACATTTTGGCAACCAGATTGCCGTACCAAAACTATAGATGGTTATTTAAACTCACAATGGTGAATTTAGTGAGGGTAGGTACTAATTTCAAAGCGATCTGAATTATTTGGGGTGATGCATTTGAAATGTACCACCCAGTATGTATGTTATTATTGAGGTATTGATTGGTTAAAACGAAAATTATGTAAAAGGATTGTTAAACATCTGCCAGACTGTAATCACGTCAACATATTATAATAAAATAATACTATACATTTTTGGTGGGGGGGGGGGGTAATCTTGATTTGCAAGTCTATAATTAGATATGGTTTTCTGTCTCATCTTAGATAGCTATTTTTCACGTAGATCCTTATAATTCTCTACTTTTCATATTTTTTTTGATTAAAATAATACATAAATCATTAAAATTGTTTGAATAATAAGCAAGAAATTAATAATATGAAACATTCAAAATATCTTATTTAAATTGCTTTTTATAAACACTCCTTGTAATTCCCGTGAAACTCGTAGTTACAGGGCAGCAACGTAGTGCCTATGCAATTACAGCTTTATCGTGGTAGACTTTTTAGAGTGTATTACTTTTCCTCCTTTAGTGTGTAGAACCTTTCCTCGACCTTCAGACTTGTGTCTTTAGAATGTTATATGCTAAATATACTGTTTCTGTTGCTGAATACACAGAATATACTGTTGTACGCCTTGGACTTGTTTCACTTGTCCACAAAAAAATCAGAAATTGAAAATTCGTTCTTGAGGTCGGCCGTCGCGTCGGCAGGTACCATCCACCGAGGCGGCCGACAGCTGTATATAATAGTTGCGGAAATTTATTTTCAGACAAAACAAGCTGCCAAGTATGGAATTAAGCGTCCCCATCTCATTTATTAAAAATCGTAGAATAACACGGGCCGCTCTTATACAGGGTGGGCCAAAAGTCTCCCCCCTCCCTCTTAAATTTTGAACCGTTTGACATAATTTATTGAAACCTGGGGTACGTTTCTCATGTAAAGGGTACTTTGTTTTGATGGTGTTGTTAACTTCGGGTGTCCCATTTAACACCGGATTTTTGGAAAAAATGTAAAAAAGTAAATGGGAAGGTATACTTTTATTGGACGTTTTGGATTCTAGGGATGAACTTAAAACTTCCAGCTTAGGTATTGACTTTAGGGCAAAATTGACAAGTTTAACCGTGGGGCTTTGGGTGAACTCACACCGGATGGCCAATCCGGTTATGTTTTCTAATTTCCACTTGATATTTTCAGACCTTATTACTTACTTTATCACCCAAATTTTCAATTTAAGGTCCTACCGACTGCGCCACTTTAACCGTGGGGCTTTGGGTGAACTCACACCGGATGGCCAGTCCGGAACCCCACAGAAAAAGGGGGATTCCTTTGACTAGGAATCCTGGCCTAATCAAGTCTGAAAGTATTAGAAAATGAACTAATTCCTATAACTTGAACATCAGAAGAAAGACTGATATATTAAAATATTTTACAATTAACAGATTGACACTGAAATGACAGTGACATTTCCAATAGAAAGATATCAGGGTCAGGGGGGGTTAACTTAAATGAGGAAAAGTTTGGATTCGATTATCGCAAGCTACTAAAAATAGCGCTGCGGCGGACCGGTGCGGACAACTCATGAACTAACCCCAATAGCTTTCCAAAATGACTGATTATATTTTTATATTTAAATTCATGAATACCATGACAATTCTTGGTTATGACAGCTACATTTATTATTATAAAATTGATTGTTTTCTGCGTGTATTTTTCACAAAAACGGTTCTCCGTTGCATGTTCTATATTTCCAAAATTCAGAAACTAAAAGTAAATAGAAACCTCTTTAAAACTTCCAGAGAACGCTAATGATGGCAGATAAGTATATTTCATTTAATTAATTTATTGATTTAGTCGATTTTATCAGGTAATTACATTTAATCACATGTGCGCATCGCCGATGTAATTAAAATACAGGCTGCATTAAATGCCAAAATCTATCTTTTAGCACGTGTAAAACTTTAGCCACTATTTCATTATTACCTGATTGAATCAATTAAATTAATAAATTACTTGAATGAAAAACTTAAAAATAATCACAAGTGTTCTGTGTAAGATTAAAGTGGTAGGGTTAGTTAGAAGTATAACTATACAAAGTATAAAAATTAAATTTCAAACTGACTGTGGGCATAAAGCGGGAAATTAAGACACGCCCACTCAATTGAAAGGTAGGTCCGCCGCAGCGCTAGCGTCGTCCGGAATCCAAATTTTCCCACCATTGAGTCGACAGTCTTACTGTTTAAGTATCTATAGTCTCTGATCAGGGTGTTAATCAGAAAACATAAGTAGCATTCAGAGTTTATACGTTTATTGATAAAACTAAGTTGACATATATTGTATTAAAATAATTAGTATAATAGTAGGTATGCTTAACAGGTCTGAGGTTACTCAATATTACTACTATGCACATACAAACGGTAAACTCTACTATAAGACAAAGAATTACTTACAGGTCGCTGCGACGATAAAGGTGAGGAGCATCTTAGTGTGATCTTATCTCTTACTCTATTCTCAAGCTGATACTAATTGGTTACTGAAACCTTACTTCAACCTTACCTTGACTATTTGATTACTGTATTGTTACTACTCTAATAACTCTTCTATCACTTCTCGACGATTCATTACTGATCTGTTACTACTCATGACTCTCTGACTCTCATGACTTTTTGGTAACTTAAAGTAGTCGTATCGACTTCGGACCGGTTTCATTCGATTCAGCGTCTCAAAAAACATAAATATTGACCTTTTTCGCGGCAAAAAATATTAACCCTAAATTTTGCCGATTTTTTTTAAATTTCGCTGACTCAGCAAACCGGGTTAATGACGTCACAAAAACCTGGTTTTCAATAGGGTTCGTGTCCTCCCAAAGGTTAATTTTTGTACCAAGTTTAGTTACAAAATATTCATCGGTTCGAAAGATAGAGTGTTTACAAGAAAGTGTCTAGAAATACACACACACACAAACACCACACACATATATATATATATATATATATATATATATATATATATATATATATATATATATATATATATATATATATATATATATATATATATATATATATATATATATATATATATATATATATATATATATATATATATATATATATATATATATATATATATATATATATATATATATATATATATATATATATATATTATAATATAATAATGCCTATGTGTTAGCTATCGAAAAATGTATTTAAAAGTGTACCAACGCTCATGACGGGGGCAGCAAAAATCAAAATATCGCACCTAATAGTGAATTTTTTAAAAAATTGTAACTTTAGGGCCTAATTACTCCAAAACGGTCTGTAAGGAAATTGTTATAATTTTTATACAAATGAACATATGTGTTAGCTATCGAAAAATGTATTCAAAAGTATACCAACGTTCATGACGGGGGCAGCAAAAATCAAAATATCGCACCTAATAGTGAATTTTTTAAAAATTGTAACTTTAGGGCCTAATTACTCCAAAACGGTCTGTAAGGAAATTTTTATAATTTTTATACAAATGGGCATATGTGTTAGCTATCGAATAATGTATTCAAAAGGATAGAAACGTTCATGACGGGGCAGCAAAAATCAAAATATCGCACCTAATAGTGAATTTTTTAAAAATTGTAACTTTAGGGCCTAATTACTCCAAAACGGTCTGTAAGGAAATTTTTATAATTTTTATACAAATGGGCATATGTGTTAGCTATCGAAAAATGTATTCAAAAGTATAAAAACGTTCATGACGGGGCAGCAAAAATCAAAATATCGCACCTAATAGTGAATTTTTTAAAAATTGTAACTTTAGGGCCTAATTACTCCAAAACGGTCTGTAAGGAAATTTTTATAATTTTTATACAAATGGGCATATGTGTTAGCTATCAAAAATGTATTCAAAAGTATAAAAACGTTCATGACGGGGGCAGCAAAATCAAAATATCGCACCTAATAGTGAATTTTTTAAACAATTGTAACTTTAGGGCCTAATTACTCCAAAACGGTCTGTAAGGAAATTTTTATAATTTTTATACAAATGGGCATATGTGTTAGCTATCAAAAAATGTATTCAAAAGTATAAAACGTTCATGACGGGGCAGCAAAAATCAAAATATCGCACCTAATAGTGAATTTTTTACAATTGTAACTTTAGGGCCTAATTACTCCAAAACGGTCTTAAGGAAATATTTATAATTTTTATACAAATGGGCCTACGTGTTAGCTAACAAAAAACGTAATCAAAAGTATAGCGAACGATTTAATATAATATAATTTATATAATTAAATAATAAAGTCGCATGACAGTTTTGGTAAAATAACCTGACATGTAAAAAAAAAAACCGTTTCTAACTAGTGTTTCTATTTGGTCATGTGGTGAATAATGTGTGTGTTTAGGTGACAATTTTTCCCAGATTTTATTCTTTTTACTATATGTAATTTGTAATAAATCTTTATTTCTATGACTTGGAGCTTAACTTCAAGTCATAAATTAAGTTAAAATACAAAAATTTAGTCTTTTAAAAATAAAAAAAACAGAATTTTTAAGGGGTGGCTATAAAATCTGTTAATAGAATTTGGCAAAGCACTTCTTCTTAAAGTGACATAATATCATTTTAGAAGTGTCTGAGCACAACATATGGTACTCTAGATGCATTTTCACACAAGAATAGTTTGGTCAAATACTTTTATTAATCACAGTGTTACATATATACAGGGTGACTTACTCTTAATGGGACAAAATAAAAATCTTGGTTCTATGGACCAGGATGAACAAAAAATGTCATGTAAGCATAGGGTCGATTCTCAATAGTTCTCTAGAAAAATCGATATATCGAATTATTCGATACTTTACTATCTAATTCTCTAAAACGATCTACAACTTGAAAACTACTAAAGCTAAAGAGATGCGGTTTTCACTATTCTCAAGGACATTAAATTCCCTTTAAAATGGTGTACTTTATGTCGCAATCATCACAATTAAACTTTAATTAATTTGCATTTAAAATAAAAATTTTTATTAGTACTAAAAATGTAAAAAATTTTAAATGCCAAAATCTTCGATATTTGTTCACTCATAGTTGAAACCTAAAAATCTTAAAAACAGCCTCATTCCATACCCTTTAAAATGATATAACATAATCTATGGCTTTTTTTTAACTTTAACCGAGATATTCTTAAAAAACTTGATGTAAGTCGCTTAGATTCTAAATTATTCACTATGTCAACAAAGACATTTACATTTAAATTATTTCAATTTGATTTATAAAATAAACTTTATTTTATTAGTTATAACTATATTATTAATTATTCTATGTTTTTTTAATCATAGAAAATAATCAACCCCCTCCCTCCACTCCCATATAGCTTAAAAACTTAATTTAAGTCTCTTATAATAAAACAAATGCGAAATACGTTTTGTTGCGTTTTGTTGCAAAACGTATTTCGCATTTGTTTCATTATAAGAGACTTAAATTAAGTTTTTAAGCTATATGGGAGTGGAGGGAGGGGGTTGATTATTTTCTATGATTAAAAAAACATAGAATAATTAATAATATAGTTATAACTAATAAAATAAAGTTTATTTTATAAATCAAATTGAAATAATTTAAATGTAAATGTCTTTGTTGACATAGTGAATAATTTAGAATCTAAGCGACTTACATCAAGTTTTTTAAGAATATCTCGGTTAAAGTTAAAAAAAAGCCATAGATTATGTTATATCATTTTAAAGGGTATGGAATGAGGCTGTTTTTAAGATTTTTAGGTTTCAACTATGAGTGAACAAATATCGAAGATTTTGGCATTTAAAATTTTTTACATTTTTAGTACTAATAAAAATTTTTATTTTAAATGCAAATTAATTAAAGTTTAATTGTGATGATTGCGACATAAAGTACACCATTTTAAAGGGAATTTAATGTCCTTGAGAATAGTGAAAACCGCATCTCTTTAGCTTTAGTAGTTTTCAAGTTGTAGATCGTTTTAGAGAATTAGATAGTAAAGTATCGAATAATTCGATATATCGATTTTTCTAGAGAACTATTGAGAATCGACCCTATGCTTACATGACATTTTTTGTTCATCCTGGTCCATAGAACCAAGATTTTTATTTTGTCCCATTAAGAGTAAGTCACCCTGTATAACGATAAAATAGTCTACCTGGGGCACCCTTGGCTACGTATAAATAACATTCAACTTTTACCGCCCCCAAAATTCAATAATGTTATTATACAGCAACCTTTTTACTTCTTTTCATGTTATTTTACTTCCTTAATTCTGAATCATGTTACAAGTCAAGTATATAACTTGTATCTAAATATTGTAAAATATAACCACACCGCGGTACTTTTGGTGACAGAAAGTCTTACTTTTGAAAACAAATTGGATGCAGTAGATGATGCCTGTATTAATGGCATTGTATTAATGATTATGCTAATAACTTGAGGTTGGTTTATAGAAAATGATGAGAATAACTAATAAACTTTAAAAACTAATAAACAAATAAATAAAATTATAATATCTCAATAAATATATATATATATATAATTATATTATATATATATATATATATATATATATATATATATATATATATATATATATATATATATATATATATATATATATATATATAATGATGAAGCATACTTAAAGTATATATAAAAATGGTTAATATGTATTATTTATTTGTGAAATGGTTTTGTTTGCAGATACTACATAAGAAAATCACATGGAAGTAAGAGATGGATACTATACCTAGAAGGTATTAATGAATAATCCAATTTTAAACTAAATTTAGTAGCTTTTAGGATTTAACTTAATTTAAATTAATTTAATTATGCTCAGAAGTAATAATGTTAATATTAATTGTACTGTATATTAGTTGTATATTAATAATCTTAATAATTTTAGGTGGGTGGTACTGCTATGATAATCGAAGCTGTCACAATCGTTGGTTAAAAATGAGACATTTGATGTCGTCCAAACAATGGCCTGAATTTAGAAATGGTAAGCATTACATTTGTTTCTTACCTTTATTTGCTAAAAAATCAACAATGAACTGTAAAATTTCAAAATCATTTATTTTTTGGAATTTAAAAAAATAATATGTTTACAAAATGGTTCTGAATTTTCAAATGCATGACAGAAAGGTGCTATTAGACAAATTGTGAAGGTCGTTAAAGAATTCATTCTATAATCAAAGTAAATGGAAATGGGCTTTTATATGATTAATCAAAACTTAATTGTATTCACCATTTTTCTGATCCATTATGTTCACGAATTTCAGAATGAGTCACAAGTTACGAAGTATGGATGATGTTAAACTTGTTTCTCTGAACACTTCATTCATAGATAAAAGAAGAGGCTTCTTTTTTTAGCAAATACAATACTTTTTAAATATTCCTAATGTATAAGTGAAGATAAGGAAGTATATGTCAATCGATAATGACTATGTATTTAACATACACAGTAGTAGTAATAAGGGGGAAGTGGTAGTAACTACCAGGCAAGTTGTTAGGCCTTTTTTGCCAGCTCCCTAAGATAGTGTTCTACTCCTTTTAATTTCAAGTGTAGGTATATTTCATCTAATCTAGACAGAAGAGCCGTGGATTTCTATGGCTCCTCTCATGCTTTTTTCAAGCAATCATACATATTTTCACTGACTCTTATAATCTGGTAAAAACTAGGAACAACACGTGCCCTCGCTGTTAAACTAAACCTCCATACACTTTAAACTACAAGGCAGACAAACTATAGTATTATAATGAATCTATTATGAGGGTCCTAAATTTTGCCTATACTCAGTTTCATTTAGGGTAAGGGATCTTTAACGAGTACCTGACTACGCACAGGCTTGAGACCACCGGCTTTACGTCCCTTCTGAAGGACATGGTACGCAGAATTTTTATCTCACTCATAAAAATCCTAGAGCCCCGTGCTAGGATTGAACCCATAACTAAATAAACTCGGAAGTTTAATGTCTATTTATTCTGTGTATTGGCCACGTACCTTAACCACTACACCACGGGTGACTCTCAACATACACAGTAGTATTAAAAACAAATAGATGACATGATATAAACTAAATGGGTTGAAATATATAGTTTTCTTTTGAAATTACATGTGGAACTGAAGTTAACCTTTTTTCCAATTTAAAGAAATAGGTAAATTCTAGAAAGCCCGTGCACAGTTATTCTAATTTTACCGTTTTTATTTTTGAGCCAGCTAAATATTTAGCTTAATATTACATTAAGCTAAATATTAACCAATATTACAGTATAGGAGTTTCTCTTCTTGGTTTATATATTATTTTAACATGTAGAGATATTAATACTAAAGAGTTTAACATTGATTCATTAAATTTGTTAACATTTAAAAACTAACGGGAACCCTTTGATTATTTTCTTTACGCTTTAACCCGTAGGGTCATTTAGCGTTTTCCCCTCACTCAAATGTCACTCAACATTAACCCCTGAGTTTGTACACATCCAATCGTATAGGAAGCACCCCCTCCCTGCATGATAGCACATGTAACCGGTACACAGTGTGTCTAGTTCATCCAGCCCAACCAGACTCTATCCAAACTCACTGCTCTGGCTAGTATCTGCGGCTAATTAACAGTGTGCCTAGTTCATCTAGAACAGTGGTTCTCAACGTGGGCTTGAAGAATTTAGGGGAGTAGTTGTCTGCACACTTCGTACTGAAATGATCTTGAAACTGTCATAAAGTTTGTCGGACAAATATTATTTCAGTTTCTTGAACAACTCATTTAATTTAAATAAAAAATCCTTAAAATACCTTTACTGCTCCCAAAAGTTACAAAATATTGTAAAACTACCTAGAACTATGACCAAATACATAAATTTCTAACTATTGTCTATATTATTTTTAGTCTTTGTTTCTAGTTGGAGGGATACTATCTCCTAATCCAGAAGAGAACCCATATTGGTGGAATGCAAACCATGTGTAGGTATTAAACTACTTTTTTTAATTCATAACTTTAAACGTTCGTTTTACAAGATTAATTCATGAGTTACAAGTGATTTTGCAGGATTGGTTGTTATATATATAAGCAACAGAGCAATCTAAAAACAATATTAAGAGAAAATGAAATACAATAACTACTAAAACTTTAAAAATGTCATGTTTTGCAGCATAGTTCTTTCTTATTAATTGCAATACTTTAAGTGAATTTTAGCAAAAATGTTTTATTCTTGATTTGTTTCTTTTGCGGTGAAATATCAAGCTGATCAAATTTATAAGGTAATTCCAGTGGAGGGTTTTTATTAATGAAATCATTTTTTTGACATGTTAGGTTATAGTCCGGAATTGACGTCATTGCAGGAATAAATAGTAAATTTTCAATTTTAATAGCCTATACCGATTCCTGCAATGACGTCACACATCATTCTTAAAAAAGTCAGGTTATAATTTGAATGCGTTTTGGTTTGCTTTTGTCCAATTGAATCACCTTATAAATTTTTAACTTGTTGGATGTAAATAAACTTTTTCATATAATTTGTAGCATCAAACCAATAAATATTTATATTTTCCCAATGACTTTCGAAGTAAAAATTAAATTGCCTTCTAATTATTGACAACTAGTTATCTATGGTGGAATGGAGTAACAAGTGAAATGACTCCCCTATAAAAATAGTGTGAGCTTCCTTGAGATTTGAACAATGACAACCACTCTGTCATTGACAAAAGATTGTCAGATGTCGTAATATTTTGTCAAAAAAAACTCTCCATGATGTTTTATTTGCCCTAAAAAAATATTTTTGTTTTAAAAGAATTTCTGTCACACGATGTAAGTTTTAATGACAGGCAACATGGTATTAACAATGCAATAGTCTCCACTATTAAAATAGTCGCTAAAAGTAGCCCTAGTGACAAGAATTTTCTTCTTTTGACATTCACAGTCCCATTATAGCACAATCATGGGGATATTGACATTATCCCCACTATAGCACTATCTAAGGATATGTTGTACATCAGAAAGTATTTTTCTTTCTATATCAGAGTGCTCTTGTGTCTTGAAATTAAATCATAAAATATTATTTATTATTGGAACTCAGTATCAGCATTTTTAGACGCAGTCTTGTTTGAACAATAATTCCAATAATTTTATTTGATTTAGCTTCTTTTCTCTTATTGGAGTTTAGCTTGTAAAAAGTGTTATATGATTATCGTTAAAACTTATCAGTTTTGGAAACATGGTCTCTATGAATATTTGCATCTAGATTTCTATTACAGATTTTATTACTTCTATTTAATATAAGTAGAGTGAATTAAAAGTGGTTTGAAATGTGAAAGAAATCTCTTTCTGTCAATTTATCCAATCATTAGATATGCGTTCTTTGGAAATTCCTTAAAATTAATAATTTAGAACTATTAGTGAAAAAATGTATCTAAAAGGGAAATTAATACAAAAGAAAATTAAATTTGAATATTACCTTACAGTTTCTAGACATTTTGATTATTCAAAAAAATTAAGTGAGGTGATTTCTGTTATTTCAGTTTTGTACCATACTGCAGTAGTGATTCATGGAGTGGTTCCAAAAAAGTACCACCTGGAGAAGGAAGGTTTTCATTCTTAGGTTCACTCATAGTCGAGCAAGTTATTGAAGACTTGTTGCAGGTTGGACTTGCCAACGCATCTTCTTTGTTGTTTGCTGGCAGTAGGTAAGATCATTTTAAATCCTTTAATTTTTAAATAATCAGGAGTGTCTGGGAATGTAAACGTTATCATATTGTAGGTTATCATATGTGTGTCTGCGACCGAGTACTGCAGGTTCGATCTCCGTCAGTGCCTGTAGGATTTTTATGTGATGGAGGGATCCTTACATGCATTGTCCATAAAAAAGACGTTAAGCTGTTGTTTTCTGTGGTATGTGTTGTTTTTGGCTATGGCTTTTGGAAGTTATAGTTATGTCTCAGCTTTACTGTGGATTAGCCACAAAATGGCAAAACAAATGGCTGTGGATTTACAAAATGGCTGCACATGAAATCTAATCTGAGATAGTGTTCTGCCTTATCCTTTTAGGTCAAAAGAACGTTATCTTTTCTTTACAGGGGTTAGCAAAAAGTGCATGACCTACTAGTTAGGTGATCTATTCTCTCTTCCTAATTGCAATTACTATTATTATTAATATTCAGATTAATGAATTAATTTTAGAGTTTATTAAATAGTTTTTATGTATTATCAAGTTCTGACTAATATCAACAAATATATGGCCGCTTTGTGGCCATGGTTGTTGTCTTTTATCAGTTTGTCATATTGTTAGTTTATGTAAGTGGCATACTGCTGTGATGTAAGTGACTTTTTTAATGCCTTTATTAAATAAACAAATAATTGTACAATAGTTAAATAACATAAATAATTAAAAAGTTTCTTTCTTGTGGACTTATAAAAAAATAAATAAAAACAGATCAATTACACAAAAGTCCTATATTTTTTTAATATATAATAATTAACTAAGCTTTTGACTAAAAATTAGTCATTATCAGAGTTTAACAATATAAAATAAAAAAAACAATTTTTCAAACTACTTTATATTGAAGCTTGGTAGTTTGAAAAATTGTTTTTATTTTATGTTTTATATTGTTAAACTCTGATGATGACTAATTTTTAGTCGAAAGCTTAGTTAATTATTATATATTAAAAAAAATATAGGACTTCTGTGTAATTAATCTGTTTTTATTTAACATAAATAATGTATTAAAATAAAGCTACCTCTCCGCTTAAAAAAATTGGCTTAAAAATATGTGAATTGAACTTATTTACAGTGCGGGGGGAGCTGGAGTAATGCTTAATTTAGAAAGAGTGCAGAGCATGCTGAAACCATATCGAGGTCTTGTTGTTCGAGGCATCAGTGATTCAGGATGGTTTCTAGACAGAGCACCCTACTCATCACAAGGTGGTTCCCTGCCATCAGTTGAAGCTGTTAAAAGAGGTTTGCCTTTCTGGCAGGGAAGGATACCAGCTAACTGCAGAGCAGCTCATCCTCACCAGCCTTGGACTTGTTATTTTGGATACAAGCTTTATCCAACAATATCAGGTGAAAATTCAATTTTTAAAAAATTAAAAGTTTTTATACTGACATATAGTTCCAATAAATATTTCATTTGTTCCTATGACTGGTCCTAAATCATATTTTAATTAAACTTTGGATTGTTTCAGCTCCTCTGTTCATATTCCAGTGGTTGTTTGATGAAGCTCAGATGACAGCAGATAATGTTGGAGCACCCGTCACAAAACAACAGTGGGATTATATCCATAAGATGGGTGACTCTTTAAGAAATACCTTCAAAAATGTAACGTAAGTTACAAATTTAAAATATTATTAATTTTAGTTTTTGAGAGTAGACCTTCTTCTAATTTCTTAAATATATGTTTGTGTTTTAATAAGGTTTTTGCAATATTACATAGAATTACATTTTATTTGACATTATACTAACTAAAGCACCACTATGCAACAATAGACCCTAAAGCAGTCCTATTCGTAATATAATCGAATCTTGTATCTTTTTATTCAAAATTAACTTTATTAACAAATATACAGGTACGGGTTGATAACTTATTTGACTCTCAAGACCTCACTTAACTACCAGTATACTGACGGATTGAACCAACAATAATTTACCTCAAATTAAGTATAGTCTGTAAAATAACTTCTCCTAAGTAATTGAATTAGTATTCAATGGACTATAAGAATCTGAGCAGTAATCAATTGCTTACAGTATGTAACTTTATTCATCAGGTACTTCTCTGATAATTTGAAAACATCTGATGAGTACTAGATGGGTGTTGATTTTATTAATCAAGGTCACTCATGGCGGGAAAAGTTGCTCAGCGGAGGGAAAAGCTAATGCAACACCTCGGTGAGCTGATGGCCTAATTGTAAACCTGATACACACACACACATCTTCTTTCTAATACTTATCTCATTAAATTTTAAACAACCACCCATAAAATAAAGTACTGGCAGTATTACGGCTCATTAAAAATAAATAAATTAAAAAAAAATACTATTTTTAATTTAATTAAAAATTACTATATTAGCTTTTTTAATTTATATTAAAATAATTTATAATTTTACCATACATGGAGGTTATTCTCTCTGCTAAAGAATAAAAAAAACTGCATGGTTTAAATATTTAGTTGAAAAACATATTAATTTAGAAGATAAAATGCTGGTGATTTATTTATCTTTTTAATTATTAGCAGAAATTTATTCTGTTTATTGATTAGACATTGCCATTCATTACAATGTTTTACCAGTAATCTAGATTTCAATAATTGCGAATATAAAAAAAGAAATGTACAATTATTATGTTTATTTATTAAGTTTCATCACATACACACTCATCGACACACTTTTTGTTTGGCTGTCTTTCAGTTTGGAGTTAAGATTTATAATATAAATACAGTGTCTACTGAACTGTTCATAAATTTCTATTCTTAAATAATAAGTGATAACTTTTTAGTGTAACCTGTACAAGCTCAAGAGGGACATGTAACTTTATAGATCTGACGTTTTACCTGATTTGTTTCTCCCACCACTCATCAGGTAAAATATCATGTAAAACATCAGATGAGTACCTTCTGAATAAAGTTACACACCGTTAGATACTTAAATTAATTACATCAACCCAATGGTGATTATTTAAAAACTAATAAGTTGTGTACTACCACTAAGATATAAAACACCATGATACAAAATTAGTTATAAATAAAAACAGATTAGTTACACAAAAAGTCCTTTTATTTTTTAATATATAATAATAACTAAGCTTTCGACTAAAAATTAGTCATCATCAGAGTTTAAGAAATATAAAATATAAAATGAAAAAACAATTTTACAGACTACTTCATATTGCACCTTGGTATGTTTTGGTAAGCTATGTTTAAAAAACCGTTAAAAACTGTTACATTAAAGAAATTTAAAAATATCAGTGTTACCAATAATATAAGTTGAAAAAACAATATTTTAAACTAAATCAAGAATTACAAGATTTAAGAGTTCCTTATTAAATTTGAGTAAATGGAGCTTAATTTTTCTACATCTTTTTTAAAATTAACATTGTTATCAAATTTGACTATATTTATCATTTCTTTAACTTTCCTTTTTTGCCAATTAGGTTCATTTTGTAGAATTCGGGTATTGTCAAATCAAAACTGTGTCCTGTATTATGTTTGTGGTTAGAAGTCCAGTATTATTTTTATCTTTTTTGCAGTCATATTTTATGTTGGGCCAGTCTTTTATTTAGATATTGTTTTGTTTCACCTATATAATATTTGGACATTGAGAACAGGGAATTTTATATACTAATCGGGATTTTTGCTCTTTCTTGGTTTTTTCTTTATGTTTTTCAAAAAATGGTCGGTTTGATTTTTGACTTTTTGAGCAATTTTAAAGTTAGGTAGACTTTTGATATTGTCCTTTTTATTTTTTCAGATAAGTTAGGTACATATGGATTGCAACGAATTGATTATGAATTATAGGGATTTCATTATTAGCATTATAATTATTGTCAATATATTATTTGAATTATTTATATTATTAGATTATTAATTGTTTGAATTAATTATTAGAATTATTTATATTATTAGAATTATTTAAATTTTTGCATTTTTTCTTTGTTTTGTTTTATAAGTCTGTTTATTAGGTAATTTGGGAAATTATTATATTGCAATGTTTTTTTAATATCTAGTATTATTTCGTTGTGGTATTCAGGATCAGTTAATGTTAAGGATCTACGGATCAAGTTATTAGCACTATTTATTTTATATGACTGAGGTTGTTTTGAATTAAAGTTGATCATTCTATCTGAAGCTGTTGGTTTTTTATAAATTTTAGTTTTTATATTTCCATTACTATTTATAACTAATACATCTAAAAAGGGAATTTTTTTATCTAATTCTTTTTCTATTGTAAATTGTATTGCACTATCATAGGAATTGAATAAACTTAATAACTTATCTACAAAATCTTTTTTTATTATAAAAAAAACTATCATCTACATATTTTTTGGTAAAACTAATTTTATTTTTATGTTTCTTTAAACATTTATTAAAAATATCATCCATAATAATATCAGCTATAGTACCAGACAGAGGTCCACCCATTTGGAGGCCACTCTTTTGAAGATATATCTTATTATTAAAAGTTAAGTAGGCTACTTAACTTTTAATAATAAGATATATGCTTTTTGTAATTTCTTGACCAGCCTTATAAGTGCAATAAAGCACAAAATAGTTTAGACGAATTCTTTCATATTACTAATAAAATTTCAGGTCAGTGTTCGCTCCATCCTGTATATCACATTCAGTGCTAACTAAGAAAGACTGGCAGGTACTGAGGATAGATGAAGTCAGTCTCCCTCAAGCTCTCAGATGTTGGGAACTATCAACTCATCCAATGAGACATAACAGGTAACACAATTATGTATCAAATGTATTATGTACACATAGTAGCAAAAGTAGTCTTTGAAACACTGATTTCAAATTGAAAATGCCATTTTTCTTTATTCTTTTTTAATTTGTTAAAAAATTGGTAAAAGTTTAAAGTTATTGTACAAAAAGTTTAAAGTGTTCTGAGAATTGAACAAAAATGTTTCATAATAACCAACCGACAGATCTTAAATTAAATATATTTCTCTTTAATGTCTGTTTCTTACTTTTCCTCATACATACCGTGGGTATATAGGAAAATAATTTTGTTTGCGAAAAAATCCAAAACCTGTGAGAGTGTGTGTATGTGTGTGTGTGTCTTTTGTCAGCTCCCAGTGTATTTATGCCAGAGTTATGGCATAAATACACCATGGTGGTGATGTTATGGCTCAGTAGACAGAGAGCCATAACATCCTGGCAACTTGATATTGTACTTTGATATTGTATAAAAATCTGATCAAACATGTGCCAAGTTTCATCTCATTATCAGAATTAGTTCAATTTTTTATCAGATAACTTGTGTAAGTTTTTTTTATAAAAAAAATGAAATCAGGAATTAATCCAATTGAGATACAATCCATTGCATGTGTGCCTTGATACACTATTACGTAATAAATAGTAAACTAAGTTTCGTTTCAATACAACAAGTATGTTGGATGCGCTTTTGTAGTTTACACCAGAGGAACTCTTTCATGCCAGTGATATTATAAACTAAAATTCAGAATGCTCAAACATTCAAGCTGAACAACTGGCTAGTCATTAAAAGTGCCCCTAAATGTGGTTGCATCAACAAGACCATTAAAACAACTAAAAAGCAGTAATCATTTAAAAACAGAATAGCAAGCTACTTTATTATCATTTAAACAATTGTCAAATATTAAGACTCCTATGATAGTAGAAATAAGAAATATCTGTTAAGGTAAACTAATGAGACTGAAGTTTGACTATCTCAGGTCAAAAAAGCCACATAGGAATTGCAGGTTATGAAGGACGGCAGATAAACTTGCCAAATTTGCAGTCAAGACATACCTTACCTATATCGTTCAACAAGGATCCCGCTTAGTACGAGTTCGTATGGA
>JACMZG010000008.1:87067187-87162616 GCA_018340805.1 Microvelia longipes | reverse complement strand
CCTCATTTATGCTATAGGTATATAGGAAAAGTATTGTGATTACAAAAAAAATGTGTGTGTGTGTGTGTGTGTCTGTTATCATCGTTTCTCCCAGTGTATATATGCTAGAGAGTTGAAACTAGATACAAAAATCAGTCTATAGGTGTAGTTGAGCTATTCAGATTTTTTTTTTATCAAGTCACTAACCCTAAATAATGACTCAATAAAATTTTGAAAAATTCATTTAACGCGGAAAAATTTGTTGATAGGTTTGAGCACATCTACATCTACCAAGTTTAACTTCATTATCAGCATTGGTTCAATTCTTATCAAATGACTTTGAAAAAAATGGAAAAAATCCATCAATATTTATTAAATGGCTTTTGTATATTTATTTGAAAAATGGAAAAATAATACAAATGAATAAGTATACTATGTTTCATTTCAATATGGCAATTATATCTATGGTTTTTGTTAGATCATAAAAGTTAAACAGCATTGGGTCCGCAGTGAATAAAACAAATGTATTTACTACATGCGATATTTACTAGTGAAGCGAGTCTGAAGACATGCTTCAGTACAATATGGTGATAATGAATATATTCTGAGGATGCGAGTTCAAAGTAGTGAGAATAAGCTGTATCCGTTCTTTTTTACTCTATGACTATTATTTTTTGTTTAGGAGAAGAAATGGATTTTATAGAACTGCTTAAATCATTTGGGTTAGATATGCGCAGTGTTGCCAATGCTTTAGGCATGGATATAAATACACTAAACAATATGGATCATGAGGAACTTCTCAGCCTTCTTACACAAAGAGCTAACTAGACTCTACCAAATTTTATGAGTTCATCTATAAGAAATAAACTTCAGTATTGAGGATAAGCATATGAAATGTTTAGTGGGTGAGTAAAAAAAAGCATAAATGATTGGTCAATTTCTTTTTTAAAAAAATGGCATAAACTTGTAAAAATTGACTAATCAAGTCTACTAAAACATTTCATCCTAACGTTAACGTTCTGCTAATGCAGCATCACTAATTCTTATGAACTAGTTATAATTTTCTATAGAAATAATTTTTTTTTTTACTTAAACCACAAATTAAACAATTTGTCAAACTAGGTCTTCAAGTGTAAAAACTAATTATTTTGGCTCCAATTCTATATAAGGCGCGGTCGAATATCCACGGCCTTCTAGAAATTGGATCACCAAAAAACTTTTTTATAACTTTTTTTTCAAAATTTCAGTAATTAGCCGGATTTGTGATAAATGAAGCCTATTCCGTAATCTGCACGCTCTTTTGGTTAATCTCAAAGAGTATTTACATTCACTCAACGATTTATTTTTAATCTAACTTGGTACACATAACTACTGTTAGACGTCAATGTTAACAAATATGACATGTGAAAATATAACACAAATCAGGTAGATAACATTGACGTCTAACAGTAGTTATGTATGTACCAAGTTAGATTAAAAATAAATCGTTGAGTGAATGTAAATACTCTTTGAGATTAACCAAAAGAGCGTGCAGATTACGGAAATAGGCTTCATTTATCACAAATCCGGCTAATTACTGAAAATTTTGAAAAAAAAAGTTATAAAAAAAGTTTTTTGGTGATCCAATGTTCTAGAAGGCCGTGGATATTCGACCGCGCCTTATTACTTAACTCATTTTATAAGTAGATACATTTTTGATTATGCACACTTACAAATCCACACCAGAAATTGAAAACCAAAGCTATTCAGATATTAAAATATCTGCATGTTCTATTCAGTAGATTTCCTTATTTGTATTATCAGAGGTCTAAATATTGATCTAAAAAGCTTAAATAAACTTGACTCAAAATATCTTTTAAGTAGGCTTAAGATTCGTATAATTTATCTTTTGTTTTGTTATAAAATCCTTCTTCTTATAAATTTGATTATTTGATCAAATTTATGAAATTAAATTTGGATTTATTTATAAATAGAGTCCTTCACAGCGTGGGAAAATAATACGAGGGAGCCAATGAGGTTAGTTAAACCACACCCACAATTTCATATCAAGCCACCCTCATTGGTTCCTTGACACTATTTTCTTACACTGTCAACTGATTTTAACCACGTGTCATACTTAAATATGTTGCATGGACAAAAACTAATAATAATTAAAAATACTAATTTACAAAACAGAAACACTTTTACTTTTCCTCATCTACCGATTGTAGGAAAAGTAATGTGTTATATTTTTATTGATCAACTTCACTTGGATCGATTGGATTATGAAATTGTATGTATGCAAAATGTAAATAAATTATTATATTTTTGATAAATATATAACAAAGATAATAATAAAAATATACAGGGTAGTCCAAAAGTCTCGCCTTAAAGTTTGAACCATTGGACGTAAATTAATGAATGAACGAATGAAACTTGGGGTACTATATTTTAGTAACGGTAACTTCTTATTGGTGTAGTTCGGGTGTAGCATGCAACACCAAAATTTTGCGACAAAATTGGAAAGAAAATTGGAAGGTCTATTCTTTTATTGGGTTTTTTTGGTTCTAGGTGTGAATTCAAGACATTTTACCCTTTGTATATTTTTGTCCAAGACTGCAATTTTGGCAGGGATAAGTGCCTGAAGTGTAAATATTGGATATTTCAACTCAAAATTGAAGCTTAAGTATTGTAGTTAGAAATAATTTAATTAAAAACGCCTTATTTTTAGCCTAAGAACATAAATCATTAATTATATTTAAAATAAATTCAGGGTGACTATTTTCCCTAAATCTAAGCAGCATTAGTGACTATAAATATCTTCTTTTTAACAAGTTCTTTGTTGGCAAAATTATACAATATTTATTTTGTGTAAACCGGAGCCATATTTATTGATTTGGGGTGATTTGCGCCTCTTTATTTTTATTTTATTTATTTATTTTGGTGTGAAATTTTGTTATTTTTTGGGGTGTGAGGGTTTTTTTGGGTTAAGGATAATTTCCAATTTTTTAGTTTGGGTATTTTAATTTTAATTTTTATAAAATGAGATAGTGAATGATTTGTGTTCTTAATAAAAAAATGCTGTCTTAGATAAAAATAAAGCGGGCAAAATGTTCTATATTCATCCCTAGAACCCAAAAAGCCCTATAAAAGTATACCTTCCACTTTACTTTTTTCTATTGTTTTTGCAAAATTAAAGACACCACCAAAATTAAATTGCATTTACACAAAAAAGTATCCCAAGTTTGATTAATTTATGTCTAACAGTTCAAAATTTAAAAGGGGTGTGGAGACTTTTGGATCCCCAAAACATTATTTTGTAAACAAAATAGAAAATAATTTAATTCTTTTATTTGTCCAGACAAATACTTCTGAGATTTTAATTAAATTTAAAAATATTTAATTTTTTATTTAAATAATATATTTAATACAAATTAAAGGACAAACTTTTAAATTATGTATGAAAGTTTATTTTTCTATGACGTACTTACTTTAAATTATTTTTAAATGAGAATTAATTTATAATTAATTTATAAACTATTTCAAGTTCACCATTATCTAAAATATTCCATTAATTTAATTGTTGTTTTTTAATAAATATCTATTCATTTAAAACTTTCAAATCATAAACTGGTATAAGACTTATACCATTCAACAATAAGAAAAGACTCAAAACCTAGCTTCCTAACATCTCACCGGCACTGATGATGACCTTTGGTTGGTTGAAAGCCGGTTATGCTTTATTTTAAATAAATAATACATCAGTGTAGAGACTTATTTTATTATTCTGAGCATGATGAACTCCTCTAGTACTCATACTTTGAATCCCATTACATTCATATTAAATGGTGAACTTGATAAGGTATTAGCTAGAATAGTTATATAATCAGAATGACAAATAGATACTAAAATGTGATTAGTCTTTTGTAAACGAAAATAATATTTAAAAAAGTATCTAACATATTTTAAGATCATATCACTCATATAACCCAAATCATAGAGATATATTACTAGAGAGGATGTATCCTTTTTAAATACATTGCAAGGCTTGAATCATTTTTTCAGAGCTCTTTGTAAGTTTATTGTAATTTCTCCAAAAGTGTGTTAAAGTTATAATGAATTTATCTTTGCCAGCTTTTTGCACATTGTTTGTGTTTTGTTGCGTAATATACTGATTTACAAGATGTAATTTTGTGCTGTTATTTAAATTATATTAATAAAAAGGTTTCAGGTCAGTTTGTAAATGTTAAAAAATTCAATGATTAGGCTCTCACTACTGATAATATCTCCATGGTAAAGTAATTAATATATTATAAACCAAGTAGGGAAACTCCTATATACTAACCCATGTAAAAAAATCAGACATGCATGATCAGCTGATAACAGGTGAAAAATAAAAAAAATACTAAAATTGGAATAACTGGGCATGAGCCTCTTAGGATTTACCTTTTGTGTTTAATTTTATTGGCAACACTGTTAACATATGGTGAGTTTTACTTTTTATTGGGTTTTCGTACTTTAATATGTATGTGATAATTTAAAAAAAATGCTTTTATGCTCCCCCTGTGGTGTCTATATTTTATCTTTATTCCATAGAGATATACTAGAGGGGGCATAGCATATCTTAATACATTAAGAGTCCTGAAACATCTTTTTGGGGCTCTCAGGGGCTCTGTGTAACCTCAATGAAACCTCCTTCAAGAGTAAGTTAAGGTTAAAATAAATCAATTGTTTTTAGCCCTCCGATGTATTTAAACGTTATTTAATATATGTTACTGTAATTTTGTTCTGTTTATTTAATTATATTGAAAGTCGAAGGTGGTCAGGTTATTTTTTAGATGTTTCAAAATTCAGCCAATAGCTCTATTAATAATATCTCTATGCTTTACTCTATGGCTTATTTATTTTTTATTTTTTTAAATTCTTCTTTTCTTAACAATCTTCCCAAAAAACAAAATGATGGATAGTTTAAAAATAATTCTATTGACATTTCTCTGATTATTTAGCCATTCTAGGTGTTACCTATTTTTATTTAACCTCATTAATTTGATAATAAATTTAAAAATGTTAATATTTTATCAAATAATACTATTTTCATACATGTGTATACAATTTAATTTAAGAAATTATATATTAATTTAATATTCTGTATATATTTATTTTATTTGTAAATATTTTTTTTCTCTTTGTATACTTGTCTCTTTTTGACTGTTAGTTATTGTTATTGTATTAAAAAAAAAAGTACAAATTACTTATTTAACTGCAAAAATTAAAAGTATTATTAAGTATTATAACAAAAAAAAATATAAATGTAAGCTTATTTAAAATTTCTTTAAACCTTGTTGTGGAGCAAACCAATGAAAGTGATTGTATACTGAATTGTATATTTCTTGTATACTGAATACAGAATGATTTGTATAATCAAAGAAAAGTTATAGACATAAAAGCAATGAACACTCCATATTCTTTTAAAATCAACTCACTTATATAGAGTGGAATATTTCAGGTGCACGAACATTAAATTCTTAAAAATTTGGCAAAAATTGTCCTTGCCTTTTTTAGTAGTAAATTGATTATTGGGAAATCACCATTAGTGGACTCTAAATAGTCTTAGTAACTTGAAATCCTTGTGAGGAAATGAAGGATAGGAGTGGGAGGATTAATCCTGCCCCTGTCCTGAACCCAGATCCCAATGCTCACGGAGAAGACCTGTGTCCAGAGTTGAGATGTGCAGTGTGTTTGCGAAGAAGAAAAATACATTGCATATCCCTGTGGCCACTTTGTTTCTTGTGAAAGTTGCGTTAAAGTTTTGAATACGCGGGAAATGAGATTTGGAAATGGTTACTCCATTTCGGATGCTATTAAAAAATTAATGAGAGGAGTGGTAGGATCAATTCCTCTCTATGAGGAAATGAAGGAGAGGAGTGGAAGATCAATTCCTCCTAATACCATTCCATTAAATTGCATTTTGTTTTTACAAATTACTATGCAAACTGTACTTATTAGGTTTAAATCATGTAAAATGTTTACTTTAAGTTCAAATTCTATTGTATAGATTTTTGGACTATTGTTCTATAGTAGAACTTATGTACCAACTTGTCTTTTAGCTTATGTAAGCTAAATAATCGCATTGATTATTTAGCTTACAGTACACAATTTCTACAATACAAGTTTTGCACATTGTAAAACTTTGGGCACTTCTTTAGATTAGGTGATTACTTAATGTTTTGAGTGTATTTACTTCTATCATTTATTAATTGGCTCAGATATTATGTTACGATGTATAAATATTAAACAAAGGTCATCTAATCTAAAGATGTATTAAACTTTAATTATGATGACCATTAAATATATTTTCCTGTTAAAACTATCAATAATCTCTGTTAGCCCTGTACAGTTTAATTTACAGGGCTGGACTTTATAATTGTAGATAATGGATTAAATTAATTTAAAAAAATGTTAAACTGCATTTTTTACATAAGAGTTATTTTTAAACTAAAATCGGGTTGAGAAATAAGTAGTAATTCTGTTAAAAATTATGTAAAACTAAATTTACAAAACGGAAAATGGAAGAAATAAATTTCCATTTTTAAATTTAATAATGGAAAGAATTTAATATTCAACTGAATATTCATTCTATATATGCATAAACCTGTTACAGTCTTATTTTATTTTTTTTAAAGCCAAGCTTTTTTACAAAAGGTTTGGCACTGTTCTGTGCTTAATATGTCACTTTTCATTTATTAATTCTGTTTTCAATTATTAGGTTGTTATGAATTCATTTTAAAAGAAAGGGAATATCTGTTCTAAAAACATGCCACTCTCCCCATTAGAATTTTTTTCAATGGAATTTCTTTGTTGTTTTAAATCAACAGCTTCAAAAGTTTGTTTCCTCAAAAGAATAATTTTGTGTAAATAAAAGACAAAATGTCATAACTATCAATATTCTTAATGATTTTTTCATGTAATGATATTATTTATGATGATAATGATTTTATGTTTTCATTGTCTAAAATATATTTTAATGCTTAGTTACAATGAATAAAGTTGGTAAAATACTTACTATTTACTGGAGGTATCCAGTGGATACCTCCAGTGGATCCCATTGATTATTTACTATAAAACCTTTAGGATGACCTTTGCCTTAATTTCTTGAACAATTTTTCAGAGGGACAAAATCTCTCAAAACTCACTACAAATTACATAAAAGTAACGAAATCTGTACCTTGTTTATATAGGATACTCCATGTATCCTATATAAAAGGAAAATATACATAGGAATATACATCCCACATGTATTTTCCTTGGTCAAATAAATTTTAGAGATAAGATTATTATAGACTGTTTATAATCCTTAGTCAAACTTGTGATTTAGCTTGAGGAAATAACAATGACTTAATATTCTTTTGTCAAATAACGTATCCCAAGCATACAGAAGGTATTGTGTTTGTCAGAGGTACAAAATGTACTGATTTTGTTACTTTTATGTATTTTCTAGGGAGTTTTGAGAAAAGTTAATAGGAAAGGAAAAGTTAAAGAAAGGGAGACAAAGGTATCACAAAGGGTTTAATCCATATTTATGCTAAGAAACCTAATATTTAATCCATATCCTAATATCACTACTAAAAAGGTAGAATTAAGGATTAATACTAATTAATTGATGAGATCCACTGGATACCAAATTAAGTATTTTACTATCAAGATTTATGATCGTCCAACGTAATGTACATTAATCAAATCTAGATTTTTTTTTTTAAATTCAGTTAACACTATCTATTGTCTTATAACATGAACCCTTTTTGTTATAAACATTAATGTTAAATAAAAAACCATATCTACCTCTTAAGTATTTCCTTTTAAAGTAACTATTTAATTTATAAACAATATTAATAAACAATGTGTATAACACAGCTAATTTTTTTTTGGAATCCAACTTGTTTTATTCCTTGCTCCTAATAATATAAATTGAAAATTCTTGGATTACAATTTAATAATCATAGAGGTACATTCTAGAGGAGGCATTGGCTATCTCAATACATTGAGAGGCCTGAAACACTATTTTGGGGCTCTCAGAGGCTCTGTGTAACCTCATTAAAACTTCCTTCAAGAGTGACTTAAGCTTATAATAAATCAATTGTTTTCGGCTTCCCGCTCTCTGTTGGTGTTTTGGTTTGTATTTTAAACGTTCTACTATATAAGTTACTGTAATTTTGTCATGACTTTTTGATTATATTAATATTAGATGATGGGCAGGTTACATTTTTGATGTTTCAATAATTCAACCAATACTCATTATATAACCAATACTCTGTAGTGTTATCACAGCAAAAGAGTCACACAGACATCATGAAGCCACTCAGAAAATCTCAAAAATGTCTAAAACCTACAGTGAATAGGCAAGATTCACTGTAAAACATAAAGAAAATGAGATAAAATACCTTAAAAACCCAGGAGCCAGTTTGAGGTCTATATTCGATAAAATAAAATAAATTAAATAAAAATTATTTTTATTTGCCAATAAGTATACAAAAATATACAATAGCTTGAGGTCATATATAGTTTAATAAAATACATCAAATAATTAGAATACACTTAACAATGCATGACGTAATTATTTATTTAATTAAAAACTCTGATAAATTATAAATGGCTTTTTTGATGAGCAATTCTTTGCATTTTGATTTAAAACATTTTATTTCAGCAATGTCTTTTATATCTTGTGGTAAAGAGTTGTACAATACTACCCCTGAGTAATCTGAACTAAATTTATATTTTGAAGTTTTATGTTGGTTTATTCTTAATAAATTTTTATTTCTGGTATTATAGTGGTGCTTATCTCCATTTTTTGTATAATTGCCAAAATTTTTCTTTACTTGAACTAGCTGGTTTAGTATGTATATGGCTGGTATTGTTAAAACTTTAAATTTCCTGATAAACCTGGTGCCATGCTTGGCTGAAGCTTGCCTCAACTTATTCTCAAAATCCATGATCTCAAGCCTAGCTGAGTCAGTGATAGGCTGCCTGGTCTGTCTGTCAGTTGGCCAGACTCTGTCTAGAGTTACTTGTGCACGTCTGTTCAGTCTTGTACCTAGAGGAGGAGTAATGCACATCAAAGAGTGTTGCACACCAAAGAGTATTGCACACCAATGAGTAATGCACATCATAGAGTGTTGCACACCAAAGAGTATTGCACACCAAATAGTAATGCACATCATAGAGTGTTGCACACCAAAGAGTAATGCACATCAAAGAGTGTTGCACACCAAAGAGTATTCACACCAAGAGTAATGCACACCAAAGAGTAATGCACACCAAGAGTAATGCACATCAAAGAGTAATGCACATCAAAGAGTAATGCACATCAAAGAATGTTGCACACCAAAGAGTAGTGCACACCAAAGAGTATTGCACACCAAAGAGTATTGCACACCAAAGAGTAATGCACACCAAAGAGTAATGCACATCAAAGAGTAATGCACACCAAATTTAGCTTGTAGCAGCCACTCCAACGTGTAGCGGTCCTGTGAGGAAGAACGTCAGCTTGGCCTGCGCATGCGCTAGAGTAATGAATATAATTGTTTTTCTAATTAATAATATTCGTATTGGATCCAGACACCGAGGGTACAAATAGTAAGTCAGTCCACTGTTACTACGGACAATATCAAAAACTTCTTGTATATGTTTAAATGCTGCTGGTGCGACGTTAGGCGACCATCTGTAATTTTTGCCTTAAGTATTATTACAATTATTTTATTACTATCAATAATTCATTTTACGTTAGTATATTGAAATAAATAATTTTGTTCATAATTTGTGTCTTGATTATTCGCCAGAACCCATTCTTACAATTTTTGGGTTACAAGCTAAATATTTCGCAAATCATGTGTTCAATTCATTTTATTGTGGTGATTAAAGAGCCGCAATCACCAAATGTGATGTGATTGTGATGATATAAAAATATAGGATAAGATTTGACATCTTTGATTATTTGATATTGATATTCGTGTAGTTTGACCATAATGACAAAGTTACCGGACAGTGAAGAACTGAATTAAGTACTTACTCCTCTGCTCAAGTATTTTTAGGTTCTACACCATCTTATTGTTTGATCAATTTTAGATAAGTTAATGTATAACATTCCTATATGCTTGTCATTGTTGTCACCAAGAAAAATTACTGTTCTAAACCCAACTTTATTAGTTCAGATTCTCTGCATAATTTATCCTATATTAAGTGCTTAGATTTAACAATTTTTTCTAGGCTCTGCTACATTTTAACGCCTTGATGTTTGCATTCTATACTAAACAAGCCACACGTCGACGTATGACCCGATAACGATGTATGCCTTCACCGTGAACTAATTGTCTTGCACTAATATACCAGAAGACCAAGAAACAGCGTTATTAATTACTGTTTTTAACAGTATTCTACAAACACATTGAAATTCCAACTATTAGTAATTATGAATTTAGGATTTATTGATACAGGAATGTTAAAAGGCATTAGACATAACCAATTTCCACTGCACAAAAGCCAAATTCCATTTCGTAGTACATGTTGCTGGTAAGTCAATGTATATAAAAGTACCGTTCGCTAGCTTAGTTTTTTCCTCCGTGTTCAGCACATGCACACGTGCATAAGACGTATCCAAAAAGTCCTTATATGACAAAATGAGTTCCGTAGTTTAGGTTGTACGTGCGTCAAAATGAGTTCCGTAGTTTAGGTTGTACGTGCGTCAAAATGAGTTCCGTAGTTTAGGTTGTACGTGCGTCAAAATGAGTTCCGTAGTTTAGGTTATACGTGCGTCAAAGTATGAAACAACCGTTCGTTAGCTTAGTTTATTGATCCACGTTCAGCGAAAGATTGTCGAATGTTAGATTTTATCAGGTACGAATGCACACGAGCATAAGGCGTATCCATAAAGTTTAGTAGTTTAAGCTGTAGGTAAAGTTAACTAAAAAGACTTTTTAGTTAACAACTGATTTAAAAGTCTCTGCTGCATTTATTGGTAAATAACCAAGGTCATGTTAATTGTTTATGATTCCTAGGAGGTTATAACCTTGGTTATCAATAGGTTTCATGATTTAAAAGACTTTTTAGTTAACTTTTAACTTGTAGGTAATCAACAAAAAGTGCAGAAAGAATAAGAAGAAGAATGAGAAGTAGTAATGCGTTGCATCAGGAACTCACGTTTGTAGAATATATCAAATAAAATTAGTTAACAGTTTCGTTTCGCTCCCAAGATATAATAAAAAATAAATAATTTAATAAAAATATCTCTCGCTAGGTTGCGTATATATGTATGTATAGATGTATACATAAATAGGAAAAAGGGTGGTTTCGCTAGCAAATGCTAATATAAAAAAATATGAGCATTAAAAAGAGCTCAATTCGCTCGCTAGATTGCTAAAAATATATGAATGTAGTAAAACAGGCTCATTTTGCTCACAAAATGCTAAATTGTGACATTAGGTATATAAAAAAGGACTCGCTTCGCTCGCTAGATTTCTTGCGCAATTGATTGGTAGATAACCAAGTTCATGTTAATTGTTTATAATGCCTAGGAGGTTATAACCTTGGTTATCAATAGGTTTCATGCTTTAAAAGTCTCACTACTTTCAAAGGTAGATGACCACGGTTATATAAGGTGTTTATGATTCTTAAGAGGTTATAACGTAGGTTATCTTGTTCATGATTTAAAAGTCTCTCCTACTTCCTATACAGCTCCATTTTAAAGGAACTTTATATAAGTTCCTTGTACAGCTCATAAATAAATCCCGATAGCTAGTTAAAAATACATATTTTTTATATAAATCAACTTCTTTTAAAAGACATAAGTCAACAACTAGATCTATTTTTAGTTATAAATTTATTTACAACCATGCTAAACCTCTCATTTCATTACCAGGATGTAAATTCGGTCAATAAACCTGATGAATGATCTTTTATACAATAATCTAAGCAAAACCTTTTCATCTTTCAGATGATATGACAAGAGGCAATACAAAATATGACAATACAAAGGAAAAAACCGTCAGGGGGGACTCAGAGGAAGAGATCACTTTAGCTCCAGTCAGTCTCTGGCCGCGATACCTACAAATCACCCGCACAACTTCATAAAATGATTCTCGTTTAAAATCAATTTTTTAGTGTACAAAATGAAATTTTGCTTAACTTTTGTATTAATATTTTATTTTATAGGTATGTAATTTTCTACATATTTATTTCCACACATTTTCGCACTATAAGAGAGGTTTTACCGCAAGTTGAAAAAGCAATTAAAGAATTAGCTACCGTCGATACTAACTGTTGGAAATGAATATACCTGGACCGTTTTCCTCTGAAGATAGCTCGTCGTACTTATTAATACGATGAGCTAATAAGCACGACGAAATTATTCACTGATATAACATTATTAGTTGAGTGCTCGACCGTGGTCCCGCCTGCTGATGATGGCGTCAAGCCCAACAGCAAGTATCGACGGTTGCTGATTCTTCAAATTTCGTAGTACCTAAATAAATATCACAGTATCTACGTGAAGCGTAGCTTCAGGGGGGGGGGTTGTATTGAAGAATATTACATGAAATGTAATACGTCTTATTCGATCTTATAGTTAAAATTCTTTAATTACACCCCTCCCCCTAAACTGTGATAACATGTATCTGTTATCACAGTTTATGTCAATAAAGTTTATTAACATAATTATTTCAAGTTGATAATAAAGCTTTGATTTTTAACATTAGTTTGTAGTGTAATTAATGTGCTGAGTCAACACTCACGATACAAAAGAATCCTAAACTATTTTCTTCAATACCGTACAATTTGCAGGTAGTATTCTATGTGAAGATCTTCAGTTAAGTCCAATATGGCTGACAGTTTCCAGTTTAGAAGATGAATCAAATCCTAATGAAAGAAAACTTCAAATTCACTGGAAAGAGAATATAAAACAAATAGCTCTTTATACGCAGGATCCTGTGAAAGGAGCTGAACCAGGTATGTGTTAAAGTTAACTGCGGCTTAATCTTTACAGGCCGGCCTACAGGGAATAAAAAAATGAGGTTGCAAAAAGATAACATTTTTAACGTATATTAATGAATAGTTGAAACAATATAATTGTGCGAGAGACACCTAGGAAAGGTAACTAGCAAAAAGCAATTCCACATCTGGGAACTGTTCCATCATTCGACAGTCATAATTGATGGCTCGACATGTCATATACCACTCACTTTCCTTACGTCTAATTCATCAGGGAATCGAACTCACTCTGACCTTAATTCCGAAGAATGTAATGTGAAGTATTTACAAGAGACGAGCGGTGCTCTCTTACCGCCATCATGCATGGCAAGCAAAACATATATCTTTTGATACTACCGTGTTTTTGCTTGTTACATTTCATAGGTGTCTCTCGCACAATTATATTGTATATCGATGACTATAAGGAATATATGTATGATAACTATAATTTGTGGTTTTGTTCTTTATATCAGATTCTAATAATTAATACCTTAGAATAACTATCTTCTTACTTCATATATGAAACTATATTTTGCCCCCTAATTTTCGAGGCATAATCATGTCTAAAAGATACAAATAACGAAGAACAAAAATTAATCTTTATAGATGATTAAAACTTACTTCACAAAATGTAATTTACGTATAAGAAAAATATAATTAACTTAAAATCAAGTTAAAGATGTAAAATATAATTAAAAACAGATTTAACTTTTGATTGACAAGTTCCATTGTCAATCAAAAGTTGAAATAAAGCTCTACAACCAAAAAAATGAAACTGTAATGCAGACCTCATTAGAAAAAAAGGTAGCTTAAGAAAAATATTTAAAACACAAAGAAAAATTGAACTAAGTTTATAATTAATAATGAAATCATACATTGTAAAAGTAGCAAAGGAAGTAAATGAATTAAATTAAAACAGCATTTAATTAAAATATATAAACACACAATTGCTCAAAACTCTATCAAATAACAAAGGCAACTAAAGGAAATAAAATAATACTTACACAGTTAAAACTAATAAAAAGATTAAATAAATACAGAAAATAAAGCTTTAATTAATTAAAAGAAAGCTTTCCTTAGCTGTTTAGTTTTAATAGAGTTTGCTATATGATGCAAAAAGGTATTTATTATGTATACATATACATGTATATACATACGTACACCCACACAACAAATATACAGGGTGGTCCAGCTAAGAAGGACAAGACCTTTTTCTCGGAAACTATGACAGCTAGAAGGATGCGGTTTTCGGCGTTGGATTCAATGTAATAGTGAGCAGACGAGAAAAAATCCGTTTTCGGGCGCGCTTCGCGCCTGTCATAGAGATGTTAATGCTAACTTTTTTAATTTTATAGTTAGGTATAGGAACTTTTTTTTGTTCTTTAAAGAATGAAAAATAAGGAAGATTAGTGAAGACCGCATCAAAATCGGACAATTTTTAACGAGCTATGATGAAAACACTTTTTTTAAATTTAGTTCACTCGGGGCCATTTGGATGATGTTGCATTTAAATAAAATTTATTATATGGACATATTTTTAAACTAGAACACATTGCTTTAATAAAAGAATATCAAAAGTTTTAATTCCAACCTCAGTTTTAGGTGTAAAATAGTCGTTAAACATAACAAAAACAAAAAAAATGGTTTTTCTAAGATACCATGAAAAGTAAGATAGGGAGCTATAGTTTTTATGGTTTGTACAGTTAGCCAACATAAAAAGCAACAAAATGAGTCCAATTTTAACAAATTCGCTTCACAATTTCAAAAGTTATTACTAATAAATCTCTTAAAATTGCCAAAAATGGAATATTTTTTATAGTTTACCACCCTATTGTTGATATTTTAATGGAACTGCAACGTCATCACACCTTGTGATCTTTTATTGCAGCTTGTATAAGAATTCCAGAACGCCTAAAAACACTTATTTTGTTCATTGGTTGTGGAGAATTACGATTATGGTGATTTTCGTCATCGTAGAATGCAGATTAAGGTACCCTTGCAAAAACCAAGTAAAATCCTCATAAACGTTAATAAAAAATTGATTTTGATGATAACTACTTCGTTTCTAGGGGTGAAGGACCAATAAATAGCAAATCACACAACTAGACAGTAGGGGCAAAAGGGGCATCCGAGAACCGCCACCACCTCCGCCACACCACCACCACCGCCACCACCACCACCACCTCTCCTCCTCCACCACCACCACCACCTCCTCCTCCTCTTCAACCATCTCCCCCCCCCCTATAAAGAAATTAAAATTAAATTAGTTTCTGAACTTCGTTAACCGAAACGTAGGGTATTTTCCAACAAAGCGATAGCAGTTCAATTTTTAACTTTCTCGCGAACTCTCTGCCCGTGCATCCGTATCGACATATGGAACATGCTGTACAAACAATTTGAATCGTTTCTCGCTCTTACCAAAAATTAGCTCTTGCTTTTACGTTTATCAAAACTTTTCGGTAATCTTCCGCGAATCCGAGTAACGAGGATAAAGGTAGACAGACGTTGTACCGGTGGATGATTCTTCTTGAACTTCATTGAAGGGTATTGTCCATCCCATATTTGTTAGGGAATACGATATAGGTGCGTGAGATGCAATCCCTTTTAGAGTCGAAGTCATTCCGGGTTTCTGACTTTATCAATCTCGACTCCACAAATTTCATACCGGATCTCGCGAATAAAACGGGAATGCGTTGTTGATGAGTCTGTGCTTCGCCGGGCCGTATTTCCTCCTTCTTTTAAAAAATGAATAGTTCCAAATATATAAAACTTTCACTCGGAAGCGTATAAATGTCTTGGTATTGTACGGAATCCGTATCTCTTCCTCCGGCGTCTAGCTTTGAGTTTGCGTACGGATAGTGAGTATGATACTCTAGACTCTCTATAGATTCATCATATTCCGGGGTGTTTCACTTAAATTTAACATCTCAATCATTTTTGGCTCTTCTATGTCTTTGTGTACTTACTACATCATCAATAGGTTCCATCCTCCTCATCATCTTCTTCATCCTCCTCCTCATTCGTCTCTTCTTCTTCTTTCTATTCTTTTCCGATCCACATACTGCCTCGCTAGAGTTATTATAGTTTTCAATTGACTCATCATGTTTACCTCAATGGCGTCCTTGAGAATCCCAACTCTGAACCATCCTCCGCGTTCAACCCCTCACAGTGTTTATCTCGTTGGTGTCGAAGTAAATTCTTTTTATGTATAAACTTTTTACAGCAGTTGGACAACTAAATGTCAAGTTTTCAAATCTCTTCTTGTAGAGGCTCGAATCACGTATCTTGGAGAAATCTCTGCTCGGTGTCTGGCTCAATATAAAGTTGGAGCTCCACTAGCTTCTATATATATACTAAACGAAAGCTAAAACACCGCTGAAGCGGCTTCAACAACTCCAGTTAGACCCATATTAAAGCTGGCAACACAACTCCAAATCGGCTCGTAATAGGCTCTGCGATAGTTTCATATTGGCTCCACATCGGCTCTAAATGGCTCATATAGGCTCCACACCGGCTTTAGATGACTCTATTGGCTCCAACATGCTCATATAGGCTCTAAAGCGGCTTCTAAATGGCTCATATAGGCTCCACACCGGCTCTAGATGGCTCTAAATGGCTCCACTCCAGCTCTAAATGGCTCATATAGGCTCCAAAGTGGCTCTAATTGGCTCATATAGGCTCCAAATCGGCTCATATAGGCTCCACACCAGCTCTAAATGGCTCATATAGGCTCCACACGGCTCTAGATGGCTCTAAATGGCCTCCACTCCGGCTCTAAATGGCTCATATAGGCTCCAAAGTGGAATTAATTGGCTATATAGGCTCCTAATCGTCCAAATAGCTCATACTCGCTCTAAATGACTCATATAGGCTCCAAAGTGGCTCTAATTGGCTCATATAGGCTCCACACCGGCTCTAAATGGCTCATATTGGCTCCAACACGGCTCCAAATCGGCTCATATAGACTCCACACCGGCTCTAGATGGCTCCACTCCGGCTCTAAATGGCTCATATAGGCTCCAAAGTGGCTCTAATTGGCTCATATAGGCTCCTACTCGTCTCCAAATAGCTCATACTCGGCTCTAAATGACTCATATAGGCTCCAAAGTGGGTCTAATTGGCTCATATAGGCTCCTACTCGGCTCCAACAAGATGAATATATAAGTTTATGATGTAAGGGGATATGGTCAGTTGTATCTTGGCTTCCGTGCAGTCAAGATGCCTTCTACCGCTATTATAGATATTCAAGGGTTTGTAGATAATGAGGGGCAAGTCATCGTTAAAGAGCTCGCATGTTTGGACCTGGAGACGAAATCGTCTTCGAGCTGGTTATTTTTACCACCTGCAAATTATAATTCAAAGATTCTAAATCTATGAAACAAATTCTTGGCTTACATTAAATTTTCACGGAATTAACTGGATGACGGTGATGTTGAGTACGAGCGATTGTATTTAGTATTTAAACTTTTTATCTAATCGGTACACACACTTTTCGTTAAAGGTAAAGTACGTTTATTGAAAAAATACTTGCCAAATAATTGCGTCATTATAGATTTTACTTGCGATAGAATGTCCCAAAATTAGTTCATTGAGTTATAGCTGGAGGCCCTACCTTCTTCATAAGCACAATAAAAAATTTGCTTGCGCTCAGGTCGAGTATGGAGTTTGTATAAATGGCTCGTAAACGGACCTGCACTCCGGTTTGACCATAAATTTACTACGGTTTCATGTGTAGCCACGTGAGTTTCATTTGTGGGATTATTTTCGAGTTTATTCTTAAGAGTTTAATCATATGTTACACTACACTCATGTCTCAGCAGCTGCCGCAAATACGAGATGGAACTCTAGTATAGCGAAGCGTGCCATAATCGGGTCCCTGGCGTGGCATAGCGTCCCGTAAACCCATAGGGGTCCCTGCGTGCATATGCGACCCGTAAACCCTCAGAGCGGTCCCTGGCGTGGCATAGCGTCCCGTAAACGCAATATCCATCTTTTAAGGTCACTGCGTTGGCATACGTCCGTAAACCTATATGGGCGCTAACGAGATGTAAAGTGTAATTGTAAATACGTTAGAAAAAATATAAAAATACAAAAAAAAAATTAAAAATATAAAAAAAATACAAAAAAAATTAAAAATATAAAAATAAACAAAAAAAATATATAGAGGCGATATTTTTTTAAAGAGGATGGTCGCCATAGTACAGTGCGAGGACGGGGCACTGTACACCTTCCCGATGTGTCTCCACCTTGACGTGGTGGGAAGGCTTTTTTACTAAGAGAGACACTTGATAATTCTAGGGTGGTCTACTACATCACACCAAAAACCTCCTGCTTCTACTGGGACCAATTTTTTATGCAAGCATATTTAATGTTACTGTTATTACACTATGCAAAGCATATTTAATGTTACTGTTATTACACTATGCAAAGCAAGAGGGGGGTAATAAAACTATAAAGAGATGGTTGAGGAGGAGGAGGAGGAGGTGGTGGTGGAGGAGGAGGAGGCGGTGGTGGTGGTGGCGGTGTGGTGGTGGGCGGAGTTGGTGGCGGTCTCGGATGCCCCTTTTGCCCCTACTCTAGACTGTAAAGTGATATTTTACTGCTGCGGAAATTTGTTTATTAACGACAATAAAACCAGCAAACTTTATTTCCGGAGCTATAAATTTTTATTATTTATATTATTTACCTTTAGTTGCGCATTTATTAAAAAGAGTAGATTTTTTGTATGAATAATTTATTTAACTTAGTTTAGAAATTAAAACACAAGATTGAAAATAATTATTCATACTTTTACAAAATTAAGTAAAATAATATGGGACCTGCGGCTCAATTAGGTAGCCATTAAGGTCACCGGACGGACCCCACTCGATTTTAAATAGCAAATCACACAAACTAGACTGTAAAGTGATAAATCATTGCTGCGGAAATTTGGTAAAAAAATATTGGTAAAAATTTTTTTTTACCAAATTTCCGCAGCAATGAAATATCACTTTACAGTCTAGTTGTGTGATTTTCTATTTAAAATCGAGTGGGGTCAAGTCCGGTGACCTTAAGTCCGGAAATAAAGTTTGCTGTTTTATTGTCGTTAATAAACAAAATTTCCGCAGCAGTAAAATATCACTTTACAGTCTAGTTGTGTGATTTGCTATTTATTGGTCCCTCACCCCTAGAAACGAAGTAGTTATCATCAAAATCAATTTTTTATTAACGTTTATGAAGGATTTTACTTGGTTTTTGCAAGGTACCTCTAATCTGCATTCTACGATTGACGAAAATCACCATAATCGTAATTTCTCCACAACCAATGAACAAAAATAAGTGTTTTTAGGCGTTCTGGAATCCTTATACAAGCTGCAATAAAGATCACAAGGTGTGATGACGTTGCAGTTCCATTAAATATCAACAATAGGGTGGTAAACATAAAAAATATTCCATTTTTGGCAATTTTAAGAAGATTATTAGTAATAACTTTTTGAAATTGTGAAGCGAATTTGTTAAAATTGGACTCATTTTGTTGCTTTTTATGTTGGCTAACTGTACAAACCATAAAAACTATAGCTCCCTATCTTACTTTTCATGGTATCTTAGAAAAACCATTTTTTTTTGTTTTTGTTATGTTTAACGACTATTTTACACTAAAACTGAGGTTGGAATTAAAACTTTTGATATTCTTTTATTAAAGCAATGTTTCTAGTTTAAAAATATGTCCATATAATAAATTTTATTTAAAATGCAACATCATCCAAAATGGCCCCGAAGTGAACTAAATTAAAAAAAGTGTTTTTTCATCATAGCCGGTTAAAAATTGTCCGATTTTTGATGCGGTCTTCACTAATCTTCCTTATTTTCATTCTTTAAAGAACAAAAAAAAGTTCCCTATACCTAACTATAAATTAAAAAAGTTAGCATTAACATCTCTATGACAGGCGCGAAGCGCGCCCGAAAACGGATTTTTCTCGTCTGCTCACTAATTACATTGAATCCAACGCCGAAAACCGCATCCTTCTAGCTGTCATAGTTTCCGAGAAAAAGGTCTTGTCCTTCTTAGCTGGACCACCCTGATATATAATATATATATATATATATATATATATATATATATATATATATATATATATATATATATATATATATATATATATATACCCACTAAACTGTCATTAAAATAAATTAGAATGGATGAAAAGCAACAGTGAGAAAAGTATAGATTGAAGGAATAGTCAGAACAGTATATATACAGGGGACACTTAAAATTGTATGGTTAGAGAGGGATCAGTCAGAATTGTACGGCTAAAGGGAACAATCAGAATAGTATGGATATAGAATCAGTCAGATAGTATTAGTATATAGAGGGGACAGTAGAATAGTCAAGTCAGAATAGTATGGATAGAGGCAACAGTCAGAATAGTATGGATATAGGAAACAGTCAGAATAGTATGGATAGAGGGGACAGTCAGAATAGTATGGATAGAGGGAACAGTCAGAATAGTATGAATAGAGGGGACAGTCAGAATAGTATGGATAGAGGGAACAGTCAGAATAGTAGAATAGAGGCAACAGTCAGATATATGGATATAGGAAACAGTCAGAATAGTATATGGATAGAGGGACCAGTCAGATAGAAATGATAGAGGGGAACAGTCAGAATGTATGGATAGAGGAACAGTCAGAATAGTATGGATACAGTCAGAATAGTATGGATAGAGGAACAGTCAGAATAGTATGGATAGAGGGAAGTCAGTAGAATAGTATGGATAGAGGGAACAGCAGAATCAGTCATATGTTATTACATTTTAGGACTAGAACCGATATAGGTTATAGTCCTAAAATGTTATATAAGGTTATATAATCTCAGAAAAACAGGGGCGTTCGGCGGACCCGCGGTGTAGCTGCTTTGCAGCCACTGCTTTACTAGCCTTTAACCTCTTTAAAAAATGTCCCTTTTGTATTAGTTGTTGTTTAATTATATAGATATAGGGAACAGCAGAATAGTATGGATAGAGGGGACAGTCAGAATAGTATGGATAGAGGGGACAGTCAGAATAGTATGGATAGAGGGGACAGTCAGAATAGTAATGGATAGAGGGAACACAGAATAGTATGGATAGAGGGAACAGTCAGAATAGTATGGATAGAGGGAACATCAGAATAGTATGGAAGAGGGAACAGTCAGAATAGTATGGATAAGAGGATGAAGAGGGACAGTCAGAATAGTATGGATAGAGGGAATAGTCAGAATAGTATGGATAGAGGGAAACAGTCAGAATAGTATGGATAGAGGGAACAGTCAGAATAGTATGGGATAGAGGGAACAGTCAGAATAGTATGGATATAGGAAACAGTCAGAATAGTATGGATAGAGGGGACAGTCAGAATAGTATGGATAGAGGGAACAGTCAGAATAGTAATGGATAGAGGAACAGTCAGAATAGTATGATATGATAGGTATGGATAGAGGAACAGTCAGAATAGTATGGATAGAGGAAACAGTCAGAATAGTTTGATAGAGGGAAACAGTCAGAATAGTAATGGATAGAGGGAACAGTCAGAATAGATGGATAGAGGAACAGTCAGAATAGTATGGATAGAGGGAACAGTTAGAATAGTATGGATAGAGGAACAGTCAGAATAGTATGGATAAGGGGACAGTCAGAATAGTATGGATAGAGGGAAACGTCAGAATAGTATGGATAGAGGGAACAGTCATAATGTTATAACATTTTAGGACTAGAACCGATATAGGTTCTAGTCCTAAAATGTTATATAAGGTTATATAATCTCAGAAAAACAGAGGCGTTCGGCGGACCCGCGGTGTAGCTGCTTTGCAGCCACTGCTTTACTAGCCTTTAACCTCTTTAAAAAATGTCCCTTTTGTATTAGTTTTGTTGTTTAATTATATAGATAAGGGAATCAGTCAGAATAGTCATGATAGAGGGGACAGTCAGAATAGTAGGATAGAGGGGACAGTCAGATAGTATGATAGAGGGGACAGTCAGAATAGTATGGATAGAGGGAACAGTCAGAATAGTATGGATAGAGGGAACAGTCAGAATAGTATGGATAGAGGGAACAGTCAGAATAGTATGGATAGAGGGGACAGTCAGAATAGTATGGATAGAGGGAACAGTCAGAATAGTATGGATAGAGGGAACAGTTAGAATAGTATGGATAGAGGAACAGTCATAATGTTATAAATTTTAGGACTAGAACCGATATAGGTTCTAGTCCAAAATGTTATAATAAGGTTATATAATCTCAGAAAAACAGGGGCGTTCGGGGACCCGCGGTGTAGCTGCTTTGTAGCCACTGCTTTACTAGCCTTTAATCTCTTTAAAAAATGTCCCTTTTGTATTAGTTGTTGTTTAATTATATAGATATAGGGAACAGTCAGAATAGTATGGATAGAGGGGACAGTCAGAATAGTATGGATAGAGGGAACAGTCAGAATAGTAGGATAAGGGAACAGTCATAATGTTATAACATTTAGGACTAGAACCGATATAGGTTCTAGTCCTAAAATGTTTTATAAGGTTATATAATCTCAGAAAAACAGGGGCGTTCGGCGGACCCGCGGTGTAGCTGCTTTACAGCCACTGCTTTACTAGCCTTTAATCTCTTTAAAAAATGTCCCTTTTGTATTAGTTGTTGTTTAGCATTATTTCTTAATATTTTTTATAGCATGGAATTGAGCTAAGTATTTAGCAGATTTTTATCAAGTTGTGTCTAGATGTTATAAAGCCTTTTGAAAGTTATTGTGCGTCACTCGCAAGCATAGAGATATTTAATAAAGGGGACATAGGCAATCTCAATACATCTCAATGGCCTGAAACATCTTTTAGATGCTCTCAGGGGCTCTGTATAACCTCATTGAAGAGTTAAGGTTATAATAAATCAATTTATTTCGGTTTCTCGCACATTGTTAGCGTTTTGATTTTTATTTTTAATGTTCTATATATAAGTTATTGTAATTTTGTACTGATTATTTGATTATATTTATTAGAGAACGAGGTCAGGTTACTTTTTCGATGTTTTTAAAATTAACCCTATTAGGCCTCTCTGGTAATAATATCTCTAAGCATGTAAGGGTATAAACTTTTATATAAACACATACGGATAACATTTATTATAAAAAAATTGAAGTTAAATTAATGACACCGAGTCCGTTTTATTGATTTTACTATAGTTAATCGACCTATAGTTATAACTGATAGATCACATTTTTGCACCATATTTTTAAATGTACTCAGAAAATTATCAAAACAAATTTTGAGTAAACTCTACGTTTCAACAAAGCAACTCATAAATACTTCAATCAAATGTAAATAAAGGAAGCAAAGGATGTAATTAGCATAGATAAACTGTATTGATGAATATGATTACAGGGCACAGTTACAGTTCATGGTAATTAGGTTGTGTTTTATCTAAATATCGAGTTACATTAGGTAATATTAAACTTTTATAGAAGTATATGCTTCGAAATGTAGCTATTAACTAATTCGCGATTCAAAGAGATAGTTGTAAGGTTGGCAATACCAATGGCGGGAAAACGAAAGGGTGATCAAATTTTTTTTATCAATAGGATTAGCATGGGAGCCGATAAAAAAATCTTCTTTTATTTATTTATTGTTTGTTAATTTGTGATAAATGTGATGAAAATTATTAGAACGACCATCGTTGCTAAAAAAATTGCAAATATTTCATGGGTAAATATTTCGATAATTCCAGGATTTTAAATATAGAATCAGGCTCTTATCACTACAGACTTTGATTCGTCCGATTTAACCCAGAAATAATAAAACCTAAACGGATAATTTAAACAAATATTTTACAAAAAGTGAATTTATTGAGTTATTTATTATTTTAGTGCGTAAATAAAATTGATTAATAAATTAAAACACCATTACAGTGAAAATCGGCTTCTTATCAGTTAATTTAAATACATTTTACAACTAATTTAAACAAATTAATGCAATTAAATGTTAATTTTGTGTGTTTTTGCAAACTAAAATTATATTTAAAAGTAACATCAATTAACAATAAATAAAATAAAACACTATATTATGATCTTCATCTTCTTATCACTCAATTTAAATACTCGTGACAACCCATTAAAACGCTATTTTTCAATGAAATTGTAATTCTACTGAGTTCATACGCCCTAATATTAGTTAAATTAAAGCACTTTGATAAAAAAGTTAAAGAAATAATCGTCACAAATAAGAAAAACCAGAAAATCCCCATAAGGACTTTAACAACGATCACCCTTTCGTTATCAATTTCTTATCGGCGACGGTGGCGCTGCTACGGACTTTGAATCGCGAATAGATCTTTAGTACAACTAATACTTATAGTTGAAAGACCCAGTGCACTTTAAATATATATTATTGTACAAAACCTTATATAGAAAGTGACTGCGTAACCTGGGATGCGAACTCTAGTCATTTGTAGTGTCAATGATCTGTACAAATACTGAGGCTCTATCTACCTTGACCATGTTGGTGGCCAAATGGTGGAACAGTTTAAACAGGGATTCTAAATAAAATTGCAGTCCTCAGTGGATATGTTTGAAATGGTAATATGTTACAAATTTTTGTTGAGTCATTATTGCGGGTTAAAGACGTCATAAAAATATTTTCCGGGTAGCACAACTAAACACAAAAATTACTTTTTTTACAAAGATTCAATGGTCCGCATGAATACACTAGGAGCTACGATGATAACAGACACACGTGCATACAGACAGGCTTTATGATAACCACTCAGGATTACTTAGAAACATTTGAAACGGAAAATTCTGGTGACATCCCGGTTTCGGACTTTTTAGCTAAGACAATACTTAGTCTATCCTATGGTATAAATGAGGAAAATGAAAATAATAAACCAAGATGAAATAAAAATTACGAAATGAGTATATATTTCTTAGACTCTATTTTATTTTACTGATAAAAGACACCTCGACCACCTCTGACCAGAGGTGGTCGAAAGTCGGCTTTCGAATTGACTATTTCATTGTGAAGAGACTGCGGTTATTTTTTTTAATCTTATATAGGTTACCATACCGCTTCATACCGCAGCAATCTGGAAATATATTAAATTTTTGGAGTTAAATAATTGTTTTGGAATTTAAAGTATATGGAGTTTATTAGGGTAAATTTTCTTACAAGATAAAGAAACACAATATAAATGTGCGAGAGACGCTTAGGAATGTAACAAATAATGCTATGCCACATAATAGGAAAATTTTCCGACATTCGTCACTATTGCTGTTTCGACGTATTGTCATGTTCCAATTTGTTTTGTTACGTCTAACTTATTAGGACGTCGACTCTGCCCCTTTCTTAAAATTCCGAAGATATTACATGAAGAATTTACCAGAGACGAGTGGTGAGCTCTCACCGCAGTTTTATTAATGACGAACGTCGGATGATAGAATGTTTCCCAGTTGTGACTTACCATTTTGCTTATTATATTCCCAGTTGCCTCTTGCACAATTGTATTGTGTCAACTATTCATGTTTTCTAGAACTGCTTAGTATCAAATAAGTCAATGTTACAGCTCTTTTGACGAAGGTGAATACATTAAATCTTCTTAGCTTCGGTAATGGGAAGCTACGGCTCTTAGTATTGTGAAACATTCTTTAAACCTGACGAAGCTCAGGATATTGAGGAAAACCTACAAATTACAGGAAAATTACCACAATGACTAACACAGCCGAAAAATAACAAGTAGAACGAAATAAATCGAATTCTGTTTTTAAATCGTCAACACGTATTAAATCGAACAAATAATGATTTCAGTGTACTGGGTAAATAATACTGGTAACAAACAAGGATGGATCGAGACAAATATATCCATGGTACAATCACAACTTCCTGGTGGATGGGATCGACGAAGTGATGGTAAAATAAACGATCAAGCATTACCTGGAGAACACTGCATATCTGCATGGGTGGCTGCGTTTCATGATGATAAGATTCAGCATGTTGATTGTCTTAAGATCAGGCCAACATGGATGGCGGATAACAGGTAACAAATGCCATTGTATCCTGATCTTTCTTACCCCTTCGACTCCAACCACAAATATGTATTGTGGTTGCCTTGAAGTAATTAAATTATGATTCAACTTTATTGATACGATCTAAAGTAAAACACAATCGTTCCTTTTTTACTTTCATTGGTTACCCCGCATTTAATTTCATAATTTCAATTTATTACACCAATTGACTCGAGAAAAGGATATACAAAAGTATAAAATAAATACCATTTTCAGCTTGGTTGGACATAAACTTGTGCAGTTTACATATATTAAATAACAATTAGCTCTGTGTATAGAATAAAATTGACATATATGCAGCTGATCATTCAGTTGTCGATTTAGCAGCGCTGGTGTATGGTTTATGTAATGATAAAGATAATAATAACAAGAAGGCGCAATGAAACACAAGAAAGAGTTCTATGCTCATGCTCAATGAGGTCGAATCCTGCGTTTGTATTGGCTCGTTGATCTAAAAGCGCATCCTTTTTAAATTGGCAAAGGTTTAATTTATTTTCATTGGATTCTTATTGGTTCTATATTCCACTTTAACTGTCTTATTTGCAAAATAATGTCTTAGTTTACTCTAAAGCCTTTCGTTTACTGTTTTGATTGCCTTACTCTTAGAAAGTATATGGAGAATGTAAACAATAATTTGATTAACAAAATGAGATAGTATACCTGTGTAATTAGTATATAGAAGTTTTATACATGGGAGTAAATATAAATATCCAACAAAGGAACTCATCCAACATCTTCACTAAATACTATGCTGAAATCTCTGACTTAAAGCAGGGGTTCCTACTTTCACATTTCAGGGTTCCATTATGCTATTTTTCACATGATCACACAGCTGAAATCGCATGATTTCAGCTGTGTAGCTGGTGAGGGGTTCTCACCAGCTGGATAATCATAATTTAGTTTCTCCAACAATTTAAATCTACCAAAAAAATTTTTACGAGTCCTCGGATAAGAATAATTGACTTAAAGGACTATAATATGATATTGCCCTACGATTGACCATCATTTATTAAATATAAATGCACTATTCTAAATCAAAGTTGTCAGACTAGCTTTAGGTAACTTGGATTTAGCATCGTTATTCATTCCTGGAACTCACAATTCTGGATGCTACAAGAGAGGGTATAGATCAATGGTCAGCAGGTACATACTGACGCAAGATCAAGATATTTGGACACAGCTTGTTCACGGTATTAGATACTTAGATCTAAGAGTTGGTTACTACCCAGTTAGGAAGAATGGAACAGAGCAACCTTGTGATATGTCTTGGTAAGAACTATTTATGATTGTATTGCTTGTGAACGTGAACCGTACCTTTTGAAAGAAAAATAATTCTGGCGCGGTGGTCCGCATGTCGGGCGAATTTCCTTTGGATGCGAGCTCTCAAACCCCAGAGTACCTGGGTTTCAAATCCTAGTAGGGACAATAATTTTTTATCGTTTTTTACCTAATATAAGTTTACAACTAAAAATAATTCTGGCGCGGTGGTCCGCATGTCGGGCGAATTTCCTTTGGATGCGTGTTTCCGTGCTTTTTACATTATATAAGTTTACAACTAATAAATAAATCATTTCGCGCGGTGGTCCGCGTCGGGCGAATTTCATTTAGAATGCGTGTTTCCGTGCTAAACAACCCATTTTGCTTATGCAAGAACCATGCCCATTGCATGGTTCCGGTTCATGCTTTAGAACCTAATCAGTTACTCAATTGTCAAGCACTGCTCGTAACTCATTTTGTCTGTATTTTCCAAAGGAAATGCGCTAAAACCTTTAAAGATAACTGACTAAGCTTAAAGATAAGTAACTAATCTTTAAACTAGTGCAAAATAATAGTGCGTACTTCTTAATTTTAGAGGCATAGTTTTGTAACAACAACTGGATGATTATGCGCATTTCCTTTGGAAAATACAGACAAAATGAGTTACGAGCAGTGCTTGACAATTGAGTAACGTTAGGTTCTAAAGCATGAACCGGAACCATGCAATGGGCATGGTTCTTGCATAAGCAAGAAATGGGTTGTTTAGCACGGAAACACGCATTCTTAAATGAAATCGCCCGACAGCGGACCACCGCGGCCGAAATTATTTATTTATAGTTGTAAAACTTATATAATGTAAAAAGCACGGAACACGCATCCAAAGAATTCACCCGACATGCGGACCACCGCGCCAGAATTATTTTCTAGTTGTAAACTTATATAAGTAAAAAAAAACGATAAAAAATTATCGACCCTTCCAGGTGAACCCAGGTACCCTGAGTTTGAGTGGTCGTATTGACTCTGGACCACTGCCATTCAACTCAAGAGGCCCAAAAAACATTGAAAACGACACCCTACTCGAAATTTAATTTTCAACGACCGTAATGTTGTTTCCTATATTTTTTGTGGTTTTTTCGACTTTTTGGTAACTTAAAGTGGTCGTATCGACTTCGGACCGGTTTCATTCGATTCAGCGCCCAAAATTACATAGAAAACGACACCCTACTCGAAATTTATATTTTATCGACCTAAATTTTGGGTTTTTGGTAATTTACAATGGATTTTTGATTTTTGGTCACTTAAAGTGGTCGTATCGACTTCGGACCGGTTTCATTCGATTCAGCGTCTCAAAAAACATAAATATTGAACCTTTTTCGCGGCAAAAAATATTTAACCCTGGAATTTTGCTGATATTTTGAAAATTTCGCTGACTCAGCAAACCGGTTAATGACGTCACAAAACCTGGTTTTCCAATAGGGTTCGTGTCCTTCCGAAGGTTGATTTTTGTACCAAGTATGTTAAAAAATATTAGTCCGTTCGAAAGATAGAGTGTTTACAAGAAAGTGTCTAGAAATACATATGTTTATCTATATATATATATATATAATATATATATATATATATATTTACATCTACATCATACATATAATATATATATATATATATATATATATATATATATATATATATATATATAATATATATATATTTGAACTAAATTAATTTTGATTGTTCAATAATATAGATCATACTTACAACCTGTTGCACTACTCTGCTTATATCAAAATATAACTACCCTTATTATAGGCACACCAAATAGAAAATACCTTGTCCAATATAAATACTTCAAAACATAAATGAGGATCGAAAAACATGATATGTTTACATTACGTTATATATGTCAATCAATAATACCAGAATATAGAAGATACTTCGTACTACTTTAGATCTACTTAGAAATTAATAATGCAACTGCATATTATTTTTTGAGGGGAAGAGGGTGGCCCCCCACTGTTAACTGAACTACAATGTAGGGATAAACTATGATTGGTTACTCTAGTGTACCTTAACAATAAGCAATCCGTTGATGGATTGCATCATTTTAGCGGATTCCCTTTGGAATGAATTCGCTAACGGGATATGTGTCTAACTTCGGAGTTTGACTAAATTTGGTACAAAAATCATCTTTGGGGAGAACACGAACAAGGAAATAGACAAATAATTAAAAGTGTTACTGTTATGAGTTATGAGTAGAAAGCATTCATCGATAACTTGAGAAAAACTGGATTGTTGAGAAAGCTAGAATTCTAAATGAAATTCACCGAGCTTGCGGACTTTTTCGCCAAAATTGTATTTACATTTTGAAAATTAAAGTCAAAAAATTAATGCTACTGCACTACAAGTTCCTCCCAAGGCCGGTTTGATGATACCATGTTACACATATTAATGCAGTCGCAGATCGAAAAATCGGGTGCTGGATTTCTCGGCTCATTTCATCTCTTCATTAGATTCACAGTCATCCTTACAACTTCCGATTTACTCCGCTCATCCAACAGTAAAAACACTCACTTTATTCTCAGTGGTCACCCAACGAGTTATTGACTTCGTCCAATACTACAATACTCGTATCGACTTCGGACCGGTTTCATTCGATTCAGCGTCTCAAAAAACATAAATATTGACCTTTTTCGCGGCAAAAATATTAACCCTGAATTTTGCTGATATTTTGAAAATTTCGCTGACTCAGCAAACCGGGTTAATGACGTCACAAAAACCTGGTTTTCAATAGGGTTCGTGTCCTCCCGAAGGTTGATTTTTGTACCAAGTATGTTTAAAAAATATTAGTCCGTTCGAAAGATAGAGTGTTTACAAGAAATGTCTCCGAAATAATATGATATATACATGATTTATATAAATATACATATATACATATATATATATATATATATATATATACATATACATAATAATTTATAATAATATATATATACTATATATATATAATATATATATATTTGAAACTAAATTAATTTGATTGTCAATAACAATGTGTTTACAAGAAAGTGTCTAGAAATACATATGTATATATATAATATATATATATATAATATATATATATATATATAAATATATATATATATATATATATAATATATATATATATATATATATATATATATATATATATAATATATAAATATATATATTATATAATATACATATATTATATATATATATATATAAATATAATATATATATATTATATATAATAAAGTCTCGGAAATTTTTTTTCGTCATTAGGGACCTCTGAAACGGATTTGTTCGTGGTCCGAGGTTCGAATTCTGCCATGACGCCTACTCCATTAGCGAATTTTCCCAAAGGAAATTCGCCTAAAGACGAATAGCTCAGTGGCAGAGCACTTACATTTTGACATGGAAGTCGAGGGTTCTAATCCTGCTTGGGAGGACCTGGAGACAACTTATGACGTTATCCCGGGTACCGTTCTCTTGGGAGGTGTAGAATTCAAGGCTGGCCAACCCTACTTAGGTTTTATATGATCTTTTCGGCTGTTAACCGATCAGGGTCGTATCCCAAAAAGTTTTTGTTGTCTCCAGCTCACAACTCGAAACTATAAAGACAGTTTTGTGAGTTGGTAGAAGGTAAGAAAGGAATTCAGCCTTGAACCGAACACTTAGATAGTAAAAAAGGAGACACGGCTTTCCCAGTTTCTGTGGGTCCAAATATAACCTAAATTACAAGTTATCTCCGAAATAAAGACTTTAAAGTTAGGGCTGTAGGAGGGGTGCTAATTGAAGGCTATTGTTGATGCACGCATATTGCGGCGTTTCTCTGCCATGTGGTACTGCGCTAAATATAGCAGTGAGCCTAATTAGTATGCTGAGACTCAAAGGAATAGATGCAAATGGGTGGGCTGCATGATCCTGATGAGACCAAAGTAGCTAACGGAACTAGAGATGTTTACTTGGCTAGTTTTACTTGCACTAGAGAGATTTAAACTAGTTAAACCTGCTGCCACAGCTGGGGAGTGTGAATTTCAACTCTACAGGCCCAAAGCAGCGTAAATAGCTTTCGTGCTTGATACCTGAATGCTCAGGTACGTTTAACTTTTATTCATCAAAGTTTGAATGAATTATGATTCATAAGAAGTTAAAGAGAGAGTTAAAGAGTTAAAGAATAAAGAACATGGAAATCCCTAACCGATTCCTTCGTAGAGAAAAAGAAGAGTGTACCGTTGATTAGGCTATGTTCTAGTCATCAATCATCAAACCAAAGATGATTTAATATGAAGTATAGTTTATTATAATACATATTACACTTAAAAAATATTATTGGACTATTTAGACTTAGAATTTTGTGAGTAAAGTAACTTCATTTATATTTTTAAAATACGTTTAATTTAAATTCTGTAAATTAGACAGAGTTTAAGTAGGACTTAAGTCTTCAATATTTTACTCAGAACGTATTGAAGTATTAATGATAATTTAATTTTAATCTTTAGTAAGTTAAAAAAATTACAAAATTTCAAACAGAAAAACTTATTTCCAAATTTTATCTATTTTCAGTTATTGGTTGAATCACGATCTCATTAAAGTTAGACCTCTACAAACAGTTTTCGATGAAGTGAAAGAATTTTTGTTGACGGCACCTGACGAAGTTATTATCTTAGATTTCCACAGGTTTCCGGTAGGATTTACCGGAAGAGCAGGAAGACATGAGCTTCTGGCTGAACTTCTTCACAGGGAACTTGGACATCTAGCTCTGCCACATCTCGGAACTAACATTACCTTAGATTTAATATGGCAGCAGAAAAGGAGGCTTATCATTACATACGGGGATAATATAACTGTAGATGGTAAACTTTATTTATAGTTTATCTAGTATTGATAAATCAATATTAGATTTGATAGCATTACCTAGTTCTTTGCTCCATGCTATCGGTAAATAAATAATATAGTTAACCATATATTTACTAACAGCAAGTTTGATCAACCAACAGTGAATTGATTTAATACGAAATGGGCTCCCACTTTTAATTAAGACAAGATAAAATGCAAAAACTAGTAAAAAAATAAACAATAGGTTTGTTCGACACATGAACTGGAGTGCACTACTCTATTCTGTACTGTTCTTCTTTACTCTCAAACTCAGGATTAGATGCAGGCGCGAACAGAAAAATGGTATTTTTAATTTGTTAAAGACACTGGATGGGACTGGAATAAGAACTTGTTACTTCTTTAAATAACTATATTTCGCCTGACCCCAGGCATACTCATGTCTACAAACCTTCCCAAGGTTGCAGGAAAAACGACTAGTTTTCAGGCGAAATATAGTCATTTAAAGAAGTAAGAAGTTATTCCAGTCCCATCCAATGTCTTTAAAAAAATTAAAATTTATGTACAATGGTGACGAATACTAATGATACATTGAAAGGCCTGAAATATCATTTTGGCTCAGGGGCTCTGTGTAACTATTGAAACCTCTTCGGTAAGTTAAGGTTATAAGAAATCAATTTTTTCGGCTTCCTGCACATTGTTTGTGTTTTGATTTATATTTTTAGCGTTCTACTATACAATTCACTGTAATTTTGTTCAGTCCAGTTGACTATTGATAGTCGAAGGTGGTCGGGTTATTTTTCCAATTTTTCAAAATTCAACCAATAGGCCCCCTCTAGTAGTATAATATCTCTATGCCTCTTTTAAGCTTCAATTAGTTATAATGCAGGCTTGTCTATTTGAGATGAATGAGTTTATATTTTATTTTAAAAAATCAAAGAAAAGTCGCTATGACTGTTTGTACAAAGCTACAATCACTCACTCATATATTTTTTATTACTTAGTCGGCCTTTAACGCAGTTATTAATTTAAATATTACTTTTTATTCAGTAAAAATAATAAAAATTTATATCTAAGTAAATTAATACTTGTTATATTGTTACAGAAAACGGCTGGTTGTGGCCAGGATTGACTCAAAAATGGGGAAATGTACAAACAAGTGAGGATCTTAAATCGTACATTGAAGACTGCATGTCTTTTGATCCACCTTTCGAGGGTATATGGGCAATAATGGCACATCTGACACCGTTGCCTTTAGATTTAGTGCTTAGGCCACGCGGTGGATTGAGGCCGCTAGCTCATGCAGTAGGGCCAAGTCTAACGAACTGGGCCCGAGAGTCATGGTGGTCTAAAGCCAATATTGTAGCAACAGATTTCTTCCTTGAGACTGATATCGTATCATTAGCAGTAGCAACTAATGTACATAAAGGATATAGTCATAAACATTATTCATTGGTTTAGACATTATGTAAATATATAATTTAAAATAAAAAATAATTTAGTTAATTTATTTCACAGAGTGCTTTTTCGTTCCAACTCATGATAGTTAGTAGGATTCCTAATTAGTCGATGAACAAACTTTATAGTTAAAAAGTTAACAATTGTCTTTTTAAATAACTTTAATACTAACTAAGTTTGTTATTTCGACCGACATATTGTGATAATCTCACACTTTATATAATAAATAAGTCACTAAATTTTTTAAAAATTTGGCTTTAAATATACTTGGTCTAATGTCACAATAAAATTAAATAACTCAGATAATATTCGGGACGTATCCCATCATCACTGAACATATAAACTTTCTTTATGTACACTATGTTATATATATGTATGTTTCGGGCAGTATACCATCATCAGTGTAAATATAAACTTTCTTTATGTACACTATCGTATATGTATGTATGTTTCGGGAAGTATACCATCATCAGTGTAAATATAATCTTTCTTTATGTACACTATGTTATATGTATGTATGTTTCGGGAAGTATACCATCATCAGTGTAAATATAAACTTTCTTTATGTACACTATGTTATATGTATGTATGTTTCGGGAAGTATACCATCATCAGTGTAAATATAAACCTTTATGTACACTATGTTATATGTATGTATGTTTCGGGAAGTATACCATCATCAGTGTAAATATAAACTTTCTTATGTATATGATATATGTATGTATGTTTTGGGAAGTATACCATCATCACTGAACATATAAACTTTCTTTATGTACACTATGTTATAATATGTATGATTCGGGAAGTATACCATCATCAGTGTAAATATAATCTTTCTTTATGTACACTATGTTATATGTAATTTGGGAAGTACATCCATCAGGCGTAAATATAAACTTTCTTTATGTACACTATGTTATATGTATGTTATGTTTCGGGAGTATACCATCATCAGTGTAAATATAAACTTTCTTTATGTACACTATTGTTATATGTATGTATGTTTCGGGAAGTAACCATTATCAGTGTAAATATAAACTTTCTTTATGTACACTATGTTATATGTATGTATGTTTCGGGAAGTATACCATCAGTGTAAATATAAACTTTCTTTATGTAACACTTTGTTATATGTATGTATGTTCGGAAGTATACCATCATCAGTGTAAATATAAACTTTCTTTATGTACCTTTGTTATATGTATGTATGTTTCGGGAAGTATACCATCATCAGTGTAAATATAACTTTCTTTATGTACACTTTGTTATATGTATGTATGTTTCGGGAAGTATTACCATCATCAGTGTAAATATAACTTTCTTTATGTACACTTTGTTATATGTATGTATGTTTCGGGAAGGTATACCATCATCAGTGTAAATATAAACTTTCTTTATGTACACTTGTTATATGTATGTATGTTTCGGGAAGTATACCATCATCAGTGTAAAATAAACCTTTCTTTATGTACACTTTGTTATATGTATGTATGTTTCGGGAAGTATACCATCATCAGTGTAAATATAAACTTTCTTTATGAACACTTTGTTATATGTATGTATGTTTCGGGAAGTATACCATCATCAGTGTAAATATAAACTTTCTTTATGTACACTTTGTTATATGTATGTATGTTTCGGGAAGTATACCATTATCAGTGTAAATATAATCTTTCTTAATGTACACTATGTTATATGTATGTATGTTTCGGGAAGTATACCACATCAGTGTAAATATAATCTTTCTTTATGTGTAATATACCCATCATTTAATATAATCTTTCTTATGAACACTTTTGTATATGTATGTATGTTCGGGAAGTATACCATCATCAGTGTAAATATAAACTTTCTTTATGTACACTATGTATATGTATGTATGTTTGGGAAGTATACCATCATCAGTGTAAATATAATCTTTCTTTATGAACACTTTTTATATGTATGTATGTTTCGGTAAGTATACCATTATCAGTGTAAATATAAACTTTCTTTATGTACACTATGTTATATGTATGTATGTTTCGGGAAGTATACCATCATCAGTGTAAATATAATCTTTCTTTATGAACACTTTGTTATATGTATGTATGTTTAGGAAATATACCATCATCAGTGTAAATAAAATCTTTCTTTATGTACACTAGTTATATGTTATGTATGTTCGGTAAGTATACCATTATCAGTGTAAATATAAACTTTCTTTGTTTGTACCTTTGTTATATGTATGTATGTTTCGGGAAGGTATACCATCATCAGTGTAAATATAAACTTTCTTTATGAACACTTTGTTATATGTATGTATGTTTAGGGAAGTATACCATTATCAGTGTAAATATAATCTTTCTTTATGAACACTTTGTTATATGTATGTATGTTTCGGGAAGGTATACCATTATCAGTGTAAATATAACTTTCTTATGAACCTTTGTTATATGTATGTATGTTTCGGGAAGTATACCATCATCAGTGTAAATATAAACTTTCTTTATGTACACTATGTTATATGTAGTATGTTTCGGGAAGTATACCATTATCAGTGTAAATATAAACTTTCTTTATGAACACTTTGTTATATGTATGTATGGGGAAGTATACCATCATCAGTGTAAATATAAATCTTTCTTTATGTTTGTTTATTGTATGTATGTTTCGGGAAGTATACCATCATCAGTGTAAATATAAACTTTCTTTATGTACACTATGTTATATGTATGTATGTTTCGGGAAGTATACCATCATCAGTGTAAATATAATCTTTCTTTATGAACACTTTGTTATATGTATGTATGTTTAGGGAAGTATACCATCATCAGTGTAAATATAAACTTTCTTTATGTACACTTGTTTTATGTATGTATGTTTCGGGAGTATACCATCATCAGTGTAAATATAAACTTTTTTATGTACACTATGTTATATGTATGTATGTTTCGGGAAGTATACCATTATCATGTAAATATAAACTTTCTTATACACTATATTATGTATGTATGTTTTCGGGAAGTATCCATATCAGTGTAATATAACTTTCTTTATGTACACTATGATATGTATGTATGTTCGGGAAGTATACCATTCAGTGTAAATATAAACTTTCTTTATGACACTATGTTATATGTATGTATGTTTCGGGAAGTCGTAAATATTAAACTTTCTTATGTACACTATATATGTATGTATGTCTCGGACGCGTCTGATTTATAGTGATATTAGACCAAGTACTATTAAAACCAAAGAATTTTATTTATATATCATTTGCTACTACCGTGTTTTGCTAAACAAGTCTCTCGCTCAATTATATTGTGTCAATTGTATTTATGATTAAAAATAATCTGCAATAAATAATAGTTTATTTATTATTAAAACCAAACTTTAAAAAATTATAGTGTTTTATTTATTATATAAAAAAAGTTACTACTAATCAACAAAATTGTCATGTTTTGACTCTTTTTAGCAAATTTTCATTACATAATGACGCTTATGGTATAGCTCGGTTTCGGCTTAGGGCCAAAGGCCCCACTTTATATTTATTTATGTTTATATTTATCAAACAATAATTGTTATTATTAGTGAAAAGAGTTTATTCTCTCTCTATTAAATAGTTAGGTATTTAGTTGCTTTAAACATAAAATTAATATAAATATAAGTATAATATTTATTAATACACAATTGCATGTATTTTGTATATAGGAAATGAACGTATTTTATTTTTATTTTAATTGAAAATTAAAAAAAAAATCATAGATCTGAGTAGTATCATTGTTTCCAGCTAAATTAAAATTTTAAAAACACATTTTTATATAAATACTACAAGAGACAAGAGGCGTGACAAAGTGATTTTCATGAAGAGGACCATGACGTCAGCCATTAAAGAGATTTACATGAATAGACCCATGATGTCAACTGTTAAAGCGACACAAGCATTGGCCCATAATATCAACTGTTAAAGCTTCTTACATGAATGCACCCATTAAGTCACCTGTTTATTTATCTATTCATGGAGTATATAAAGTACAAGTATAGTTATTTATGCAAACAAGGGATGAAAGTAAGTTTTACAGCTCAAGTTAAAGTTTCGTCCTAAGGCAGCGCCGAAGAAGGAAACTTCATTAGCTCACGAGGCCGGTAGGCCGAGGGAGATAAACTAACATTTTGGCTCCCGAGGCTTGACGAAAGAGATAATACAAGAGCGGAAAACTTTCATCCCTTGTTGCATATCTACGACTAGAGAACTAATACTAACAACTATTAATATATTCTTCAGCTTCTTAATTGTTATTGTGTTAGTTGAGTTTATTCTTACCGTGTCAATTACTCTGAGAAGAGAGAATAAAGCCACTATCTTCACATTATTTTATTGTAAGCTGTTTTATTGTAGAATAATGTGTAATACTATATTTGTAATTTAAACATTAGCGTGTGTATATTGTATATTCTAACCGTAGTACCAACATAACACCGAAAAAATCCTAAAAATTTTCTAAAATTCCTAAAAATTTTACTAAAAAAATCTGTCAAGTTGGCAACACTTTCACTTTTCCTCCCTAGGGAGTAAAAGTACATTTACAGTGTGAGATAACAAGACTGTAAGTAGAACTTACAATACAAGGAGTAGATAAAAGATAATTACAGATTTGTTTTTATAAATCAAATCATAAAATTAAAGGAAAAGTTCCTTTGTCATACTTGTTCTTTACTTGATCCCTCCACATGCTTCACCAGTCCTTGTACAAACAAAACCTACGCTACGAAATTCCCTATTCCTCAAACCTGCACCTCCAGCAATGCAGTATACTGTCTAGAATGCAAGCAATGTGATTCTTTCTACATAGGTGAATTCAGATCTTTAAGAAACTTGATAAGGGAAGGATGTCCGTGAAACCAGAGAAAGAAGATGTCGTCTGTCTATAAAACAACGCCATCTAAGAGGCTGCAAAGTTTGTGAGGACAGGAATTGGGATTCTTTGCGGCCCATAAAAAGGTTGGCAAAAGAGGGAGCCATACGGGTGCCCATAGCGGTGCCTTGGATTTAAAGATAGTGAGAATATTCTGAATTGGTAAGTATTGAGCTCAAGTAAGAATTTAATCAATTGAAGGATATAATATATATATATATATATATATATATATATATTATATATATATATATACATACATACATGTGTGTATGTATGTATAAGAGAGATTTTTGTTCCTATAGACGTTTCTATTGGACTCGATAACTTTCGAACGCTTTCTCGGATCGAAATAAAACTTGATACAGAAATCAATTTTGATAATACCCCAAATATTATTGTTATTAAAATATGTGTGACGTTATTAACCTCAAAAATGACCCCACAATCATAAATCTATAAAAGTTGTTCACTTATATACTGCCATGTATGGTTCACAAAAATGCAAAGTGACATTTTATTATCAGAATTATTTATGGTATTATTGATTGACAAATATAACGTAATGTAAACATATCACGTTTTTATTTTTCCTCATTTGTACCTTTCCTCGAATGTATGCCTTCATGATAATAATAAGTATAGTAAGTTTTATTCCTATTATAAGACAAAAAACTTTATAGGGACCTCTATTTTGAATATTCAAGCTTTTGAGGAGGATTAGGTCTTAATTAATAAAAAAAAAACTAATTTTGCTATGTTAAGCCTTGAAAAAGATAAAATTATATTGAAAGCTCGGCAAAATTAGTTTTTTTTATTAATTTGGACCTATTCCTCCTTAAAAGCTTGAATATTCCTATTATATTAATATATGTACTGTTTACTCACTCAGGTAGGTACTATTGGACGAAGTCAATAACTCGTTGGGTGACCACTGAGAATAAAGTGAGTGTTTTTACTGTTTGATAAGAGGAGTAAATCGGAAGTTGTAAGGATGACTGTGAATCTAATGAAGAGATGAAATGAGCCGAGAAATCCAGCACCCGATTTTTCGATCATGTGACTGCATTAATATGTGTATCATGGTATCATCAAACCGGCCTTGGGAGCAACTTGTAGTGCAGTAGCATTAATTTTTTGACTTTAATTTTCAACATGTAAATACAATTCTGGCGAAAAAGTCCGCAAGCTCGGTGAATTTCATTTAGAATTCTAGCTTTCTCAACAATCCAGTTTTTCTCAAGTTATCGATAAATGCTTTCTAGTCATAACAGTAACACTTTTAATTATTTGTCTATTTCCTTGTTCGTGTTCTCCCCAAAGATGATTGTTGTACCAAATTTAGTCAAACTCCGAAGTTAGACTCCACATATCCCGTTAGCGAATTCATTCCAAAGGGAATCCGCTAAAATGATGCAATCCATCAACGGATTGCTTATTGTTAAGGTACACTAGAGTAACCAATCATAGTTTATTGATTGGTAGTTCAGTTAACCTACATCGTATGTAGTTTACCTACATCGTAGTTCAGTTAACAGTGGGGAGCCACCCTCTTCTCCTCAAAAAAATAATTTGCAGTTGCATTATTAATTTCTAAGTAGATCTAAAGTAGTACGAAGTATCTTCTATATTCTGGTATTATTGATTGACATATACAACGTAATGTAAACATACCATGTTTTTCGATCCTCATTTATGTTTTGAAGTATTTTATATTGGACAAAGGTATTTTCTATTTGGTGTGCCTATAATAAGCTGGTAGTTTTATTTTGATACTAAGCAGAGTAGTGCAACAGGTTGTAAGTATGATATATTATTGAACAATCAAATTAATTTAGTTCAATATATATATATATATATATATATATATATATATATATATATATATATAATATATATATATATATATATATATATAATATGTATGTATATGTTAAATATATATATATATATATATATATATATATATATATATATTATATATATAACGAGCGAAGCGAGCCTTAATTTATATTAAGAATTATTACTGCACGCAATGTAGCTTACAATCATTATTATTAATATACCTAATCTAGTGAATGAACGAACTCATTTTTATTTGTTTTATTAATACATGCGCCTCTTTTTTATGCGCAGTAATGACAGATGCTATCTAGCGAGCGAAGCGAGCTTTTATGCTATATTCAGTATTATTACTAAGCGAGCCTTGAAATAAACTATGCAACTTAGCGTGCGAGGCGAGCCCACTTTTAATTTTGGCATTTAAATTTTAGAATACCAGCGAACGAATGTTATCAAGGTAGTCAAACGAGTCCGTTTTAAAATATGTTTTATTTGATGTATTCTTCTGACAGAGTTCTTGATGCAACGCATTACTAGTTTAGAAAATAGTGCTCTATAATGATTTGTAGTATTTTTAATATCTTTTTTTCTCTTAATTTTTGCCCTTGTCAACAAAATTTCTAATTGGGGAGTTTCTAATTTTTGTTGACCACAAATTTTTGTTTATTCCCTACTTCGAATTTACTACAAACTGTGAAAACAATTATTGTTTATAATTTAATAACAAAATAGGAAGGAAATAAGCCCTTGTCAACAAAAATGAGAAATTCGCCTTGCCCTAGAGATAGTAGTGAGAGGGAGTATAGATCTGCCCCCCTCTACTGAATGAAAAACTCCAAGGTACTATGTGGCACGGGCTGGCTTACATACCCTGCGTCTCTCCCGCCAGTATAAGCTACACTCCCCGCACTCACCGCGTTACTTGCCTCCTTGAGTTACTGAGCACGGTCTTTTTGTTACCAAACAAAAGTTCTTATTCGAGTGAAACGAAACGAGTGTTCTAAATTACAGCACAAGATAATCAAAACAAAGAAGAACGTCAGATTAATTTACATCAATCAGCTAACTAAGGTATTTATAATATTACCTATTTCTCCCTTACTATAATGATGTAGTATAAATTTAAAGGGTATATCATGTAAGACCTAGCTAACTTTGCCATTTCAGGCTCTTTTCATAATTATTTTTCTCTAATACAAACTTACTAAAAATGCGTGAGTAATTGTCATACATGAACATCATTATTACATAAATTAGCTGCACAATGAGACAAAATAAAATTTGATGAAAGAAGGTGATAGAATATAGATTAAGAGAAGATAAGAAAGAGGGAACAAGTATTAATCAAAAAGTAAGGATACGATAAGTTATTAATTTAATTTTCATAAACATAAAAACGAAAGTGCGCGTAAAACTTGTGTACAAATGTAAGAATAAGATAAATTATTAATTTAATTTTCTTAAAAATAAAAATTAAAGAGCACGTTATGACTTGTGTACAAAAAGTAGGTATAAGAAAAATTATTAATTTAATTTTCTTAAAAATAAAAACTTAAAGGCATGCTATGACTTGTGTAAAAAAGTGAGGATAAAATAAATTATTAATTAAATTTTTGTAAAACTAAAAATTAAAGATGACGTTATGACCTGTGTACAAAAAGTAAGGATAAGATAAATTATTAATTTAATTTGCGTAAATATAATAATTAAAGACTATGTTATTAATTGAGTGAACAAAATACTTTTCCTACATACTCATAATATTAAGTGAGAAAAAGTGTAAACATTCATGATTATTTGTATTTTCAATGATTAAATTTTATTTTTAATATTATTGGTTCAATACAAGCCAAGTAAATAAACTGGAGAAGACAATGGTAGATACTAGTATGAATATAATAGTAGAGTAAATTTTTATAACTTTAGAGCTTTTGCACTGTTATGAATTGTAATAACAATTATTGAATTAATGAATACTTCAATCCTTATTTATTAAAATGTATTAAAAATAAATTGACGAAGAGATTTCGTCCAGGGATCCTGAGCTTCTTCAGTTCTTAAAAATGACAAAAATGAGAAAATTTTAAAACCAATAAAATTTTAAATACATTTTAATAAAAAAGGACTGAAGTCTTCATTAATTTAATTGATAGTAGAGTAAAATTGCATTGATTACTATTACATTATCATGAGTAGTAATAATTTAATTTTGATACAATAATAGTGACGATGTAGCTGTAGCAGTGTTTAACTTGGATAAATTTAGTCTAAGCGCAAGATATATTTTTGCTTTTCTACCTATAAAGCAGCAAAATATTTTTATGCCTAAAGAGGGAATTCTTGTTCTATGATTAACAGCTTGTTTTATCTAGTCTTGGCTGCAAAATAACTAATCACTTTATTATTTATAAAAACCCAAGAAGTATTTCGGTGATCTGTCTAAATTACCAGGGACAGTCATGGAAATATTCCCTGCATTAGGAGATTAAAGTTTCCTTAGGAATACATTTCGTAATGTTGAAATGGTTATTTTATCTTAAAAGTAACCTAAATTTCTCTGATGGGTTGTGTTGTGTTTGGGAATATAGTTTATTCAAAATGACCCACATTATTTAATGTTAACCACATTCTCTTAAATTATAAAAACTTTAAATTAATTCAGATTATTTGAAGTTTTCATAATTTAAAATATTGATTCGACTAGTCATTAAAGAGAATTTAAAATTAAGAGTTACAATTAAATATATAGCAAACCTCTTCTTTTGAGAATATTAAAATATAATAATAATGATAATATTAAATAGGAATAATTGCATATATTCATTTCATACACTATTTTCTTAAATTAAAATTAAAATTTTTCGAAAAATAAGTAGTTTAATGGCAAAGTGCTCTCAACCTCATGTCCAAGAGCCGGACTTAAAAAAATGTGACTTATTTTGTACTTTAAACCATTTTTTTCTGAAAATATACCTTAAATTATGATGAAAAAACATAGTCTAGTCAGAGTGGAGCCCTTCATATGATTGCACATGCTCAAAATTGTATAAAATAGCACAAATTTCAGTTTTCTTGACGCAAGTGGTTCCCTGTGGGTCGCGTGCAAAATATGAATAGAACATTTTTAAAGCTGATAAAATGCTCAATCATCAAAATCAGATAACTGCATCCAAAGTTATGCGGCTCTTTCAAAAAACACTAAAAAATGGTTAATTTATCCAATCAGCGAATTTCTTTGAAAAAATATTGCCTTTTTTTGGCCATTTAACAAATGTCATATTTTTAGTTGTAGTTATCCGATTTCGAAAAAAAACACTCGTTCTGTACGAAATTTTATGAGCTTTATAAAATGTTCTCTTCATGTTTTGCTCACGACTCACAGGGAACTACTTATAGCAAGAAATTTGAAATTTTCGCGATTTTCTAATATTTTGAGCGAGCGCATTCATATGAAGGGGTTCTCTCTGGATAAGCGGACTATACTTTTCCTTCATAATTTAAGGTATATTTTCAGAAAAATTTGGTTTGAAGTATAGAACAAAAAGAGTCACATTTTTTAGGCCTGGCTCTTGGACTATTAGGCCATTATATTAGTAAGAAATCCAGAATACCATTTTCTTTTACGAGATGGTAGCTACGCGGTTAGTCGAGAAAAATAAAAAAAAATTAAAAAAGTATTATAAAGTATTAACCCCGCTCTCCTAGCTAGAGTTGATAAATAATTGTGTGCAACTCGGCGAAAATTAAATCATTACAGATAAGTAGAATTTTCCTCATCAGATTGAAAATTTCCTAACTTAGCCAATGCAGGTAAATTTTTGAACCACCTTCCCTTGTAGCTTTGATCATTAAAATTTCATTTTCCTACCTGACAGAAAGTGGAAACTAGTTATAAATATAGCTGAAATAAATAACTAATAACCGAAAAAGTAAATTGCCGATGCATGATTTTTTGTACCTAACTTTAACTCCGCAAACGTTCAAATTTCGCATAATATAGTAGAGTAGATTTAGGTATATATTGTGCTAAATAGAGCATAATAATATATACTACGATATTTAATGACATATTTTTTGTGTAATTTAATAGATAATTTTAATTCCTTATATTATTTAGAATATATTTATGTACTTAAGAAATGTATACCTAAAATATTTAACTAATATAACAAAATATTTATTAATGTTTATTAAGCGATAGACAATCTACTTAAAACACAGTGTGTTCGCGCATACGTAATTAGGATTACATTTTCTCGTATTTAGTTCTATTTAGCTCACAAGAATATTACATCTCATCAGCAACTCACGTTATAAATATGAATCGCATTTGTAGGTAGTGCATGTGTTTGCTTCAAAGATGAAGGTAATTTACTTCTAAGCTGACAGAGTAGTCCCTGAAGAGGCAAATTATAAAACATTATTATGTTATCACGTTTATTAATAACACTAAAACATCTTGGTATATTTTTCAAGTCAATCAAACCGGACATCACCATCAAATTAGTCCACTGAAAACTGAATTACGTCACACTTAATAAATAATCTCCTCGCAAATAATGTAGATGTTTCAACCTCAACAGGTGTCTCCAATTTATTCATACAGGTATACCATACCTAATAACTGTAGATATATCACATTCAACAGGTAACTTCACTCCATGGATACAAGCATACCACATTAGGAAATCTCTCCACCAAATGTTGATATATTAGACCCAGTAGATCACTCTACTATATGTAAAGAGGTATATTATACTCAATTAATGTTTTTATGCGGACGCAGGTTAATTATACTTATCCAGTTTCTTTACAAAGCGATAATTTGTTACAATTAAAAAAATCTCTCCGCAATATCATGAAATTGCACTTAAATAACCGAAAATATGGAGCCAATTTTAAATATATTTAATAATTAATCAGTAATTCTAAAAATTACTGATATAAACTAACAACTAAGCTAGATTTTGAAATTCGCTTGGTTGGTTCCAATTTAAGAGTTTGAATTTTGGCAAGTGTGGTCCGAATTAGTTTTCTTTTTGGGGACAAAATGTTACTTAAATTTATGAAAGAAGATTTTGCCGACTTTTTTTTCTTTTACTCATAGTGAAAAAGTATAAAAAAGTGTTACCGAGAGAATATCTAGACCTAAATATTTACTATAGTACGATACACGGCTAAAATAAGTTGACAACTCTGGAAAATAATGCGAGGGAGCCAATAAGGATGGTCCCAGGTGTTAAACCATTCCCTTAACTTAAAATCAAGCCAACCTTATTGGTTCCTCAAAACTATTCCCTTAACTTCAAATCAGGCCAACCTTATTGTGGCCTCAACTACAAATCAGCCCCATTGGTTCTTCAAAACTATTCCCTTAACTTCAAATCAGGCCAACCTTATTGGTTCCTCAAAACTATTTTCCCGCGCTGTCAACTGGTTATAGCCGTGTGTCGTACTATAACTAATAATACTAGACTAAAATGTTCATTTGCAATTTGAATCTAAAAGAATCAATTTAAGGAAAGATATTTTTAGCGATTTTTTAACAAAAGCTTATAAGGTTGGTGTCATGGAGGTGGAAGATAGTTTTAAGGAGAGGATTCACTGATCAAGAATATATATGAATGTATATTATAGATTTAGTTCCTAGAAGTTTCTATGACACATGATATCAATCGATCGTTTTCCGGACCTGAATGAACCTAAGTGCAAAAAGCAACCTCATTAATATTTAAGACCCATTCTTTTTTATATCATTTGATACTACCGAGTTTTGCAAAACATGAATAGTTGACACAATATAACTGTGCGAGAGACACCTAGGAAATGTAACAAGCAAAATGAAATGCTACATCTGGGAACTGTTCCATCATTCGACATTCGTCATCATTGATGGCTCGACATAATGTCATGTCCCACTCTGTTTCGTTACGTCTAACTCATCAGGGCGCCGACAGAGCCTGAACTCACTCTAACCTTCAATTAGTTCCGAAGAATATAATGTGAAGTACTTACCAGAGACGAGCGGTGCTCTCTTACCGCCATCATGCATGACAAGCAAAACGTATATCATTTGATACTACCGAGTTTTGCAAAACATGAATAGTTGACACAATATAATTGTGCGAGAGACACCTAGGAAATGTAACAAGCAAAATGCAATGCTACATCTGGGAACTGTTCCATCATTCGACATTCGTCATCATTGATGGCTCGACATAATGTCATGTCCCACTCTGTTTAGTACTCGTCTCTGGTAAGTACTTTACATTATATTCTTCGGAATTAATTGAATGTCAGAGTGAGTTCAGGCTCTGTCGGCGCCCTGATGAGTTAGACGTAACGAAACAGAGTGGGACATGACATTATGTCGAGCCATCAATGATGACGAATGTCGACTGATGGAACAGTTCCCAGATGTAGCATTGCATTTTGCTTGTTACATTTCCTAGGTGTCTCTCGCACAATTATATTGTGTCATTCTTTTTTAAATGAGTATGATTCAGCAAAAATTTAAATGAATTACAAAACCCAGTAAAGTAGCTTGGTCAGTCTGGAATTTAATGCACATATACTGCTAAATATACTTAACACATTTACGAAGTTAAATGTTATTAAGAGCAATATTTCTGATTTTATCGATTTACTGTAAACATTATGTACGTTATTATTACATTTTAAGGGTCCATGCTCTGCGATTTTAATTTTTTTTTATAAAAATTAGTCTTAAAAATTAAACGTTTATAACATACCATGTTTTTCAAATAATACATTTAGAAATCCACTTAAGTCCTGGCAACATGCCTCTTAAATAATCTAGTAATATCACAAACTGCAACATGACAACGACCGTTTGGCTGCGTTGAGGCCGCATCAAACAAGAGACCAAAGGCCTTTTGTGTGATACATCAGAGGTATATAAAAGTTTCCATTACTCATTCAAAGCACGCGTATCCTTAAAATGCCCCAAATATGTTTTTTTGTTTGTGCCTTCGTCAAGAGTTGAAATTCAGTTCTCATTAAATCAGCTTTTGAAAAACATTAATAGTACAAAAAATAAGTAAACTTTGTTTCTGATCAATGAAAATATTAAAAAAGATCAGTATAGAGTATTATTTTGATAAATTACTATTACTACATAAAGATATATAAACGGGTCTTGAAATTTGTTCGACAATTGAATACGAAAACAGTTTTGATTGAATTTATCGGTTGACATATATACGTTTCAAACGACTGAGATGAGAGACTGTTTAATTCCATCAAATTAGGGAAACCCGATCATGAGTCGTCTTTACATTTCTCAGAACTTTTCACCAGTAGGAACTCAGGTATATCAAATTCTCGGACTCGGCATGAACCCGTCTAAGTCCGCTTCATAAATAACTGTCGTATAAGGCGCCCGTCCAATTATGTCTGAAACACTTCAATAATAATAACATTCGACACAAGTCACTTTAATGAACTTAGTAAGTACTTATAGAAAGGTTATAACATTTTTTTAATAGTTTATAATTAATAAGAAAGAATCTTAGAAAGTAAAGTTTTTCCAAACACAACATACCTTTAAGATTTTTCTAGAGAAAACTATAAAAGAAAGTACTAAACTTACACTTATAAAATATATAAAATAACACATCATAATAATTATACTAATGACCATATATATTATATATATATATATATATATATATATATATATATATATATATATATATATATATATATATATATATATATATGTATGTATATAACATACATACATATATATTGTATCATAATAATAAACAAAACATATCATTAGGACCTTTCATTAAATTAAATTTTTAACAGTTTCATAATAACCAATTATAATGGCCATTAATTGAGTTTTAATATTTTTGTAATGTATTGTTAGAGAAATCAAGTAAAGAACTTTTGGATTTCATATTAATAATACCTGCAAACATTTTATTATTATCCAGCTTAGTAGAAATAATTTATGAATAAATAAATGATTTAATTTAAGAATGAGATAAGAACTTTTACAAGTTCTGTAAATTTTTATGTTTTAATAAAGCATTCTTATTCTTATTCTTAATTTAATTTATTCTTCCAAAAATGATGAAAATCATAAATAGTAAAAAGTTAAACAAGGGCTTCATCATGAGTTTGTGTTCTAACTTAAAACTTCTAACTTAAGTCTAAGTAACTCTTATTCTACGTAGGATACAAGATTTTGTGTCCCCCATAGACATTTAAAATACTGTAGGGCTGAATGCTTAGTAGCATTAGAATCGCAACAGTCCATCCATTATTTATTGATAATCAGCAAGTGTGCAATTCATTTACAACATATATCTCATTTATTTAAAACAAAACATAATCAAACATTGCACAGTTTAACTTATTAGTCAGTTCAGTTTTGTAGAGCATTGTGTTTCTATCCATGATGTCCTTCGTCCCTAAAGATGCCTCCCAATGGTCGTGATCTACATTGACGCGGTCACCACCGGAAGATCTTAATCCTCAAAACATAATCGAAAAAATTAAGTGTCACGGACAGGATTTTATCCTACTATCTTACTCTCTATTGATTTAAATACTTCTTAAACAATCGAAATGGCTATCTTTAAAAGAAGGTTCAATAATATTACATTGTCTATCTTACTCTCTATTAATTTAAAAACTGCTTAAACAACCCAAACTGTTATTCTTAATCAAATCACCTTTTCAATCAACATGTTTACATGGCATTATGTTAAACATAACTTTACCATGGCCTACTCTGATATGTACAATATCAAGGTTTAGAAGCATTATCACTGTTTAGCTACCATTATATGACTTCATACCTATACATTTTAACTTATCAAAATATGTTAGTTTAAATTTATAACTAGGTTTAAAAAAAATGGGGAAAGGGGTACTTCAGAACTTTTCCTCACCACATCAGATTCGCTTCGCTTGTTCTCATGGGCGTAGCCAGGAGGGGGGGGTGAGGGCAGAGGATTTTTTTAAATTTTTTAAATCTTAAAAAATTTATAATTTTATAAAATTATAAAATTTTATAATTTTTATTTATAATAATATAGAGCATAAGGGTAACATTGATCTTAAAAAGTTATTATTATTTTTTTTTAGTTCGACATATCTTTTTATTTAAGCCGCCTCCGTGGCCGAGGTCGTTAAGGCGTTAGTTTTTACACAGACCTTTGACACCCACAGAGGTCTGGGGTTCGCATCCCAGGTTACGCTCTCAGTTTATAGAAGATTATTGTTTAGATAAATTATCGCCAACTTTAGAACTCACTTTGAGCGTAACGGTTGCTACTGAAATATTGTACTTATTATTTGATCGTTTTAATTAGCGAGGTGGTCAGGTTACTTTTTTCATGTTTCAAAATTTAACCTATAGGGCCCTCTAGAAATAATATCTCTACGCAACCACGACCCTAACCTTATAATCTACTTTTTCTTTAAAAATTTGCTGACATAAGCTCGTGAATTTACAATTATTAAAACATTACGCAGCAAATAATATTATTTATTATATATAATATAAAATAAAATAATTCTTTTAGGACCTAAAAGAATTTTATGATAACATAATAACTATAAAATAATTAATAAATTATAAGAATTTAGATTTAAAGTGTAAGTTATAATATACAAGACAATATTATTGTCCTGTAAAAATGTATATGACATATCCTATTCCTAACCATGTTAGGCTAATGGAGAAATAAAGATTTATTTATTTTATTTTATTTATTAAATAGGTGTAACATCTAATCTTGCAACTTAAATTATTTTAGTAAAAATATTAGTAATTTTTTTAAAGCATAAAAAAAACAGTTAATTAGTTTTTAAGCAAGTTATATTTTATTTTATTCACTGTTTTCTAATTTATTAAATACATTAAAACAAATTCATTATAACAAATTATATAACATACCAAACTTTGATTTTAAATCATGATAAATAATTTCCAATTAGTTATCGGTTTAAATTTTAAGTTGAAAAACGTTTGATAAGATATTACCCTAGCTGAAAACTGATAATTTTATTTGCAAGGACAAGAAAAATTCAGAACAAATAAAACACTATTGTCAGTATGACAGTTTTACTATGAAATTCTTTATAATGACGTCAATTTAAGTAATTATCGTAATTATTTCTTTGTATTATATATTTATTATATATATATATATATATATATATATATATATTATATATATATATATATATATATTATATATATTATATATATATATATATATATATTATATATATATATATATATATATATAATATATATATATATATATATATATATATATATATATATATATATATATTATATATATATATATATATAATATATATAATATATATATATATATATATATATATATATATATATATATAATACTCTGAATTAGTTTAGTTTTCTTAAAAACTTATAATGGCTTCTAATAATATTCAGCGTATTTAAGTTTAAATTTTATGCGGTAAATCGTCATGATTTTGATAAATGTAAACAAACTTTTTCATATAATTTTTGGTGTTGCACCTAATAATATTATATACGTTCACCAATAACTTAAAAACTAAATGTATAATAGGTATGGAATTGTTACTACTAATTCATTATAAGTCTTGCTGTCAGAAGATGTGTCTACTGTCAAATAGCAGTTATAGAAAATTAATATTTATTGGCCGATAACATTTTAAAATTTAAAATTCAATATTTTAATATTGACCTACGCCACTCTGTGACCGCTTCACATGGTGTTGTTCATTGTAAGTTGGTCATATTACTGGTTTATATAAGTGGCATACTGCCACGATATGAGCGAATTTTCAAATGTATTAGTGAAAAAACTAGATTTGTTTATATGTCAATTAATGACATAATGTTTTGTTTACATATATATGTCAATCAATAAAACCGGAATTAATGCTGATAATACAATGACAATTTGTATGTTTGAGAAGCATTTATAGTAGTATTTATGTAAAAAAATCAGACCAATCTAAACACGGTATGATGATTTGTGATTTTTTGAAATGTTTGTGGGGTCATTTTTGTACGTTATTCACGTCACAAATATTTCATAAACAATAGGGCTCGGAACATTATCAAGATTGTTTTTTGTACCAAGTTTCATTTCGATCCAAGAATTCAAAAGTTATCGTGACCCATATAGAAACGTCTAGGACGCAAAAATCTCGTACATACATACATTTTTTTGAACAAAAAATCCTTTTTTTAATAAATATTTTCAAATAATCATTTTAATATCTACTTATGAACTAGAATATGCATTTAATACAAAAAATTTCTTACATATTTGTAACTTGAGGTGCCACTTAGCCCATCTCTTTAATTGTGAGATTGTAATATAAGCGGGAATTTCGTTCTAGAACGAGACACTTACTTTTAATTTATAGTTACAAAGTGTCCCCCCATGTCACTCTATATTTAATTGAGTCTTAACTCTCGTAAAAGAAGTTATGTTTCGTATATTTGATAGCTAGAACTTCTTTTGTACCAGGTACTTCTGATAGCATTACATCCTATGTACGGTTGACTAGAGCACGTCATTAGCTTGGTCACTAACCTGAGAAATTATACCCTCATAACTTGTTCCTTTCTTTTTTTTAAAAAAAAAATGTAAAGGTAGATCTTGAACTCACTCGTCGGTTGCCAGGTATAATTAGTTTTAAATGACCAATGGCCTCTTGTCTTAAGCATGATTTACAGCATGGATATTCGCTTACACGAAAAGGGTTTATTCTTCATTTATGAAACAGACGATAGAAAAATTACTAGGGTTAATATTAGCGAATTTTCCATCATGAAAATGACGCTTATGAGGTTGTTCGGATGACAAAAGTTGTGGGGGGGGATTCAGATTGGCTTTCAGATACCAAAAATGTTTGTCCAAAAAAATTTAGAAGAAAGCGGTGGAGAGGGAACAATAATCTTTATTGTAACATGTTCTATAACTGCATCTTTTTATGATTTTTTCTCTTTCATTCTCTGTTATCATAAAAATGATTCATTATCGAACATGGCCTATCTTATTACAATGAGAGACATGAAACATTTTTTGGGACTCTCAGGGGCTCTGTGTAACCTTATTGAAACCTCTTTAAAGAGTGAGTTGAGGTTAAAATAAATTAATTGTTTTCGGCTTCCCATACATTGTTTGAATTTTGATTTGTATTTTAAGGGTTCTTCTATATAAGTTACTGTAATTTTGTACTAATTATTTATTTATATTAATATACGAAGCTAGTCAGGTTATATTTTCAGTGTTTCAAAATTTAACCAATAGTAATATATCTCTATGTTATCAAATACATCTCAATTATAATAGAAAATTTATTTATAATAGCTGAGTTTTTTTTCTAGTTTAACATTTTTGCTACCGTAAAATTGTTTTTCTTTAAATTTTCTACTCAACACTTAATGCTCCATTTACTTCAATATTTAAATTACTTTCATTCGTTTTGTGATTTTTATTTTTCGTCCAGTTTATCCATCAATGATTTAAACACTTTTTCGGATTAGTCACTCTTCTTTTTGGATTTCACTAAATGAATAAATAAAAAAACAAAAGAATTACTCAGTTTAGTTGGTCAATTGAAGCATGGTTCCCTGCGCTTGTTTAAAGCTGGAGGCCTGGGGGCGTCTCATCTCGCTTCTCTTCCTTGCTCGATATGCCTGTCATGCTTTTACAGTTTTTGTAATCTTAGATTTTTTGAATGTTAATATAGGTTGGTACTACTGTAGAAAAATCAGATATTTTAGTAACTTTAGTAACTACTACCGATCTATTAGTAGAACTGATTCTGTGGCTCTTTGGCGCAATAGTTCTATTACCGAAGTTGCAGAACCGAATCGGTTGTACTAATAAAGTAGTAGTGCTACCGAATTAGTAGTACTACCAAAGCACTAGTTCCTCGGTAGCACTACAACTTTAGTAGTACTACTAATTCAGTAGCACTAGTACTTCGGTAGTACTACTACTTTGGTAGCACTTCTACTTTGGTTGTACTACTAATTCGGAGCGGCAACTTCGGTAGTAGAACTATTGCGTTAAGGAGCCACAAATTATATATATATATAGTCAATAAAATTTTACAGATTTGTTTACTATCTATAACAAAACATACATGGCATTGCTAAATCTACTATGTAGTACCTTTTGAGAAAACTAAGTTTTAAGGCTACTAATGCATATTTTATAAGTTTTTCTTTATTTGGAAAATGAGGGGGTAAAACCAGTACTTCAATTTCTCTACCAGCTAATCACACAATATAAGAGTAATAATTTAATAGGCCTTCAAAGAATGTTAAATGCTTATTATTACATCTTACATGAAATACTTTAAAAATTACATCAATTAATTTATTGGTTGATTTGCTTCCTATTTTAACAGATAGATAAGACCGTTAGAAAGGTTCTTTCCTGTACATTTTATAAGTGAGGGGATCTGAGGAACGTTGCTGGGTTTAATTGTGATAAATGATACCTACTTGCCAAAGTGATATAAATAGATGTAGCAATAGGTAGATCAAATGCACCTACCTATCAATAGTGCTATTCAGTACAAATAATTGATATTAATTCCAAATAAATAATCTACGAGCCTCATAGTAACTACAATTAATCCTAAGAGGTTATACATCACACAAGATAATATAATAAAAGTAAAAGCGTTAATGAACTTTAGTTTCTTTACACTCAAAAATAATAAGCCTTGCTGGCTTAAACATGCTGGCCACATTGTTAAATAAACATGCTGGCCACATTGTTAAATAAACATGCTGGCCACATTGTTAAATAAGCATTGTTAAATAAACATGCTGGCCACATTGTTAAATAAACATGCTGGCCACATTGTTAAATAAACATGCTGGCCACATTGTTAAATAAACATGCTGGCCACATTGTAAATAAACATGCTGGCCACATTGTTAAATAAGCATTGTTAATAAACATGCTGTTGTTAAATAAACATTGTTAAATAAACATCATGCTGGCCACATTGCACATTGTTAATAAACATGCTGGCCACATTGTTAAATAAACATGCTGGCCACATTGTTAAATAAGCATTGTTAAATAAACATGCTGGCCACATTGTTAAATAAACATGCTGGCCACATTGTTTTCCTGTATTAGGTTGTTGTATAACTAGTCATGGTAGCAAATAGGTACAATATTTGCGAATTTCAAAATTTATTAGTCAAAAGTATGGTTTGTTTACATACAATTATATATGTCAAACGAGATACGATAAATTACTAATATTTTTTTTTACTTCAAAATAATGTGCTTAAAATGTTGTATATGCACGAGTATATTAAGTTTTTGTCCGATTTATAAAGTTTTCGATTTTTATTGATTAAACTTTTCAATAAATAAAATGATAAATAACAACTTTTTAATAAAATAAAAGTTTTTAATAAATAAAATTTAATTTATTAAATTTTTATACTGAGTCATTGTTGTGCATTAATGAAGATTTATGAAAATATTATATAAACAATGATTTTCGTTAAGTTTTATTCCGATCCGAAAAAGCGTTCGAGCGTTACCGTGAGCTAAAAAACGTCTAGGAAACCATACATACATACATGCACACACACACACACACACACACACACACACACACACACACATCATAATTTTGTCGTAATATATATCTAGATTAACATTTGCAGGGTTAGAATCTTTGGAGGGTTTACATCTAATGGAAGAATGACGACTATTGACACATAGGGAGCAATTGAAATCTAAACGGATCAATCCTTCTGTGTATCATTCAATAGAACTCGAGTGTTGAATCAACATTTTTGAAGAAGATTTCAGACCCCAGTATTGTGATTCCTATCTTTCACACAAGGAACTGAATATAGAACATCTTTTGTTTTAATCGACAATTTCCTCGACATCCCGATGCGTTTGATCCAGAATGCGTTTCTAAACGAGTCTAATGCCCTGCTCTTAATGTAACTTATTATGTATTCATCCTGTGCCTCCTTTAGTTACAGTATCACTATGAATTGCATCCTGCTTAACAGAAACTATCAACAGAAAAACAAACAAGATAAACCTGTAATTTAATACGCTTCAGAGTTAGAATATTGTAGCGGAACATAATAAAACTTGTTTGTGTTATCGGATTTGCTTCGCTCGCCCTCACCGCATTGGACTTGCTTAACTCATTAGCTAAACGTATAAAATCCTCAATTTATAGTTGAAACACGAATAATCAGTATAAATCCCTGCGTAAACTATCCAGTTACAGACACCACTCAATGATTAGATTACATACATACACACACACATATGATAATTTTTTTTCTTTAAAAATTCGCATAAAGAGACTTAGGGCCACTTGACTGCACCGCGGGCACGGTGCTTTGCGCCTCGTCTGCTACCCGGCGTCGACGCTTCGCGACCACATTATTGTTGTCCTATATCATTTTTTTATATTGCTAGTTTATATAAGTGCCATACTGCCAAGATATAAGCGAATTTTTACATACATTAGGTCAAAACAAGAAGCCTTCAACCCGTTAACCGCATCGCGCCTCTGCCGCTACGCGTCATCGGCGTTAGAAGCATTTTTGCTGACACCGCCTTCCTGTGGCCGCTTACATGGTTGTTGTACTTTATCAGTTCATCATATTACAGGGTTATATAAGTAGCTTACTGCTACGATATAGGGCGAATTTTCAATTTAATTAATAAAAATACGTGATTTGTTTAAATTATGTCAATCAATGACATAATGTTTTGTTTGGTATAAAATGAAATATATTTGACTAAAGTATCATTAATAAAACAATTTCACAAATAAATCATTAGGATGAGTTTATGTGAGTTGAGACTTGTCCAACTCATCTAGCCATAAAAAACTCTTGTTTTAATAATAGAGAGTTAAGAAGTAAACTGAGTAAATAATTAATAAATAAAAACCATGCAGATGAGAAGTAAAATATGTTTCACATAAATTAATATTAATTTAAATTTAAATTAGTATTAACATTTATAATAAATAAATAATTCTTAAAATTGATTACATACAAATATAACACAACAAAATGTGATTTGATAAATAACAAGATATTTATATGTCAATCATAAAAAAAACCAGAACTAATAGCAATAATACAGTGAAATTTCATCAATATATATATATATATATATATATTATATATATATATATATATATATATATATATATATATATATATATACCTCCCCCCACTCTTTCCTCCATGACCCATGACCCCAACCTCATAAGCTCATTTTGTCTTTGAAAATTTGCTGAAACGTAATTTGATAAAAACTGAATTAATGCTGATAATGAGATGAAGCTTGCGACACATATTTTATACATGGCTACATCCGTGCCAAATCCCAAATTCCGCGTTTTATTATTTTTTCGAAATTTTGGCTGTGTCATTATTGTGGGTAAATGACGTCGTAACAAGATTATTTTCTAATAGCCTAACTACACCTATAGACTAAATTTTGTAAAAAATTTAAACTCTCTCGCATTATTACACACACCTTACATATCCAGAAAAGTTAAAATATATTCAGAAGAGTGCACTAGGATACATGACAATAATTTATAGTTATATTTAAAGGTTTGCCAAATACATTCACAAAACTGTATTTTAAAAATATAAATTTATAGGATATTTATGTGCTGAAAAGTAGATTTTTGATAAGGTGTCACATTTATTATCTTTACAATTATTTCATGTTCTATTGTGGGAGATAGAAAATCATTATTTTCCGTGCATAATCCACTTTATTAACATTTTCTGGATAATTTCATCCGGAATAAACAAACCTTTACGCTTCATATTAGTTTATATACTCCATGATACATTGTAATTAAACGCATGATATAATATGCACTTATTTATAATGCTCTTTTAATTAGAATCTTAGAATTAATTTTTCAAAGATTTATTATTCTAAAGAAATATTCATCAAAGCTAAAATCGCATTAAATTAACATTTTGTTTTTATTGCATGTTAGTGGGGACATGTCAAAACTAATATGTTGAAATTAGAAAAAAATGGATTTTAAAATCAAAATTTAACACGACCACCCACCCACAAAAACCAATATAACATGGTATAATATTGTATTTTTATATTCAACAACCCCATTTAATATCATTAATATTGTACTAGTTCCAAGTGCTCTCGTCCCAAAAAATGTGTCAAAAAAATAAACAAAAGTAATCTGCGTTTATATTATTATTTGATACTACCGTGTTTTGCAAAGCATGAATGGTTGACATAAAGAAATTGTGCAAGATGCACCAAGAAATGTAACAAGCAAACATTTTCCATATGTGAGATAGCATTTTTCCATATTAAATATTAGTGAAATATTTAACTTCTCTCAAAGTTGAAATCGCGTTAAAGTATCATTTTATTTTTATGGCATGTTAATGGGGACATGATGCTACTAATGTAACTGAACTTGTCGCGTAGAACATAGAAAATCATTTTTCCATGTAACAAAAGTTTTCATCTTTCTTGCATAGAACATGTTGTGTTCTACGTCCTGTGCAATCTAAAAATTATAATCCAAAATACCATTGTTGTATTATTTGAAGGCTCATTTGCCTGTATTATTTATACAATACAATGTTTGCATACAGTTAAGAAACTATTATTATACATTTACGCACAATACATCCAACGCACGATTGATTCGACGAAAACAAACCTAGTAATTACCTACTTCCTATATTTTTATTTTCTTACGTGCACTTGTGCCGTATACTTTACACCATGGAATCTCTACGTTGAGTGATTTTAACGAATTCAACGATTTGTTTCAATCAATGTTTTAGACAGCTGCTTGTTTAGGTAGCGTTAACTCGTAAATATAGGGTGCCTGTATATTAAGAGTAGAGTCAATGAAACCATTATAGAGTTACAGAATATGATAATAATCCCTGTTTAGAGCCTTGCAGCTCATCAGGAATAAAATATACGAGAACCATGTCAGGTGGTAGTGACAACCGCTACGTTTTCTGTAAATTGTAAAGTTGGCGACATTTTATTTGAACAATAACAAATAGCATTTATGGTCAATAAATGCTATTTATGGTCAATAAACAAATCAGGTACAAAGTACCTCGGAACATTTCCTCATTACATCGGATTCGCTACGCTTATCCTCCCTGCTTTGGACTCGCTTCATTCATTTTATTCCTAGTGGTCCCATTCAAGTACTGACCACGCTCGATGCTACTTAACTTTTATGATTAAACAAAAATCATAGATATACTTGTCGTATTGAAGCAAATAGTGTACTTCATTATTACGTATTGGTATACATTTCAACTCAATTGGTTTCTTTTTCGATTTTTTATTTATTTTTTTTTTTAAAAAACGTACTTGTGTACGTTTTTTAAATTTAATACGTATACGTATACATTTAATAAACATTTCATTAATGCTAATAATGCAATGTAACTTAGCACATCTGTTAGTCTTATACATGGCTACATGCAAAAATACGTTCATTTTTACGGCAGTTATCGCGACATGTATAAACAAACACACAAATATACAAACAAACATACGTGCCGTCCCAATCATTTGTAATGTACCAACTCACTTACGTTCATTCAGCAAGACAAAATACAAACAATGTGTGATAGAACGTTTTCAATACAAGACAAAATACAAATCTGATAAAACGTTTACAATACAAGACAAAATACAAACAATGTTTGATAAAACGTTTTCAATACAAGACAAAATACAATGTGTGAAAACCCGGGAACTATTAATTTATAAATGTTAAACACTTTAGGGAGAGGTTACTGTACTTTCACACTCTGATGAAAATCATAGCCATTGAGAACCCCAAATTGTTGATTTAAACCCCTTAATGAACTGAAATAGGGTATGCCCTCTCTAAATATGTATCTCTTTGATCGTATAATCATAGATATACATAATTGTCGGCTTTACGCGCATTTTGTATTGTAATTTAAACCAGCTATTATAAAAGTTAGCGGAATTTAATACTGTTAATTTTATGATATTTACAACAAATATATGATGAAATTTACAACAAATATATCCTTTTCATAATAAATACGTACATCAAGTTTTGTTTCAATACGACAAGTATATCCATGATTTTTGTTGGATCATAAACGCTAAGCAGCGCATCGAACGTGGCTGGGTGACGGAGGAATAATTACGGATTAATTACTACACAGTCTGAAGACGTGTTGCAGTATAAATTTAACAATTTGTATATTCTGAGGACGAGCGAAGCGAGTCTGAAGTACGGAGCAAATTCGATGTAAAGAGGAAAAGTTCCGAGGTACCCCGTACCCGTTTTTTTAACTTAACGGCATGCAGCAGAAATTGTCTTTATTTAGAAAAACAGTTTACTATATGCTTCATTTGAAATTCGCCATAGCATAATGATTGTAAGAATAATATTTTCATTTCAATCATTTGTATAAATCAAAATCTGTTGAGAACGTTTTGAAACCAAATGATTAGAAAGTGTTGCGGTGTCTCTGTAACAGAGTCGAAGTCTCCAGACTAGCTGCGGTTTCCAGCGGCTGCTATTTCATCAACTTAATCTACATTTTCCTGATTCACGCCGCGTAACATTCAGATTTATTTATTTTTTCATAAATCGTTAAAGTAATGTAATACTTCGTAATAAAATCGAAAATATTTTTTTTATAGAAATACATGATTATTATTTTTTTTGCTTCCGCGTAGTGTAATTTTTAGAGAGGAAGTTATTTGTTATTTATTAATGCATCAGTTGACATTTTACAAATTTTTAGAGGTGCTCCCTTGCAACCTAAGCCTTTGTAACCTCAGAGAATACAAAGATAAGAATTTAATATATTGAACATATCAATGGCGGCAATTGAGCGAAATGAGTTGCGGTAATGTGCGATTGTATTATAATTTGGTCTGTAGTTTGTGGCTTTAATGCCTTTATGCTTTAGAAGGCATTCCAGCTTAAATCTGCCTCCGTGGCCGTGTTCGCAGAGCTTGGTTTTGGAGCCTGAGGTTAATCTCGAAGGTTGAAAAACCTGATGTACCATTAAACAGGCATTCAATAACATTAATTTATTTATAATCTTTGAAAACAAACTTAATTAAAAATTCTTTATGGCCTAAATGGGAAGATGGCCGTTGAATTCAAAGTATTAAAAATCTTTAGCGCTGCAACAAGCTGAACAACGATAAAAACCAGTTGGCTCTTAAAAAAAATCATCGAAATCTTGATTTAATTGCTTTTTTACCAAAAAAATACAAAAATACAAAATATTTATAACTGTGTTTTACCTGCCACAAATATTAATTTCATTACAACTAAAGAAGAAGATGAAGATTGCATTTTCATTTCTTATCATTAAAGAGGATTGTTTTGAAAGAATTTCAAGTTTCTGAAGATTGTAAAAAGTCAGTTTTTATTTATTTGTTATTTCATTGGCAGCAAACTCTGAAATAAAGCATCACTACAAGACTAAAAAGTTGTTTTCTTAACTTAAGCAGAATTGCCTCGATTAAGAAAAATCCTACTACATAGCCTAGAACTATGATATGCTATTAATATTAAAAAGCTAACTCAGAACTTATACATATGTACGGCAAATTCGCTTGTATTGCAATTAATATTATATAAATTTGTATTATAATGTTTACACTCGCTCGTGATTTAAATGTTTTATTATAATTTATAACTTATAACCTAATTTATAACTATAACTTATTATCTCATTGGATATAACATACAAGTTGTGATAACTTAATTTAAACTTCTTAAGAGAGAAACGTCTTTTTTGTAAAATTCCATAATTATTATTAGAAAAAGAACGACAATGTTCCTACAACGAACGATATAAGAACGAATGATCCTACAATGTTTTTAGATAAAATAGATCAAATTCTAAGAATATTTTAGATAACGAGTCATAAGATAAATCTTTCCTGAAGAGTATGCAAATGGATTGAAATATATTGTTCTTGTTAAAAAACATTGTAGAATTAAAGTTGTTCTTTCTCTAATAGTAACTTAATTTAATAACTAAACTTAGTAACTAAATTTATAACTTATAATTCATAAGTTTTATAATAATTTATAAATTCACTTGTAATACAATTTCATTCACAGAAGCTTCGCGTCTAAAGGACATCATTTTCACAGTCGGTACATTTTTGTCATAATGTAAAGCAATTTTCTCATAGTATGGTTATTTTTTGTTCAATTCTACTATCAGTGACGGGTGATTACTTTTTCAACAATCTCGTACTTTTAGACAATTTTTGTTTCAATGGAAAAAGTGAAATCGCCCAAAATTGCATTCGTAACCACCTGTAGCTAATTGTTTACGTCGTTTTCTAGTTTTATATACGAGCAATATTTGGTCTCTTACTTTCTTTTAACAAAACAAATTAATAAAAATAGTTCTATTTAATTGTTTTTTTTAATATCTTAACAATTTATAATTGTTAATTAACTTAGAGATAAAAATGTAAGTTTTAATGTTTCACTTTATTCTCCTTAGCATTAGTATTTTATATTCTTATTATTAGTATTATTAATGTTATTATTATTTGATTATTTTTTTGTTATAACTAGTTTTAGCTTTATATGAACTAAAAAATAAATAAATTAAAAAGCAATAAACCTAAAATCAGTAAAAAATAACCTCCTGCTTCAAGGGTTTCTTCTTGGAGGCTCTTATTCCCATGCATATGACAATTGTGAACTAATCAAATCATTTTTTGTAGTGAATATCTATCAATTATAATATTGTATGTAATATTGTATTGACTATTAAATTATTAATTTTATTTAAATTAATAAATAAAACTGTGTGGGCATAAAATTAACATTTTGCATTTTGCTGTTCACTTCTTGTTAATAATTATCTTGTTTAAGAAGACTGTTTGGAAGAAGACCAATAGATTAATTAATTGGAATTACTTTATACCAGAGTACATCCCTAATAATACTAGAGTACTTATATAATCCCTAATTAATACTAGAATACCTATATAATCCATATGTAATAATAGAGTTCCTATATAATATTACACTACCTCTATAATCCCTAATTATGCTAATACCTATATAATCCCTATGTAATACTAGAGTTCCTATATAATATTAGAGTACCTATTTAATCCCTAAATATACTAGAATATCTATGTAATCTCTATATAATACTAGAGTTCCTATATAATATTAGAGTACCTATTTAATCCCTATAAAAGAAGAAGGTCCTAGGTACTAGAATACCTATATAATCTCTATATAATAGTAGAATTCCTATATAATATTAGAGTACCTATTTAATCCCTAATTATGCTAGAATACCTATGTAATCTCTATATAATACTAGAGTACCTAAAATAATCCCTATATATAAATAGAATACCTTACAATCCCTATTTAATACTAGAGTAAAATCAGTGGAACATTTGTTTTATTGTTGAACCACTGTTTTATTTTATTTTGTGAAAAATTAAAAAGAAAAAGAGTATTGCATCTGTATTAAGAGATTTTAAAATTTAAGTTCGTAAATTGGTAAAGAGTTTTGGTAAAGATGCAATAACAAATATTGAATAAACGCCTTTGACCGCGTTATTTCATTATTGTTCCCCTGTAATTATTTCTCACATGGCAGTTGGCATTTTAACGAATTCCAAAAAAAAGGATATAAGGTGCAAAACAGTATAACGCAATAAGTTCACACCTGATGTCCGGTCGTATTGAAACCATTTCAAAACGCTTTGCGCACAAAGAATTAACGATGGACTTATCTAAAGCCCTTTTAAATACTAATTTGGTGTTATATGGATATATATCTGTGTATATATTCTTCTGTCACTAAAGTTAGCCTGACGACTCAAAATGGTGCTAGAAAATTCGATTTAGGCGTCAAATACTATTAAACTTAAAAACACCTCGCACGATATCCGCAAAGTAGCCCATGTTATGTTAATTCACAAAATAATAATAATAATAAACCATTTTTTTGGATTATAAAAGATTTACATTTCATCTTTTTTACTTTAATTAGGATTAACATATTTCTTCTATACATGCAGTTCGGCCATAAGCCGTGGCACCTCTACTGAGGTAGGATGGTAACATGCAATTTAAAAGTAATTTATAAATCTAGAAAATCATATATTACTGACTATTGATACATTATTATTTATTTATTTATTTTTTAAATATATTTATTTATATTTTATTTTAATTAATTCACTAAATACATAACAACATTTTATTTAATGATTAATGATAATAAAAAAGAACAAATAATGCAGATTAACAACCTATAAAGAAGTTTCATTCTCAGCGATAAAAAACAGATTGGGATAAAAATACGGTCAAATTTACACCATCATCTCTGAGCATAAACGCTCCATTACCTTTACAAAAACAATTTATTACGTGGAAACAAGATTGTATTAAATTGTCTTAGAAACAAAACCTATTTCGTATTTCCACTTTTATTTTCATAAAATTCTAAAATTAATACCGTCGTTTGGCATCACCTATGATCTCATTACATATATCAAGTCGAGTCGTGACATTTTTAAAAGTCAAAAATAAAATAAAATGTTCGAGCTAATCCTCCCTATGATTTTGCCAAAGTTCTTAAGGTTTATTATTCGTTCTATTTTAAACAGTTTTATCATAAAAATTTAAAAGTTTATAAACATTTATATGTGTTCTTTATGCTCATACGTAAATACGTTATGTGGTATATTTTTGACGTTTGTTTCATATTTAACATATCATGTTGTTCAGGTATGACAAAAATAAAGAATATTGAAATAAAAATTATAATCAAAGTCATCAAATCATTAATAAAGTTGTACATCAATTTTTAACGAGCTATGTTGTTGGACTGAACACTGGTAAGAAAGATGATAAGATTGCGAGGGAGTAACAGCATTATATATCCGGATAGAAGTGCAATTTATTTTTATAGGAATTCCCAATAACAGGCTTATGAAAAACTGTTAGTTTTCCGATCATCACTTGTTGTTCACATTCGACAAGGTTTTGACTATATACGATTAAATAATCCATAGTAGTGTTTTTAAAGCTGAAAAATGCTGCATTTAACTAAAAAAAGTGTTGTTTAAAGAAAATTGGGTAAAATGCTTAATACGGTATCTAGTGGATCCCATTAATTAATTATTGTCAAATCTTTTGGATTACCTTTGGTTTGCTTCCTTTAACTACTTTTAGAATAATAACTTTATTTAAAACTCATTTGAAACCATACGATGTACTGGTTTCGTTACTTTTATATGATTTAAACTAATTATTACTTGAAACCCCTAGCGGGAGACCTCGGCATTAGCCGATATAGAATCATTATAAAGTTTGTATGTAATATTAAAATTTGCATGATTATAAAGATGATATTATTTATTGTAATGATTTTATTAAAGGTTATTTATTTATTTATTTATTTATTTATTAAGCGAAGTTGTTCCTCTAAAAATAGTCAAAGGAAGCAAAGCAAAGGCAATCTTACAGTAATTAATTAATAGGATTTACTATACGTATACCTTAATAAGCATTTTACACAATTTTACTTTTCTAGCATAAATACACTGGAAGCTACGATGATAACAGACACACAAACACACACACATATCCTCACACACACCCACACACACATACATACACACACACTCACACATACAGACAGACAATCTTGAGAAAACCACACATGAGGTATTAAAAACACCTGAAACGGATAATTTCGTTGACATCCCGGTTTCGGAATTTTCGCAAACACAATACTTTGCCTGTATACCTACGGTTTAAATGAGCAAAAGTAAAAATAATTAGATATAATTCACGCAAAAAGTAAAAAAAAAAAAAAAATGGTTAATCATTTCTAAGGAATTTCAGATTAAGCCTTATTAGGATCGTCATAACAAAAATAATCTCTTCAGTTTATTTTATATGATAATTTATTATTTATAAAGACAACATTTAAATTAACTCATTTGCGTAATCTGACAGCATGTCTTATGTTAAAAATTTTTACTTTTCTTCATTTATACCGTAGGTATAAAGGAGAAGTATTGTGTTTGCGAAAAAATCCGAAACCGGAATGAAAACATAAATATGCGTTTCAGGCCTCTTGATAACTTTTCGCAAAGTTGTCTGTTATCATCATAGGGCCAAGTGTGTTTATGCTAGAGAGTTGAGATTTTGTATAAAATTCAGTCTACCGCTGTAGTTTTGCTATTCGGAAAATATTTTTTTATGACGTCGTTTACCCGCAATAATGACTCAGCAAACAATTCAAAACATCATTAAAACACGGAAAAATAATTCGATCTGATTACAATTTGGCACGTATGTAGCTATATATTAGACTAACATATGTGCCAAGTTTTATCTCATCAACAGCATCGGATGAGCGTAGAGAATCCGATGTAATAAGGAAAAGTTCCAAGGTACCCCGTACCTCTTTTTATTGTTTGATAACTAACAAACCCCAGTTAAACCTTTTGAGTGGTAAATATATTATTATACAAAATGCAAACAAATAAAAATATTTAATAAAATACGATAATTTAATAAGCCCTGGCTGTATACCCGTCGGCTTGAGTCGGTTGGACTGAATACATATCAAACTGAGTAATTTTCGTATTATACTAACATTATTACATGCAATTAAATCAAACAAATTTGAACAGGTTAATCTAGATTAATTAGATAAAATAATAAAAAATCGTGTACTTAAAAAAAACTTTTAAATACTTTGAATAAATATTTATTATATAAGCATAAAGAAATAATATGCTTGTACTAAATTTAAACTTGTAGAGTCGTTGCTAAAAATTAAATGGAGTTATATTTAATTAATTTCATACATTAACAATCATGATGTTTTCATTTATAATTTGGAAATGATAAATCATTAATACGTTATACAATTTTTAGTAACGATTTTGCAAAAGATTCATCTATTTTGGAGCCTACGATCTCCCTTATTATAATATTATATATTATTTATAATACGTTTATTTATAATTATAATTATTTTATAAATGTTAACTGCCCTATATTTTTTTAGAGGACTTTAACTAGCTTAATAGACTTTAATAACTAAAGACTTTAAAAACTAACTAAAATACTTTAAAAACCAGCTTATGGACTTTAACAAGTTGATGTTCCATGTTTAAATTAATTAGTTTATTTTAAAAGGGTAAACGTTAGACCATCGATGACAATGCATAAACACATCATACATTTCGATAAATACAATATTAATGACTTCTCATTTTAAATTATAATACCAATAAAGATATATACTAGAGGGGACGTTGCCAATCTAAAGACATTGAGAGGCCTGAAACATCTTTTTGGGGATCTCAGGAGCTCTGTGTAACCTTATTGAACCTCCTTCAGGAGTAAATTAAGGTTATAATAAAGCAATTGATTTTGGCTTTCCGCGAATACTTGTGTTTTGATTTGCATTTTTAACGTTGTACTATATAAGTTATTGAGATGTTGTACAGATTATTTCATTTCATTTCTAAACGAAGGTGGTCAGGTTACTTTTTCGATGTTTCAAAATTTAACCTATAGAGCCCCTCTAGTAATAATATCTCTATGATAATACCAGTTTGTTATTACTCTATTACTAAAGATAATAATATTTCTTCTGAATCAAAAATAAACATAAGGAATACGGTTATAGAAAAACTTAATAAAGCAAAGCATGTAGATTTTTATCTTCATTCCTTATAAGCCGCTCTGTATCAAATTTCTTTCCATACACAATGCGTACAAAAGCGTAATTAAATTACGCAACTCTAGTAAACGGTACTCAAAGGTTGAACTTTCTGTCAGGGCCATTCAGGTGAACTTATCATACTTGTCAAATCTTTTTGGCATTTTTCTGAAACTGGGTGACCGTAATACGTGTTCGTCGCAATTTTATACATTGCCGCTATTAATCTTATTTCTTTTTATTGTTATTTTATAAGAAGTAAGACTAATGTTACTAAGAGTTATCCTACTTGCCCATTAAATTTTCTCAAAAATGGAAAATATTGCTATTAACTTGTAATGCGTTGCATCAAGAACTCACGTTAGAAGAATACATCTAATAAAATTAATTATTAATACTCCTGATTACGACTCCCTTCAATCGCTAGAAAGAATAAATAGGGAAACATTCGCACGTTAATATTCTAAAGCATAAATTAAAAAAAAGGACTCGCTTCGCTTGCTAGTTTAAGTATGTTAAGAATTTAACATTGTATAGAAGGCTAGCTTCGCCCGCTAAATTACTTATCTTTGAAATTTTAGATAATATAAATGGCTCGCTTCGCTCGCTAGTTAGCGTATATTTACAATAATACATAGTAAAAAAGGCTCGCTTCGCTCGCTATAGTGTGTACGTTTATAATAATAGACATTAAATTAGGGCTAGCTTCGCTCGCTAGATTGCGATTGTTAGAAATTTTACATAGTTAAAAAAGGCTCGCTTTGCTCGCTAGAGTGTGCATGTTTATAACAATAAACATCAAAAAAGAGATCGCTTCGCTTGCTTGGTTGCTTAGGAAGTTAATAATGAATCGGCAGATGTCTCTCTCTACATAGCTTATATTAATTTTAAAATATAGAAAAGAGGGGCTCGCTTTGCTTGCAATCAAAGCTTAAATTATTAATTAAATATAGAAAATAGGGGCTCGCTAGATAGCTTGGACTAATAATAAAATATTAAACAGAAGCTCGCTCGGTTGTATATAAACCCGTATATTAGAACGGGTATACTCGTATATACCCATTAGCTTTAAAATTATACAAGCAACCCAAGCTTAGATTTTCACTTGCCAACTCCATTGTAAGGTCTACAATTACTTTTTTGCACGTGTAGCTACCACCTTGAGTCTATCCCGGTAGGGGCTTTAAGATTTTCTTGCAAGGGATGGAAATCCTTAATTATAGTATTATTTAGCTATTTTAAAATACTTTGTTTCAAGAGCTGTTCTATCAAAAACAAAATAAACAATAAATCCAGTTTGTCGTTGGCGGAGATTTGCCGCGTAATATAAAGCAGTTCCTAACTTATTGCTTAAAACCACGGACGGGGCTCATTGCTGCTAACGCTGCCTTACAACAGTATCGAACGTAAATCATTAACGAGAAAAAATGCAATAGATCTCCCTTCTACTTCCAAGCCGACGACCTCATCAGCGAAATTTCTTTTAAAATCTACAAATAAATAACAAGTTCTTTGCCACGGTCATTTATCTAATTGAAAAATCAAAGTTTCTTGGAGCTGATTTAAAAAAAATATCAATGCCCTCTTTCATTATAATGTAATTCAAGGAAAACGTATTACTATACGCTTAAGAGAATTTAAATTTATTTGTCAAAGACATAATTGTGGTGCCAAAATATGGCGGGAACAATGACGGGTGATTCACAGGTATATTTAGCCGCGGCAGAGCGGTGACACCGCTGGGCTTTGTTCACTAGTTGTCACTATATTTCTTGTTTAATGAACCCTTTTACATAATCCAAAATTTTTAAGACTGCCACAAACAAATAATATTAAATTTTGTATTGATTATTGTTTAAAATCCTGTCTTTGATCATTTTTACATGGATCTGGTAATATTTTTATTTTACCCGTTCCTTTATCTACCTACCTACTGTAGCTTTATTAGAATTCCGAAACTGTTTGCTCTGTATTAGTCCTAGTGATTTGAAACATTTAGTACGTTCACACACACTCTAGATCCGCGGATCGTATAGAATACATATACCATACGGTCAACTAACTTAACGGTTCTTGCAGCGTATTTGTTTAGTCGATCAAGTGATAACTGATCCCGCCAAAACATGGCGTCTTGTATAGTGAAGCTTCACTTTTGGTTATAAGGAAGTTTAAAACAAAAAATATATTTAATTAAATTGTGATTTCTTTGCACAATAATAAAGTTACATTAAAAAAAATCGATCGGATCCCCTCCGCATGGTTCATACAGCTTAAATTACCGTATTGAGAGATCGTACTCTATACGATACGTGGATCTAACGTGTTTGTGAACGTACTAATTCAAAACATGCTTGGTAAATTCTGCTGATGTGTCAAACGTTTCCTGCGTTCATGCGTATCATGCATAAAAAGTCACTTTTTACTCGTCTCTAAAAGATGCTTGATGCATTTTGTTTTTGCAGGTTTCAGTATAGCGTATACCAAATTTGGTACGATTCTAGTAATAATTGTGACCTTATTTTAGGGAATAAAAATATGTTGAGCGTAATAGAAAATAGTGCTTTGTAACGTCACATGATCAATAGGTAGACATTGTTAGGCAGTAAAAAATTGGGTAAAGGGGAACTTGGAACATTAATACCGGATAATTCTGGGGTAATTCCGTTTTCGGATTTTTCACAAACATAATACTTTCCTATACATAGTAGAATTGAGGATTAATAACAAAAATCCTAGGGACTAATAGATAATTGCTTTCAGAAAGTTCCAAGTACTCATAAGTCCAATTTTACCCCAACCTGGTGCTTTCCGAGATTCATATCTTATTGTTCAATGTATTGTTATAGACGTTTTACTGTGGTTCTTCCAGTCAAATTAAGTTATATTTTTACTTAAAGGATTTATAGTACATTTTTATTATCTTGTCTCACGACACAATCTTTACGTATTTTGTATTTAAATTATTATATTCTTGATCTTATATATTAGATCTTATATTTTTTATTTATTTAAAAATAGAGGCCTTAAGTTTCTATTTATTACGTCTAGACTCAAAAAAGATGTTATTTTGTTGGTTATACTTATTTGTTTTATATTTGAAGAAAGATACAAAGAATGCTAGTAGGAAAATCTGTTTCATCTATTTCCTTTAACTTGGCCTCTTTACTTTCTTCTGAATTTTTGAATGAATAGCTGAACAAAAAGAATTTAAGGCGTAAGAATTACCTTTGGTCTTCTATAAAAAGTAAAAGGTATAAATAGAATATGGTTACCTTAAAATAAACATATATTCTTTTATTTTGTGAATGCGTAAATAATTTAGAGGATAAATTATCAATAGATTTTACTAGATGTTGAAATCAATTTAGCGAATTTCTATTTAACGGGAAAATGGGCTTATGAGGCTTGGAAAATGAAGAGGTGAGTATGGTTTTTAGGCAAATTTTTCCTCTTAAAAGTAGTTATAGTGATTCGGTTTAATAGTAATTTGGTGTAATAACACCTTAAGCATCATTAGGTGGTATTATGGGTGACACTCTGAGTTAGAACGTAGCGAGACGTACTTTAAGGTTTTGATGATCATGGAATTCTGAAAATAAGGGAAAGCGAGTGTAAAGTTTTAGCGCCCCAGATTTTGAATCTCTACCTTTTAAGTTTTAGTAATTTATGACGTAATGAAGAAGGGTGAAACAAGTCCGAAGTAGTGAGGAAAATTCCGGTGCACCTCATATATGACTTTTACTTTTCCTCATTAATACCGGAAGTATATAGGAAAAGATTTGTGTTTGCTAAAAAAATCGAACGAGATGACACCCGGAATTATACGTTTCGGGTCTTTTTAAGAACTCCTGACTAGTCTCTGTTCTGTATGTGTTGTCTGTTATTTTTGTAGCAACCCAGTGTATTTATCAAGGGAATAAAACCAATCTTCAACTTTAGTTTTGCTATCCGTAACATTTTTTTTATGACATCATTTATCTGCAATAATGACTCTGAAAAAAAAAATCCGTATTACATTGAATCGCGATTAATGTTAGTCAATATATATGAAATTTAGCACCGCATGTAGAATATATATACCTTATCCCATAGTGTAGCCAAGTTTATATTATCAGCGCCTATTTGTATCGATAGGCTTTTGGTAGAAAATTTGTATACGTTTTTAAAGAATTTTAATAATTGAGCTGAAAATTAGGACAAAAGCATAATGATATTTATTTATATTATGTAATAAATAAGTATAGTAACTTTCTTTTCAAAACGGCAAAGTTTATCTACGGTTTTTGTTGGATTCATAAGATAGCTAGCAGCATCGAGCGAGGTCATGTCTGGATAGGTGGGAATAAAACTAATGTATTTACCGTCTGAGGACGAGTAAAGCGAGTCCGAAGACGTACTTCTCTACATTTGGTGAAGTTGGTTCTAACTTGACTGCCCTGGGAGCAAAAGCTCTCTTTTCTCCCTTCGTAAATTAATAAGTATGTTTTTAAACAAATTATCGCGACTTCTCTGGGAACCTGACATTTTTATGAATAATGTTTACTCTTAACGATTATAGTGTTCTTATTTATTAAATTGGTTGATATGTGATATCATCATAGACGGCTGAAGATAATTGAGAACGATAAAGCGTTCGATTAATGGTTTAAATTGTCAAAATCACCTAAAAAAACTAATTTTTCAAGCATCATTCTGATGCAAGTTTATCGAGCTGCTTCATATGTTGCGATTCAAAATAAGCAATGAGTGTAAACGTAAGTTTATTATTCGGTGGGACGTTATTCGGGTGGGGGTCAAATATTGTAGGGGGCTGCCAAATACTATTTATCTGAAACGGGAATCCACGAGGCTCTATTTTTTACGTAATTTGGTACAGGATATTTAAAAAATAAATAAAATAAATTTATATTACAAAAATACAATATTTTTTTTATTTTAATTAAAAAACAGTCCCTGAGTTTATTTAAAATTGCATCAAAATAAATCCGCAAAGCCCGTAAATTCGGCTTTCATTCGGATATTATTTATTTTAAAAATTAATTAGTAATAACGAACTAAATTTATGGTAAAATATTGTTGTGAATAGAAACGGAATTAACATTAGCTTCATTTAAACACATTCAGGTACCTCATTTGGAAAATTCATAGATATTTAGATAGATAATGTATAAGTACTTTCATATAGTATTCTAAATCCGCGGATCGTATTTAGTACGATATCTAAATACGGTTAAATCTGCTGTAAGAACCATGCAGAGAGAATCCAGTCCGATACGCAAAAACTAGGGAGATGGAATGCAGATTGATAAGGTGGATCGATAAGGATCAATGCGTACAGTATAAATATATACAGTACTTACAGTGTATAGGCGATACGCTGTAAGTACCTTCAAAAGCGATCGTATTTAACGGATAACCTTCTCGTCGAACTATTATTTCTCTTAAATATTACAGCATTTCATAAAATAACTTTTATAATTATGCAAAGAAATCACAATTTAATTAAATATATTTTTGTTTTAAACTTCCTTATAACCAAAAGTGTACACTCACCTAGATGCGATGATTTGGCGGGATCAGTTATCTGGTAATCTTACTTGATCGACTAAATAAATACAGTGCAAGAACTGTATCGTATTAAATGCGTATAGGATACGACGACCACCTGTTAAATACGCTGTGTGTACGTATTGTATGATAAGAATAATCTATGGTACCTATCATACTGCGCGATAAGATTACGTTTCATCATTTTCTTGACTTCATGGTTCATCAAAATAATGGGAAGGTTAGTTATAACCTTGCTGTTGGTTTAACTGTAATTACATTTTATGTTTTCTTTTTTTGCACAACTTCGTGGTTTACCTTTATTGATGGAACTATTGTTTATTTTTTATGCTTTTTATGATTTTTTTAACTTCATGGATCAACTCTATTGTAACTATTTAACTAATTTAACTATAGTTGAATTTTATATTTTCGCAACTATTCATTCTTAACCTATGCAGGGGTTTATTTGTTTTATTAGTAATTAAACTCAATAAATATCTATTCTACCAAACATCGTCGTTTCATTTTTGATATTTTTATTTTACCCTATTCACTAGCATATAATAATTCATCTTTATTATATTATACATATAGACGGGTGATAGCATTTACAACATACATCACCTTCCGTACCTTGGAGTTAATAGACACTAAACTTACGGGTTATCTCAAGATAATTGTTAGTATATATTCCTAAGGTAACCTTATATCATATATATATTAGTTAACTAATTTATATATATATGATTATAATAATTTAACTATGTGATTCTCTTATATATATATATATATATATATATATATATATAATATATTATGAATACTCCCAATGGTCAACTTGGTAGGAGTAGACACCAATTTTATCGCGATGGCTCCACTCGAAGCTGAGTCAATCAGGATGATCTATTTGAATGTACCGTATCACCCTGTATGCTGTTAAATTCTTGAAAACCGTAAAAACATACTTGTTCCATTATTGAAACTCGACTGTTAATTTTAATCTAAGCAATATACATATAATCAATAAATTTTACCACGTCAGTCCAATACTAACGTAATACAAAAATCAAAACTCGTCCATCAATCAAATGTAGAGAGTGAGCGAAATATCAGTTAATAAAAACAATCAAAATAAATATAATGGATTTATTTTGAAGGGAGATTGAAAAATTGACAATTGCAAAATTGTAAAGATAAAAGAAAAATGAAAATATTTGGACCTCTATATAAACCACTTTAGAGACAATAAAATATTGTACTCTAACTTTTAAAATGTATATTTGGCATTAGACAATGTAGTTTATCTTATAATACTACCGAGGCAATTAGATGAACCTCTAGTAACAAGAAACAGATATGCTGGTACTATTAATGCACTATTTTCGGTCGGTCGGAGTCAGTTTATCAATTATTTAAAAGCTATTTGATAAATAACATTGTATTAAGGATTTTAAAATAAGGTTATTTTTTGCGAACACAGATTCAGTTAAATTAGTGTAGGTCAGAGAATATATTATTTGAAAGTATCTGTTAGGGAGTTTTTAGCATGGGATGTTCTATTAAAACAAAGAGCATTTATAAATGCTTACTGATTTGACATCGTTAAATATCCCGGTGTTTATTATAGATTGAGTTCGTGATAACCGTTCTCGTTCATAATCTGTTTAAATTTCTCTAACCGAGATTAACATAAATAGATGAGAGTCACATATGCAGAGAAGAGTTCTGACAAATGTAATATATAAACACTCTCTCTAACATTAGGTTATACCCTAGAGTACATTTAACTACCATAGATTTTGTTACTAAGAGAACTCTCTGTGTAAATAAAGACCAAAGATATTGAATATATCCTGATCTCAGGCATATTAAGGCTATTATCAGTAGTCTAAATCCTTCGCATGAGTCACACAGTGCGCTATTATGCTAGCCACCTAATATGGAGGTATTGCAAATGTTAGGCGCAGAGTTCTTTATACTACGTCAGCATGTATTCAGTGCAACCAATAAACCTAGGTCATCCTAACGCATATTTACTGAACACTGCCCTGCGATCAGACCAACAAATTTACACTTTTGACTGTTATAGTATGTAAGGACTTATAATAAATCCTTCAGGTAGACTAATATATCTATTCTCAAATTATATAATATTTGGTGCTTAGTTAGCACTGGCTAATTTTTTAATCAGTACTCATGAATCATTAAACTTCTTATGATAGTTTCATTATATTACCATTATTATTTAAACATATCCAAATTACCTTGTTTTTTTTTAAAAAAAAGTTCAAAAATCCGAAAAAATCTTATTGTGTTAAATTTGATCAGCGTATCCCCTGTAATGTAATATCAATACATGTAGATGTTGAATTGTTCCTGGCTGACTTACATACCCAATTGTAAATCTGGGATATAATTACTGATATTGTTATTGTTAATACTGAAGCGATCATATTAATCAGAGATCAATATAAGCCTGTGTATATGCACGCTTATCCCGGCTGATGTGGTGACAAATGTCTGGTGAACTACATGGGAAATATTTAAATAACATAGTTACCCCGTCCTGATGGAACAAAGAGCCAGGTGAGCGAGTGGGTCGTAAGTATGTCAAATTAGTCAGAGGCTGTCGTTTTGTAGAATTGTGTACAAGGCTGGAGCTACCCCATAAATCTATTATGCTTGAGATTCTTGCATCTAAAATGAATAGTTTGCTATTTATGATGGCAAGAACGAAACGCCCCGTTTCCACTTAGTGCAACAACTTGGTCGGGTATTCAATAGAGCAAGCAATTATGCCCGAATTCTGAAGTCAGTGTTACTGTATCATGGATTGTGTACTCTTTGGGTGATAATCGAGAGCATAGCAAAAGGCATTCATCTCGTGTTTCATCTGATCGGAATAGCAATTTATCTATTAACCAACCGAAAATAGAACTCAGTGCGTTCTGGAATATTCTGCAAAAAAGTCTAAATTTGGTCCTCGATGTTAAAGGTTTAGGTTTTAAGGCCCCTCTTAGTCTGCGGTGAGTCGGCTATGCCTTCCTAATCGTGGAATTACGATTGTTAGGACTTGAGGTGACATATGATATACAGAAAGGTTTGTCCGACCACACTAGTTTATATTGATGCAGAGTCTTATTGTCGTGAATTAAAGTACGCTAGAGTCTCAGACAATCACCACTGATTATAACACCTTTCCAGAGCAATGATAGCTCATATAAAAACAATTCTCTTATGTGCTTGACGAGGTATTGAAACCATGTTGTCCGAATGAGACAATTGAACTATAAGGAACAGCGTTGTCCGCAAGAAACTCTTTAACACCACAACTCGCTTCTGACTCGACTAGAGATGCAATTTACACTGGCACTCCGAAACAGTTATTTTTCTGGTGGCCAATATCCCTATCATTATCAGGACTTCTCCTAATCCTATCACTCGGTTTTAGGCAGTCAAACATATCTACTTAGTCACTCCGCCGCTAAAATAATACTTTTTAGGTGACGCCCTAACATTCCTAAAACAAAATATGTCTAGTGATACTCTGATTAAAAGTTTAATTAGGTTAGTTATATGTTCCTACATTTAAGTGTAATAACATAACTCACCTCTTGTTATCATTACTGTAAAAAATTCCTTCGATTTAGACTTTAATCTCATATCATCCAGTACAGGTAAATGGAGATTATTTTTAGCTATTTACAATTTTAATAATGAGGGTCGTCTCAAGAGGATCAAGTTATTAGATAGCGGGTGTTTCATAGGCCAACCTCCAATAAAAATAACTATCTAGGTTTCTTTACATACTAGCAGGTCAAAGCTATTAATGCCAGATATCTCATGCCTCTAATTCCAATGTATCAGTCTGATTTCCGGTGTATCTAGAAACTTTAAAATAGTTTAGTAAGGATATTGCGTGCATGGTACATTATTCTATAATTTGATTTTCCTCTTGGTCAATGGTCGGTTATTAAGATAGCTATATCCGTTATCGATTAGACACTCATAAAATGAACAAAAAAACATAATCTAAAAGATAGTTTATATAATAGGTAAGGAACGTATGGACTTTTATTAAATTTGTGTATTTCGTGTATGTGAAATGTGGTACGTTCCTTTAGTTTAAAATATATTTTTGTGATCCACATTTAAGTTTATCCTAAAATATTAGAGTGCTCAAAGAAACCGTACCTTTTATAACTCGAAGAAGCAACAACTAGATGTATAAAAAGTCGTTGAATGTTGAGCATACATTATGTAGCGGCGATTTCGACTATCAGAGGTTTGTCAAAATATTTATCTTCAAGCAAATTCCGGAGGCTTTATTTAATGGTATATTATTCATGTCATATTCTAGTATCTAAATTAATGATGTAACCTACTCTCTCTCTCTCTCTCCACTAGTTACAATAAAAATATTGGTGAGTAGTGGAGGTATATTTATATACAATTTAATGTACAGATACTATATCTGGAATTTTCATATTTATACCAAAATTGCCAATAACCCAAAATGATCTCATTGAAAACCAGTCTCCAGCATCGGTGTTAATTGGGTACCCCAATTGTGGTGCTGTATTCCAATTGACAGCTCAATCGATGTGGGGCTGTGTTTAATTAAGCAGCACTAAGACGAAGATATTCAAGTTGATGTTTAGACTGCACAGAGAAGCCCTCATTCTACAAGGTGATGTTTTCACGGTCTGGTAAAAACATCTAGTGAAAAAGTTGTTACCCATAGACTATCATCGAACACACTATCAGTTCATAGTGGACTAAAAACTACTCGAAATATTCTCTCATAGTGTGTCAAGGAATATTTCAGAGTATTACTATATGACTCAATTAAAAAAATAAATTTATATTGGTAGCAGATAAATAAACCAATTTAATATAAAATCAAAAACAAGGAATGTGCGGGACCCAAAAACAACTTGCTTTATTATAACCTTAACTCTTCCCTCTTTCACATGTAGGTTACACAGAGCCCCCCTTGAGAGCCCCGAAAAAGATGTATTTCTGTGAAACTTCATACTAATGAGTAATTGAAGATAGGCTGTAGCCCTCATTAGATTTTAATACTATGTCTATAGGCTCTTATGGCTTAAGCTTTGAAACATATTCGATAAATTAGTACCTGACCTCATTCGATTTTATTATAATCAATAAAACAAAACAAAAAATACCCCTCTATATGTAGAGTCGTTTATATACAGTATTAATTTTATATAATGTCAGATGATACCAGGAGTTTTTCCTATTTACAATCAAAGATTCATACTCGCATATTCTTCGATAAATATTCATGTGCAGAAAGTCCCCAGAATACTGGAATTTATGAAATTCTTCCATCTTTGATAAAACCTTTAATTAAGTTCAAAATTTTGTCGGCAGTGCAAGTGTTCTTTCACTGAGTGATGTTTAATCAACCTCACGAATTCACATAGTTTTTTTAAATTTTTTTTAATTTTTCAGCTCTCTCCTTGAATGCAAGCCCACACCTCCTGTGGATGTGGCTCTAGGTCAAACTTCTCCTATTGAATATATTATTAATGCTGTTCTCTCGACCACCTATCGTATATTTCGTGATATCAAATGATGAGAAAGATATACCGTCAATAATAATATCGGAAGCACACTCATAATTTGTGAGCATACTAAAGATGGTAACTTCTATCATCCTACATCAAATCTTTATAACGCCAACCACACTAAAGTACTCATCTTTAAATCCTCATTCCTCTCGTTACAGCATATCGAAATATAGTTGATTTTTTAAGATAATTTAAAGAATAACAATTAAATATAATGCTTATTATTATATTTTTATATATTAATTACTCATTACCAGTCAATCTACCAAAATATCATATAAACACTATACTATCCAGAGCCGGCACTCTCATTGTCTGTTCTTTCTATATCTCGTTTGTGTCTCCCTTATATAATAGACAAATAAAACAGAGTATGCAATAAATTCGTTACATAGGGTAATTTCCACAATCAACAATAAATGATTCGGTGTGTTAAAATTCGGTGCCTAGACGAAAGCTTCATAAAGAACAATCTGCAACTATAAACTACTTCTAAATCTCCTTGCCTATTTACTTTCTTATCCACTACATATTCGAGTATTGAATTAGCTGTCGTCTAAAAATATCTCCCCGCTGTATAATAATAATTTTTGTAATGTATTTGTTGCAATCGTCCATTTCTTTTACCTATCAAATATAAATATCTATTTATTATAGTAGGAACGTAGAACAATTAGATTTTCTTATATTATTACCACTCCTTCCTAGAATTGCTATTATAAGATTTGCCAAAAAGTGTCCAACAAATAATATTGTTCCCTGAATATCATAAATATAATTACAATGTTATATTTTGTTCTGCATAAATATCTCTAGGCCACTCTATTCTTAAATTTCACAAAAATTTGTCATTCAATAAAGCTATTCAATTCAATTTGTAAACATATTTAATTAAATCTGAGGTATTAGAATTTTATTTGCATTGAATATAAAATAACAATACTTGTGTTCGCACAATGAGACAAAAATATGTTTACAAGAATTAATGTTGATATTTATGTGTACAATTAATTGATTCTTACTGAGTCTTATAAGTGTTAAATGAATAAAATTGATTATGATAAAAATTAAGACTAATAGTTAGAAAATCTCAATGGTGATACTATTAGATTTGTGGAAGAATTATTCTTAAGGTATACTCATACAAATGTGTTATAAAAAAGTAATCGATGTGCTCTCCAACAGTTAATCTATTATTTACCACAAGACTAGGTTTTAGAATTGCAGGAAGTCCCAGATAGGTGTCTCTTGTTTTGTACATTTATTCTTCCAGCATAAGAATAAGGTACCACAAAGAGAAAACTTGAAAAAGTACATAGATTATATATTTATAACACTAGTTGTAGAACTGAAATAAGTAATAGCACTTCTACCCGCAGAAATTTTTACAAGTGCGGCTAAAATTTTATTTATTGGATAGAACAGCCAAATCTCCAACAGACATATGTATAATGCAAACAATCCACTATATATACTCACTGATAAATTTTATTGATTTTCTTCCAGGATTATAGGATAGTTAATGATAGCCCGTTAAAGTTGAGATAGGCTCAGATATAGTAGTGAAATGCGTTGTAGTTTTACTCTATAGCAAATAGTTACGCAAACGACTCGGATAAGGTATTCATAATATAAAGAGAATTTGATACAAAATAGAAACTAAAATTCATTTATAATGGATAATAAAAGGTGAAGATGATATCTCTCCTACAATAATGATATAATGATCTCAACAAAAATATGTGATATGTACAAAGCAAATGACACCATAAACAAACCCTTATATTATATAAATCTATGAGAGAAGGATAATATGCAAATACTAGTGACACACGAAAAATATAGTTAGAGATTTAGAAAAAAAATAGAATAAATGTTGGAGACAAGCCACACACATCCTATAGCTTTCTAAAGCAGCTTCTTATGCTTGATGATGCTCTATAGACAATCATAGATCTCCCTCAGATATGTCTCCACAGATTTTAGATACTGAATTCTCAAAAAGTGTGAAGGCTGTTTATTAAAAATATAAATATAGAATAATTGGCTCGTGCGTATTACAGATATCGTAATGTGTTAACATAGAGAGTGAGTGTGTGTCTAGAATTATTTGTTCTTATTTTTAAGAATGGTCTCTACCGATCTAATATATTACTCTCACCATTATTTGATAAAGTTAAAAAGTAGTACAAAAAACTTTTTAAACATAATAGGTTTAATTATTAGTAGATAATAGAGGAAGAAAGTATGCTCTCCGCCTCAGTCAAGGAATGCGCGGATAATCTGAGATTTCTAACTCCTACGATAAAACTCAGTGACTATTGGAACATATGATCTACGAAATCAAAGACAGGCTTCGCATTGATTTGAGTAGATTTTCGTCAAACCTCTCTGATGATAACTTCTCATTTGCCTGATTCTCTAAGATTTTTCGGATGCGTTGAATTTGTAATTGATCTAAAATTTGGCACAGCAAGTGGAGCAAACCCTTACTCAAACCTCGCCCCTGGTTGTGGCAAAAAGCTATATGTAATAATCCACATGAAACAATAAGGAAAACCACCTGTTTGGTTCCTCTAGTTCCAGCCCGTTGTGGCATGCCGGGAAACTATATTTGGAGTAAAGAGGCGAAGAAAGAACATATTAATTCCTAGCTAAAGTGCCTGCGTTTACACAGCCAAAATAGGTCTTAATTTATAAAATCTGGTACGGATTACCTTGATACGTTCCCACACATCGGATTCGCTAGGTTCGTCCACAGAATGTCATGATTATCCAAAGCTTAAGGAAGTATTACTTTAGTCATGCTAAGCTAAACCTCTGAATAAATAGTTATCCAATGTCTAGGGTATTATGAAATATTCATAAATATTTTCGCCAATAACTTTTAAACTAAAAATTTAGTAGCTTTCAAAAATGATTTTTGAAAGCTACATTTTTCTGTTTTTTTTCATCTGACGATATGTCGCAGGTAAAAAAAAAAAGTTAAATGATTAAATGTTGTAGGCCGAATTGTAAATATTATCAAAATGGATCGATTGACCATACTTATCGGTAACTTATACCATTGGTCAAATTTTCGATTTTTAATGAATTTTTATTATTTTTGATGACCCAGTCAAGTAGATTATTGTGATCTACAATACATCATCAATATATCGTAATATCAATATATTATCTTCAGGGCAGCACAACTAAACCTCATTCCTCATTTTTGTGCCAAGATTCATTTCGAAATTATAAACACAGCGGGATAAACACTCACAGATGCACATATACAATTACAGACAAAAAGTCAGCATGATAAAAAACAGAACTTTTTACTTAGAAAATTATAGTAAAAGTGCCTGAAAAGGATAATAATGAGGAAAACTCGGTTCGGCAATTAACGGAGTTGGATTCTATACAAAAGTATTGTTCAATTTTTTTTTCTTTTTCATTTCATTAGGCAAATACATTATTTGGAACCTATGAAGAAGAATAATAATTTTTTATTTTATTTTGTTAGTTAATGACTAATAATTGTCATTTAACAGCAACTATATATTAGTTACAGAAAAATAAATATCAGCTACACCTTATCAAAAAATACGCAACGAAACCATAGGATGTTACGGATCACATTATGACGTAACTATTTCTACTACGATCTACAGTGTAAAACGAATGTGAACTGTTGAAAACTTTGTCTTCCAAATCTTGCGTATATTTCGAATATAGAAACATCTTAACTATACCAGTATTAATCATGAACTAGATCTTATCTCATTATTAAAGATTTAATAAAATAATTTATAATTAAGACGTACTAATTATTTATCTAAGATTACGACAAAATACTTTATAAATGTACGTTCATAAAGAAACACAAAAACAGAAATAATTAATTAAGACTCTTCGTTATCATGATCAAGAGCCCTGATTAACCAAAACTAAATTTTAAAGAAAAGACAGGCTTTTTCTTTAAAAAATAAAGATGAATTTAAAAAAAAATTTTTCGGTCTTTTAAAGGACCTATTGATACAGTTTAAATTAAAAATTAATTACTTTTTTGAACAATATGGTATTTTATAAGATATATGGAGCTAAAAAAAGTTTTAGTGAAATAATTTATCATTTTAACACTTGTCATAAAAAATGAAATTTATATGAAGGCATTTGTTATGATTTATTTGACGAATTTAATTATAAATTTATAAATGAGATAATTTGAAATAGTTTAAGTTAGGTTTGAGTTTTTTTTTATTTCAATATATTATAATTTCGATAGACTCTTCTTTAGGTTCAAAAATGTTTTAGGAAAACTTAATAACAGATTAAGTGATATATTCCGGCATTGCCATAAATTTAATCACCGAGTTTATTGGCTGTCGAGTGCAATATTTTGTAGTCCATATCCATGAAAGACGTTTCAAAGGTATTAAAAGGTGAGTATAACCCCTCTTGATCTTATAAATCAAAAGAGGGAATTAAATCAAATTTTAAACAACTGATCTATTTACATGATTTGTTGCCTACAACACAATGCCAGATGGTTCTATCGCCCTTAAAATTCAAACTAATCTACAGAAAATTTGTAATTTTACAATTAATAAAGTTATTCAGTCATTGGGAAAAATTCCTCGTGACGGCTCTTCTAGCCATGAAGTAGATTTAAAAACTGAAATTAATCAACAGAAAATTTGTAATTTTACAAAAATAAAGTCATTCATTTACTAATCAAGTAAAATATCCAATATCTAATCAGGTATACTGCCAGGTGAATGTTAGCCTTGCAGGTCGTAAGTTTTTTATGTTTGCCAAAAACCCAATACAAATTATACACACAAATGTTCATTCTTTTTAGCATTGACATAATTTTGCCACAATATACATATAATAATCTGGACTCTAAAATATATAAGATTAGCTTGCAATAATATATCATCTTCAGCAAACACTATTCAAATCTTAAACGTGAACTAATATATAATTTTGATCACAAAGTATTATAATTAATTAATATACTCTGATGAGCTTGCAATACTATGATTATAAGTTAGCTTAATCTTTGACAAGCAAGGCAATCCCAGCTTACTGAAAACATGACAAATAGACTAATATTCTTATCATGCGAATCAATTTTATTCATTGACAACTCTACGACAAACTGAACTGAAAAAACGCTATAAAACACTAAAGTTCGTGACATAGAACGTATTAAAAACTAGATAACTTCGAAGTTAATCTAAAAATAAATCTAATTTACATAAATATGTCTAATATATCAAGAAGGTCTCAATTACAAAATGAAATTAAAAGTTCCATTTTGATAAGAAAATAATTTATTAAAATTTATTTACAAAAGGACTTAATTTGCAGTTTTGATTAAATCAGGTGAGAAATACAAAATAATATCTTATAGACACGAGGAGAGTAAATTATATTGAGGGGGTTATTTATAAACAAGGGGGGTACACCCCTAAAATTAGGTTGATTAGATATGAAAATTAAAAAAAAAGGTCAGTGCACTAATAATTTAGGATCTAAAACGAGTTAAAAAAATTCCTCTCGAAAATGAGTGAAATACCGAATTTCTTTAGATAAAGTTGATCCGGCTCAAGAGCATTTACTTAAAACAAGAAATCATGGCTGAAAATGAAGTAAAAGAAAATTCCACAGAAAATAGGTATGCCCTTTTTTTATATTCATATCTGTATAACTTCCTTTATTTTATTTCTATACATTACAATACTGAATTTTATAATTAAAGTTATTTTGCTCACACTAGAAGAGAAAAAAAACTGAAGCTGTGTAGGCTCAATAGTTACCTTGTTCATAAATAAGGTATATAAATACATTTATTTTTTTAAAGGCGCTTAAAAGCTTGAAAATGTCATTGAAGAACAATTTTATTGCTTAGGCGTAAAAAACATTTTATCGTCCGCTTGCTGTAAAAAAATACTTTGCAGCCACAACACAACTTAGTAAGTCTAGTAAATGTAAATTTTTATTTTATTTTATAACATTTTACTGACTGTGACCTCCCTTTGAAAGAAATAGTTTATGCAACATAACTAATTATGATCAAAGTTTCGCTGCAATAAAATCTCATTTCACAACATAGTTACATAATATACTATATTACAAAAAGTTAAATAATATGAATCAGATTTAATAAAATAGAAACTGATTTTTTTAATTACTAACATTCTTAGTTTTCGATAAATTATGTTATTAATTTGTTTATTTTCTTTTTATGCTTTTTAGGTGTGTTTTTTTTTATGTATTTATTTTTTTATTTTGTAAGTCTCTCAGTCTCTCTATTTTATTTTGCTGTCTATCTTAGCACTGCTGTCGAAAATTAAAATGTGTGCATATATGTGCTTTATTATTGAAATATATACTACATAATAAAATCTTCGATTAAATTAAAAAATATTTTTAGGGAATTTTTAAATAAAATAAAAAGTCATTCAAACCATCGCATGGCGAGACTAACAAACGAGCACTTTTTTATTCTGACGCACCAATCTAAAAATGTATAAAATAAAAATGCTCATCTAAAGTTACATCGAAGATTTTATAATGTTGAACATATAAAAAAGAATATATATGCACACATTTTAATATTCAATAGCAGCGTTAAAATCGAAAGTGATAATTAAAAAATTAAAAACACAAAAATAATATAACCTAAAAAGCAAAAAAAAATAAATTAATAAAATGACTTATCGAAAACTAAAAATGTTTTTAATTAAAAAAATGATGTACTCAGAACGCTTTTTGTATATTATTTATATTAAAAAGAATTATAATTACAGTTAAAAATACAACAAAAGTTGACAACTTGGCTAGAGTCCTATTAAAAAAAACTATTTGGCATTTTTTTCTATCGGATACATAAGAGTTCATTCTACCTAGATGCACTTCGCTTACATTTAACTAAACTTGAAATAGATAAACATAGTAATTACACGGTTAGTTTCAGATTTCATGCCACAATTTTCATTTATTTATGTCGATTTCATTTATATTAATTTAATTTAAAAAAACGTAACTTTAATTTAACTTATAAAAATGAATTTATACTTTAAAAAAAAATAATATCTATGTTGACTCTTAATATTTAGAATTAGTATTATTTACTTATTTATCTTTAAATATTTATTAATACACAATAAATTACACCCATCCAGAAAATTACTTGCAAAATAATCATATAGAAGTTTCCTTCTTTATTGCATAATATAATATTACAGATCAGATGACTTTTCTTAAATGTCACGCATAGGCAAATTTAGGAGGCTCAAAAAAGCCTATTATTTCTTAACCTCATTAAAATATAAAGGTCACTGGAGAGTAGGAATATAGTCTCCGACTATCTACTCTCCGACTATCTATTTTTTTGTTGGTTCAAGATCACTTTATATTTGAATGTATTTGGTCTTTTAATAGTAAGTTATAGTAATAAAGAAACAGGTACACTAAACACGCAATGAATGGGCACGGGGGGGGTTAATCCAGGTAGTGGTTCCTGACGGAATTGAATAGTTAAAGTGGAACCCCTACACTAGGTGATAGTGATAGTAATTTGGTAAAGGTGATAGACCACTAGCAAGTAAAACATGATGTTGGCCATTTATACACCTTTAGATAGAGCAGTGTTGTACTTTAGATAGAGGTAGTGTTGTACCTTTAGATAGAGGTGTTGTACCTTTAGATAGAGGTAGTGTTGTATCTTTAGACAGAGGTAGTATTATACCTTATGAGTCCTAGTGCAGGCATTTTGCGTCTAATCCACAGAAGTTTCTATAGCTTTAACTAGAACCAACACTTGCCCCACTGCCAAGCTAAGATTTCCTGCTCCTGGAACCATAGGCAGAACATATATATTTTATATAAACTACTATTGGGGGTTCTATATTCTGTCTAAACCAGATTCATTTTGGGTTAGGGATCTCTTTACATTTTGTTGCAAATTTGACTGATCGAGTTGACATTTGACGCAAATGTTCATCTATTGGTCTTTCGATCTAAAGTAATTTAATTTGGGTATTCGTCGCTTTGAAAAATTATATTTGCCTCCGTGGCCGGATCGTATAGGCACACGATTTGGCAATGGAGGTCAGGGGTTCGCAGCCTAGCTATGCTCTAAGATTTTATGAATAGTATTTGTATTAAAAAGATTTTGCCAACTTTAATTAATTCTAGAGAGTAGTAGATGCAACCCACCTGAGATTGTTCCCGCAGGGTAAATACCCTGATGGCCAAAAGGACTAAATTGGGCATTTTTTTATATTTTAAATATTAAGATTTGAAATTTAACGGTATTATTTTTTTATGTTCAACACATTATGAGTAAGTAGTAGAATGAAATCATTAATAGCAATGGAATCTATTCAACTTTTACTTACTACTATATACTATACTATACTTCACTCTATACTACTTATATATTTAACACACAAATATACATACATACATACATATATTCATGTAGAATATATATTTAACTTTTACTTTATACATTATTGCCGAACATATACATTTTTGGTGCGACACTTAAAATTATATGAAAAAGTTTCTTTGCATCCATCAAAATCATAACGTTTTACCACATATAATATAAACTAACAAATTATATAATGTATTGATGAACTATAGAGCTAATATGCTCAAAACGAATGAAACTATTATATAAATAAGGTATCAAGTATGATCAAAGGTATTTAATGCATTCATGAACATAATATTACAATATTACAATAGAACATGAATGATCTATTGTATAACTTTTAAGCTTTATGAACCAAACGTTGTGAAACCCTAAATAAAATTAGCTAATAATTCTGAGGTCGAGCTTAGCAAGACTGAGGTAATTATACTTAAAACTTTAAATAATCTTGACATCCTTAGAACGAACGAAGCGGGTCCGAATTCATAACACCTTCACTTTTGATAACCACTTTATTTTTGGGTCAAGCACAGAGAGACCGAAGTAGTACCACCTTAGTCTTTAAATAATTATAACAATTTTAAGAACGAGTGAAGCAAGTTCAAAGTCATAACTCCACAGAACTTTGGATAAGTATTTCATTTTGAGGATGAGGGAAGCGGATTCGAAGTTGTAAGAAATAGAACCGAGGTACATGCACTCGAGTTTTTATTTTGAAATTTCTCTAAAACCAATATCTTAATCCAATAATCGGTAATTACCCACAAAATGCAAAAAGAGAAAATAATTACGTAAGGATTGACTACAGAGCCTCAAAGCTTAATTTCCTTTTAATAACCAATAGAAGAAAAAAAAAACAAAGATTACCAATGTATAAACACATAAACTTGTTTAATAAAAATCATAATATAATGAAACAAAAAAATATTCAAATAAATAGTTAAACAGGGCGGAATGTAAATGTATAAAGTATTCTGACAGTGTAAATTCTTATAAAGAAAAATTGATAAGCATGGTAAATTAACTGTAAATATAAGTTGTTTTTTGTGAGTGCCGCAGGAAAGTTTCTATTTTATCTGTAATTGGAAGATAAAAGAACGCATCCAACGTTAAAAAAAATGTCATATTAGGATAAATTTACTTTTATCGCTGTATGAGAACTTAAAGAAAATATTAAAATGCATAGCACGAGAGACGTCAAATTGTACATGTTATATACAATGATTTCAGAATCAACATATTATAAGCTTTTATTGATTCTATCATTACTCCTAAAGTTGACCAATAGCATTGCTTTATTTTGTAGGAAATTAAAAGATTGTAAGTAAACTTTTAGTATGACAGATATAATAGTTTTCGTTCCTTGGTTTCTGGCATTTTATCTTTATTTTTGAGAAATGATTCTCTTAAATAAAAACTTGCTATCTTCATTAATGGGAATCTAATAAATTTGTTGGTACATTAGATAAAACCATAATCAAGCTAGGTTCATTAGATAAAATCATAATCAAGCTAGGCTCATTAGATAAAATCATAATCAAGCTAGGTTAATTAGATTAAATCAAAATCAAGCTGGATTTATTGGATAAAATCATATTCAAGCTGCGTTCATTAGATCAAATCAAAATCAAGCTGGATTTATTGGATAAAATCATACTCAAGCTGCGTTCATTAGATAAATCATAGTCAATCTACCCAGATTGATGAACTAACTACCAGATTAATGAACCCTCATTAGATAAAATCATAATCAAACTTGGCCCATTTATTATGAGCTCACAATTTGGGTTCATTAGATAAAATCTCGATGAATTTAAATTCAATTAAAGGCTATGATTTGTCTAAGTACAATAATGTTCATTTCGAGGGCTTCCTGCTTACCTTGTTAGGTTGAAAAGAATACTTATATTCTGTGATGCAAAAGCCACCAGAAAGGGTACATTTTATCCAGGATCTAACTGGTGTCATACAATAAAGCCTCAATCAATATAAGGTAATCTCAATAAAGCTGTTAACATAAGATAAAAACTTAATTGAATTTGCAATATTTGATATTGTCAGACATTGAGACCTTAAGGGTACTTATTTTTGGTTCCCAACATAAGTTGGGACCCAAGTAAATATGGCGATATAGGGCAATTATTCACTTGTGTACCGACAATATATTTACTAAATTATATAAAAAATTATTTAACAATCTTAATAGGGGATGTTGAAAAGCAATGGGGCTTTTGTATGGGGTTGAGGAGGGGGGAAAAAGAAAAGATTGATAATTAAGTAAATAAGATAATATAGTGCCAAAGTACCCTTGGTTCCCAACATAAAATTGGGACCCAAGTAAATATGGCGATATAAAATATTTATATTTTATTTAGGAAAATTACAAAATATTTTCTAAAAGTCTTAACTTCATTACAAATCGAAACTGAGGGATTTTAATGGAGTTTAGACAGACCTCCTAGTTCCTATACCCAATCTACTCGATTTTCAGATAAATTGAGGTTGGGAACTAAGTAAATAAGTGCCGATACAATTTTAATCTGTAAGTCGTTATCTAAGAAACGTTGTATAAAAAGATATATTAGTATTATTTACAGCAACAATTTTATTTTATAAATATGTATTATTACATTTTTATTTATTTATTTTATTTTTATGAAATGAAAATCAGGTGTGATTCATTTCTGTAAATTGGACCCCCAGATAACTTTGCTTGCCTAATACGAGATATAGATATGCCTCACGTTTTGATAATTGCCAGGAGTGATTTATTTTTAAGCAAATATCACTTTCTACTTTTTCCATTAAAATGACTATACACTATAGCTACACTCTGATCAAAGAAATAACAAAATTGAAGTGTTTCTGTAAATGGCTATATCAGACGCAATGGGAGCAGGAAGTAGCATGTCTGAAGATGATTTAGAATTTACTATTAGATTTAGCATGCTGCCAGGCATACAACCCTAGCAGCATGCTACTGGCACTCTAGCTATATCACAACCTAATAGTCTCAACACAGCACGCTGTGATAACTTTATACACAAAATTATTGATCTAATTTTCACAATTACGACACTCCCTGTATATCTTGGGACTTTAAAATGTCCCTGAAGACAGCGGTTTAAATAGTGGAGGCTGTAATCCCGCCAAGAGAAAAAAGCTCTTCGGAACTAAACGCAAAACTTTTACTATCCCAAATGGGTGTTTATTAAATTGAGTTGGATTATAAAGTTCGTACTTTTCTTGTTTTTGTAATAATGTTACGGTAAAGAGAAAGATATGAGAACAACATGTTCAGTCATCTAGGAACTAATGGAAAGTAGACAGATAACACAGTGGAATTAACAGATAGATCATATTATATTAAGTGGTTAACAAAGAACAGAACGAACGACAGAATGAGAGTATTTAACTTATATTGACATGAAGTGTCAATAATAAAAATATCCCTGTCAGAGAAACTAAATTTCCCCAACACTCCCCCTTTCTCTTATCAGGGGTTATCCTCAATGTCTCTGAGCCCAAGACTTTTTCTGAAATCAGCTAGTTTCGGAGCAGCGACTGATTTAGTTAAAATGTCTGCCTCCATTTTTTCAGTAGGTCGATATACGATTTCGATCAATCCTTGTTTGACAGTGTCTCTGATAAAATGCTCTTTTATACCAATATGTTTTGATTTTGAGCTGATAATTGGATTTACAGCTAATTTTTGTGCAGCTTGGTTGTCATTAAATATAACAATCTTATCATGTGATAGATTAAGATCATTAGCTAGCTGTTTGATGTGGATAGCTTCTTTTGCAGCTTCAGTCAAGCTCATGTACTCCGCTTCGGCGGTGGAGAGAGCAACCGTACGTTGTTTTCTTGACTCCCAACTTATAGGTCCTCCTGCTAGAATAAAGGCATATCCAGTGTAGGATTTGTGGTCAACTACACAGGCACCCCAATCAGCATCCGCCAGTCCATATATATTTTTTCCAGTCTTCCTATAGGTAAGAGAGACAGGTTCATCGTGCCTTTGACATATCTAAGGACTCTTTTCAACGCCTGAACATGAATGTCGCTGTAGCAAGTGTTGTACTGGCTCAGGAAGCTAACAGCATAAGCTATATCAGGACGTGTAGCGATTGCTAAATACATGAGAGATCCGATGAGACTCTGATATGGGAAATCGCTCGTCTTGTCTTCAGGTTAGCCTTCTCTAGTTTCAGACCGACTTCCATAGGAGTTCTCACCGTCTTACAATTCTCCATATTATATTTTTTCAAAATTTCCTCTATATATTTCTTTTGATTTGCCGAAATAATGTTTTTATTTTTATCAATCAAAAATTCTATGCCAAGACAGTAATTTAATTCACCGATATCGCGCAGTCAAATTTATGCATTAATTTTTCTTTAGTTTCCTTTATCGCGCTATCTGTTTTCGATGCAACGATCAGATCGTCTACGTATACCGATATTATAACCGTTTCTCCCCCTATCGTACCTATGTACATACAAGGGTCTGCCTCGGATGGTTTGAAGCCAAGTTCATCTAAAGTTTCATCTAACTTTTTGAACCACTGACGCCCCGCCTGTTTCAAGCCATAGAGAGCTTGTTTGAGATTGCAGACCTTTTCACCTTTTCCTTTTCTGATATCTTCAAGCATCCTTTTAGCTTTAAGCATAATGGTTTGGTCTTCATTCCCACTTTCATCGAGAATGATTCTTGTAAAAATTTATTTAAGTAGGGAGGCATTTTCATATGAATTTCAATGTCATCTTCGATTTTACCGTTCAAGTACGCGGTAGTAACATCTAGTTGAACTAATTTTAAGTTTTCTTCAGCGGCAAGTCCAAGTAAAAACCGAATAGAACTTAATTTTGCAACCGGAGCATATGTTTCAGTGTAATCAACATTTGCTCGTTGAGCGAATCCTCGCGCAACAAGTCTAGCCTTTTTCCTTTCTAAGGTTCCATCAGCATGAAGTTTATTTTTGAAAATCATACGATAGCTAATAACATTTTTATCAGGTTTTCTGTTAACTATTTCCCAAGTTCCATTTTTGATGTGCGATCTTATTTCGCTTTTAATTGCGTCATGCCATTCACTCTGGTCAACTTCATGCTCATCCATTTCACCAGCAATGTACGACATGTCATCATTGTCCGAACTGGAGCTTGTGTTTTCCTTTTTTGAACTTTCACTTTCTAGATTTTCAGAATTTTTATTTGATTCTCTTTTCATTGATAAGGACGTCAACATTTTGATTATCATTATTATTTTTGATTATAGTTATCATGATCTTATTATTTTATCATTATTTTGATTATTATTATCGTCATCATTTCGATCATTGCCTTCATCATCATTTTGATTATCAACGACAGAGTTGTCATCATCGGATTCTTCTTTTATTTCTCAATATTATTTTTTTGTTTCTGATCGGAACTATTACTATGTCATCTTCATCACTTTCATCATCATTTTGATTATTTGAACTTTTATTTGGCAACCAATTTTGATTTTTTCTGTTGAATAGCTGTGTTTAATTTATTAATAATTTTTACGTCTCGACTTGTTACGATTCTGTTTAGTCTAGGGACCCAAATTCGATAAGCTTTGGAAGTATCTGAATACCCCATAAATATACCAGTTTCTGTTTTGGGTTCAATTTTGTTTTTTCTATTTGGCCCTTTTTGAGAACAAATGATTTATTACCAAATATATGAAGATGCCGAACTGATGGAGTTTTTCCTGTCCATTTTTCATACGGAATTTTCCCACCTAGATATTTGCAAGGAGACCGATTCAGAAGATAATTCGCTGTATTTATAGCTTCCGCCCAGAATGTCTGGTAATTTTGCTTCTATTATCATACACCGCGCCCGTTCAAGCAACGTTCTGTTTTTACGTTCAGCAAGACCGCATTGTTGTGGAGTATACGGAGCTGATAATCTTCGTTTGATTCCACAAGTTTTTAAGAATTTATTGAATTCCTTGCTACAGTATTCTGCAGCGTTGTCAGTTTGTAGATTTTTTTAATTTTTCTATGTAATGAGTTTTCGACTTCACTTTTGTATTCTTTAAAGCTTTCAAATACTTCACTTTTATGTTTTAAGAAGTAAATTTTACAGTATCGCGACGCGTCATCGATGAATGTTACGTAATACCGCGCACCGCCGGGTGATCGCGTCGGAAATGGACCCCAAATCGGAATGTACTATCTCCAAAAGTTCAGTTGCTTTTGGTTCTTCGTTTTTTCGAAATGGAAATCTGAACATTTTCCCTTTTATACAGGTTTCACAATCCCCAATACTTGATGCCGGGTTGAACTTTAATCCATTTAGTAATTCATGCTTTTGAGTTTTTAGATCGCCCTCATTCAGATGTCCCAGTTTTTTATGCCAGGAGATTATTTCGTCCTCTGATGTGTTTACTTTGTAAGTTAATGGCCGCTTAGAGCTTTGTTGATATTCATTAACTACGTACAAACCATTGGAAGTTCTGTGTGCTGTTAAAACTGTTTGTTTTTGTCTGTTTCTTATTGTAGCTTTATTTTTAGTGAAAAGAACTGTACACCCTTTATCTGTGGCTTTACTGACTGATAGTAAGTTTGTGCTGAGATTTGGCACTAATAATGTATCAGCCAAAGTTACAGTTAATTTACATTCAGCTTTATTACATCGATTTGAGTTACATTTGTTTTCAATTTTTACATCTCCCATCCCTTTTATTTTAGTTTTCCCGTCTTTTGATGCTAGATTTAACGTTCCAGATTTTTCTTTAAAATTTTCAAATTTTTCTTTAGTTGCACAGCAATGTGAGGTACAACCCGAATCTATAACCCACGTATCATTTGAATTATCTGTACTTGTATAACTTTCTTCCAATTTTAGTGTTTGTTTATTTTTATTTTGGCATTGACAATTTTTATTTTCAAAATTTGATTTATTCAAATTTACATTATTTTTGTTTTTATTGTCAAACCTTTTTTTGTTTTGTAAATTTGTATTTTGACACGAGTTATGTTTTCGATTTTTATGTTTCCAATTTTTATTATTTCTACTGACAAACGCATCTTGACTCGAAGTAGAAGGATAATTTTTATTCTAGCTTCATTTTCTCAATAATTTTAATTTTTAGGCTTTCTGGGTTGGGAGTTGGTCTCGTGACTCTATCGCAATTCTAAAGTTTTCGTAACTGGCGGGCAACGAGTAAAGCATCATTATACTGAGCAAATCTTTATCTATTTTTAACATCCATATCGCCTAATTTCTCAACAGTTTCTATGAAATTGTTAAGATGATCCCGAACATCGTCATCGTCGTTCATTTTATTTAAAATAAAGTTTTAAGTAATGCTGCTTTGCGAGCAGGTCCTTTGCTTTGGTATATGTTTGACAGCGTGTCCCAAATATCTTTTGACGTTTTACAATTTTTAATTTGTTTTAACTCGCCAGGAGATATTATGAGAATAAGATCAGATTTAGCATTAAGATCGTCCTCATCCCATTTGTCCATATCATCTTTGGATGTAGTTGGCTTGGGATTCTCTCCAGACACGTATTTCCATAAGCCATTTTTAGTAAGGATAGCTCTAGCTTGTAGTTTCCAAGTATCATAGTTTTCCCGCTTTAGCGGTTCGATTCTGTAATTGTTCATAGTTTTTAGTGCAATAATTAATGAATGTAGGAACTTGATTACATCTAATACTTACGACCGACGACTTCTTTTTTCAATTTTTTCCCCGACCGAATTTTTAAATTTTATGGAATTCGCGGATAAAAAAATTTGATGAAATCTGCTAGTGTCTGTGCACATAACCTAATGGAAAGTAGACAGATAACACAGTGGAATTAACAGATAGATCATATTATATTAAGTAGTTAACAAAGAACAGAACGAACGACAGAGTGAGAGTATTTTTTGCTTATATTGACATGAAGTGTCAATAATAAAAATATCCCTGTCAGAGAAACTAAATTTCCCCAACAGGAACTATGCCTCTAGAAAACTATTTATTCACTATGAATTTAAGGACTCTTTAAATAGTTGTGCGCCGAAGCCTGAAGAAATCGTAAACCATTGCAGGCTAATCATCAAATTTCCCTGACGCTACCAAGGGTCACTTGAAACATACAGTTTCACTTTTGACTTTAAATACAGGATCGTCTGCAACTTCTATTCTTTATTCTTCTATTCTACATTTGTTTAAATAAGGATCATTAACTTTCGTCTTGTCAATTTAACTGAAGTGTTTACATTAAAAATACTTTAATCTCTCTGGATAGTACCTTCTTTAGAGTCAGAGAGCAGTTTTAAGAGACCTATGTAGTTTCAAGACTTCATATGTCTCACTCTACTTCTACGAAAAAGTTGTCATTGACATAGACGAATACATATATTAATAATAATAATAATATCTTATTTGTTCTCATAAAACATAGAAATTAACAAAAAAATATACACAAAACAATACACATTCACAAAGAATAAATGCATTAAAAATAAAATCATACATTATATATACATATATATATATATATATATATATATATATATATATATATATATATATATATATATATATATATATATATATATATTATATTATATATATATATATATATATATATATATATATATATATAATACGCTAAAAGGTTAATGACGGCTCAACCACATTTTTTGTTACCCTAAATTTT
>JACMZG010000008.1:87048040-87063664 GCA_018340805.1 Microvelia longipes | reverse complement strand
CCAAGAAGTTAGTAATGACAATGAACAAACGAATATATGATATTGCAATTATAGAATTGTATATAAAGCTGGGGCTCGTGTTACTGCAGAAATATATAATTCAATTTAAACAAACGAAATATTCGCGAAATTAATATTAATGCAAATTCTGTAAGAAGCAGAATCAAAGTCCAAATTTGAAAAGGATTTCTCAACTATTAATATGCGCTATATGGTAAAAGACTGGGAGAATTTAAAGAAGCCGCATGGATCTCTGGCTATGTAACAATGAGAAGAAATTTGTAACTTTACACAGCAAAGTTACATTAAACAATGTAAAAAAAATGTAAAAAATTTTGTAAAAGATGAGGATAAGGTAAAAATTATACTGAAATGGGTATTTCTAAGACAAATGTTATAGTTTGAAGAAAAAGATGCTAAGTATGACAATGAAAGCTAAGGAATCAGTCTGAAAGCAAACAGATATCAATCATCAAATATTTAGATGCGTCAATAAAGATTGAAAATGAAGAACAAAAACCAAATAAGATTATTCAGAGCACTTTCCAATTAATAAATCACCAAAATTTGTACATATGAGTAAGAAACAGTTATTGTCAATCCTAGATGTAAGCTCTTTTGGAGTGGAAAAAACACTAGTTGGCATACGGTCATTATAAAATTAATACTTAAAATTGAAAGTATGTATTACTATGCTTTAATGAAGTTGATGCATCAGATTTGTTAAAGAGAAAGAAGAAGAAGAATGAAGAAGAAGAGTAAGAAGAAGAAGAAGAGAAGAAGAAAGAGAAAAAGAAGAAGAAGATAGAAGAAGAAGAAGAAGAAGAAGAAGAAGAAGAAGAATTGAAGAAGAGAAAGAAGAAGAAAAGAAGAAGAAGAAGAAAGAAGAAGAAGAAGAAGAAGAGAAGAAGAAAAAGAAGAGAAGAAAGAAGAAGGGAAGAAGAAGAGAGAAGAAGAAGAAGAAAAGAAGAAAGAAGAAAGAAAGAAGAAGAAGAAGAAGAAAAGATAAGAAGAAAGAAAAAAGAAGATTTTGTTTAAATACTGATATAAATGTTGTTTATTCTTGTTGTTATTTCTTTTTATTAATTGGTTATTATGTTAATATTTAGTAAAAAAACTTATTGTCGTTGTTTTGGATAATTTTCTTTAATGTAAAGGGATCATTATACTTTTTTATAAGTATAATAATATATCATTTTGATTATTTTGTATATAAAGATGACGATATAAATAATATATCTTAGTTATGTGTTTTTTGTCTTTTAAAAAAAATATCAAGCTCCCTGAATATTATTTAATGTTAACAGTTAAATACATATTTATTATGTGTGCATTGATTATGTATGTCAAGATTCCCATTGTCAGTGCCTCGTTTGTACCCTATCCCTCTACTATATCTGAAATAAAACGGTTTACTATTGGTTTCGTTAATATTGGTCTATTATCTAAATTCTAAAATTATCAACAAACTATTTTTAAAGATGAGGAAAATATTTTAAATATTATTTTAAATGAGAATATTAAAGAAGATTAAATTAATAATTAATAATAACATAGTAAAATATAATATTACTAATATTAAAATATTATATATTTCAAATTCCTCATATTTTTTTTGAATTTGTTTCCCATTAAGATTTAAAAAAATTTAAATCTTATTTCGAAAATGGTTATTTTTTCTTATTATTATTACCAATATTTTCTTATAAAACTGTAAAATCATTCAAATTGGTTGTTTTTTGATGGGTTAATTTTTTCATTATATTACGGAGGATCTAATGGAATTATTGATTTTAATAAAAAGAAAATCAACTAACTTGATGTTGTGAAGCATCATACTGGTGTGTTATCTCTAAAATTCAAATTCACCACTCATTTAAATACAACATATTATACTTATTTTGTTTTAACAGCGTGAATTTCTTGCTATTCATATTCAATCAAAAGAGTGCGTAAACACATGTTTTGTGGTTCATAATTCTACACGTGCACTACAAATAAAGACAGCTGTAAATAGCTCAATTAATTATCAAAATTCTATTCAATGAACCAACAACAAGCAAATTTATCCGAATTGATCCAAACAACAATATTCTAATTAATACTACTCGAGTCCAAACAATGCGCTGGGCCCAAATTTGATTTAATGCCAAATTCAAATATGGAACATTCAAAACAACATCTAATCAAATATAAATTACTTCTTACAATTCGCAAACGTCAAATCAATATTGACAACATAAACCACTATTTGTCAGCAAATATCCTAAATTGATTACATTTATCAATATGGATGATAGTTTATGGATTTTTATATGACAATATGATCCGCTTATTTCCTTTATTTTTATTTATACACTCGCTCCTGAAGGCTTTTTTTCATGATAATCTGGTGGAATGATAGGTATTTCATGGAAATGGAATAATAATCCGATGTGTTTTATTGCCACTCTAGTAATGTATTCGTTTGGCAATTGTTGGCTCGTCTTGGATTTTAATGATTTTGGGCAATAGAGCGTTTTGCTTTCATCTTCAGAGTCTTTTCATGGGAATACTAGGATTAATATCACTGGTGATCCTTTGCCATAATTTCTTTAAGTTTTTGCAAGCAGTGAAAACTTATGTGATAATTTATCCTTTTTTACACATCGTCTCATAATTTACCGAGTAACAATTAACATATCTTTAATATAATACAATTAGTTTCAGAGTTTTGCAATTTTTAAGAATTTTTACAAATTTAAATCTTGTAATTTGACAATTGTTTTAAAAAAACAATTTTAATTTTCATATTGTTTTATTAAATTAGTCCAACGTAATTTCGGATTAAAATTAGTTTAGTAAGTAAATGTTAATAAAAATTACAGATTAGTTTTTGTGCATACTCGATTCGGTATTGATCAAACTTTGTTACTATTTATAAGTGAGTATGTATATTTTGATAGTAATTGGTTAGATTTATTAGGAATTAATACGTTTTTTAAATTTAAAATATATTACAGAAGGACTTGAAGCTGTTTTATTGGAAACATAATTTCATAGATTTGGATAGAACCGGAGTTATATAGGTCAGGTGGTGTTAGATGTATAGGTTAACAAGTTTCAATGTAAAATCAATATTGTTTGCGGTGATGCCAGATTGTTTTTTTCTAATCATGTACTGGAGTAGACAAAAATCAACTCTTGTCTTCAAATAAAAATTGGATGATTCTGTCTGATAATAGTAATAATAACAAAAATTATCCACTTTTACTCCGTAGCAACAGCAATCAGGCTGTTCAAAGATGAATGTCAAGGATAATTATCAATGCCGAAGACTCAAAATACTAAGTTTAACAAAAAGATAAAGTCCAGATCACTGGAGGCCTAATGGAATCAGTTTGAAGCCAAACACAGACCATTTAACACGAATTATTTAAAAATTTTAATTGGTTGGAAATGATACTGACACAGGTAAAGGTAACCGAAAGTAGATAGAAAGTACACTCTGGGCTCACGCCCCTTAGTGACGAGTAATTTTTATAACATATTATACAGTCAACGAATAAATTACGCAATAATTGTAATAATTACGTAATTTTGGTGTTGTTTACAATAATATTCCGAACATAATAATGCGTACGTTTTTTCGATTCATTGCGTAATATTGACGTAATAGGTACGTATTTTTGTTTCAATTTTTTGACTAATTACGTAATTTTAAATATTACGTAAGCACGGTATGTGAGCCAGCCTTCTAAATGACGTCTTACTATCTGTGCAGGCCCAGTTTTTATGACGTAATAATGTATATGAGCCAGCTTTTTTATGGTAAATACTGTATGTGAGGCCAGCTTTTTAATGAACGTCATACTGTAATGTAAGCCAGCTTTTCATGACGTCCAACCCATTAAATTTTTTATTACGGGTATATAAGGAAATAAATAATGATAATTAATTTGATCCAATAGGAATCGAGGAAATGATTATTAATTATCAAAATTATTTTTTATTTCCTATAATTTTAGAATATGTTTATCTTTTTTATTGTTAATAAATATGTCGAGAATATATTGTGTTGATTTTTGAAAACAATTGCTAATTGAAGAATTACCTACTGGTGGCAAGCGGTAAATCGACTCTATTCAGATAGGTTACTACCAATGTACTCTGTTAGAGGAAATGATGTCGAAAAATTCATAAAGCGTTGTGAATTATATTTGGAGGCTGAAAAACATTACTAGACGAAACAACAGGAGAGATTAGTTAATCTGTTTTGTTAGAATAGATTTATTGGAGGATTATGCAAAGACGTTTAAAATGGTTTGAGGGTTTTTCAGGCTCGTTTTACGTATTGGCAATTTGAGAAAAAGAAAGATGTTATCAAGACTTTCAATTTAGTTAACTACAGACGTGGAAATGGAAGATAATTCAAATTTATTTTTAAGAATGTAAAGGATTTCGTGAAAAGATTATTTACAATAAAGATTTTACTAAAGAAAAATGGTAGAAAGTAGGTAGATAGGAGCGCATTGCCGACGACCCCCCCTCCCCCCCATCGTCGGCAAGAAAATTTGCGGCAGATTTTTGGAGTTATCGTGGATTTGATCGGATTTTTTTTATCGGATTTTTTGATCGGATTTGATTTTTTGATCGGAAAATTTTTTGATCGGATTTAAATTATTTTTTGTTTTAATGGGTGGAAAATATTTAAAATTTTTTGAGGGGAGTTTTAAAATTTTTTTTTTTAAAAGTTTTTTTAAAATCGCGACGTTGGAACTGGGTGAAGGGTGACGGTTGCTAGGGAGTATTAAATTTGTTTGGAAAGTGTGGGTGTATGTTTGGGTGAAGTTTTTAGGGTGGAGGGGAAAGGGGAAAAGATGTAGCGATTTCTAAAAAATCGCGACGAGGGGAACCTGTGGGTGTGTGGGTGAGGAATTTTCGGGTTTCGATGATGGATTTGATCAGGACCAAGGAAAGTGTCTATGTATTGTCAGAAGGACTTATGGGTTACGAGTCTTGGTTTTTCCTGGAATGATGGGCGCATTGCCGACAGCGTATGAGTTATCGCGCGGGAGACTTTGTTGGTTAATAACTTTTGATGTATTGGATGGATTTCGATGGGAGTTGGTTTGTTGGAAAGAGGAAGAGTAGAGGAGGAGATTAGTGGGGAAAAGGTTTGAGATTATTGATTTATTTATTGATTTTTGATTGGTGGAGTGGAAAAAGATTAGTAAGTAGTATAACTTTGTTAAAATTAATTTTTCCGGGTGCGCATTTTTGGTGGAGGAAGAGGGACTGTTGGGGAGAGGAAAAGGTATGGTTTATATTTTTCCGATGAGTGGATATATATGAATTTTTCCGTTGAATGGGTGGATATATATGAATTTTTTAAAAAGGTGGTTTGGTGCGCTACAATTTTTTAATATATAATGCTTATAATTTTTTGTGTGTGTGTGTGTATAAGTTTAAGATTTCTTAATTTTTGTGTGTGTGTGTTAAAATTTCTTATATATTTTTGGTGAGTGTGTGTATAAGTTTAAGATTTATTTTCTGTGAGTATTAGGTTGGGGGGAAATTCAAAATTTTAGTGGCGGGAAATTTAAATATTTAGTTGGCGGGAATTAAAAAATTTTTAGTTGGCGGGAAATTTTAAATTTTTACCTTTTCAATTTTAAGTGTCTTTCAGTGGACTTGATGGTTTTAAGTGGGGTAGTCTGGGGTAGTCTTTGGGGTAGTCTGGGGTAGACTGGGGTAGTCTGGGGTAGTCCTGGGGTAAGTTAAGATTTTCTTAATTTCTTTTGGTTGTGTGTGTATAAGTTAGATTGCTTATATGTTCTTTAGTGTGTGTGTGTATAAGTTTAAGATTTCTTAATTTTTTTTTTTGGTGTGTGTGTGTATGTTTCCAAATTTATATAATTTTTGATCTATTAAAAACTCGCGGACTTTTGTTGACCTGGTGTATAAGTAGGGTATGAAAATCTTGGTATTTTATTATTTAATTTTTAATTATTTAATTATTATTTAATTATTAATTAATTAATTATTTAATTATTATTTAATTATTATTATTATTTTTTTATTAATTAATTAATTCTTTTATGGAACTATAGGGTATATGATAAGACTTTTAATGACTAATAGAGATTTGTATGTATTTAATGAATAAGGGCTTTTATGCATGTATGGGTATATATTTAATGAACTATATGGTTTGTTATAGATATGTATAAGATTAGGGTTGCATTGGGGTTGCATTGGGTTGCATTGATGTTGAAATCTTTGTATGTTTATTGTATTCATTAATTTTACTATTATTAACTACAATTAACTATTAAAGAAAGAAAGACTCTTCCAAATAAAACATTTATTATAATAAATTACATGTAATTACATAAAAAATTCAGTAGCCTCAAGGGACTCAATGATGTTTTCTTTCAGCATTTCCTTTATCGATTTATCTTTATCTTTAGGAAATTGAAACTCTACTTGTAGCATTGTCCTCGATGATATCATCAATATTTATTGGGGAAAATCTTGTGAGTATTAAGTCCCAGTATTGGTCGGAATTCATATTTTTACATTCTTCTTGTAGTTCTGGGAATATTTCTTCAAGTATTTGTCTGGTTAAATCTAAACAAAATTTATTAAATAATCAAAGTAGTAATAAACTTACCGTAATAATACTTCAATTCGTAAATATTCTTGTTACTATCTGGAAAAACTGGCATTTTGAAAGAAAATTATTTGTCAAGCATCTTCTTTTATATAATTATATTGACCAATCACGTTCATTAACCAATCAAATCATCTGAAACAGACAATAACCAATAGAAACCGTCCATGACTGTGTGTGTGTATGTATTTCCATAGGTATATAAGCAATGATCATCATAAAATTAGTTACTTTTTAAAAATGCAAGAAAATAATCTCAATAAAGAAAATGTCTCAACAATTCCATTGGAACTGGGGAAAATTTCAAATTTCCACAACAACCAGATGTACTTCCTGAAAACATCAATCATTTATGACTTTAAAGTAAATATTTATTTCATTTTATATATAAATTAACTTTATTTTAGAAACCAGTCACGGTAAAGAGGTCCAATATAATTAGTGACAAGGATAGATATATATTAGAAACTTTCTTCGGAAGATTCAGCAAAGAGATTGAGATAAAGGAATCAATATTCATCAATTTCAAGGATAGTGGTGATAACCTTTATGATGATGAATCTAAATGGATGATCCAGGTGGAGATAAAAGGATACAAAAAGTCTATCGATTCTACCAGAATTATATGGAAGCTAAAAAACATTGTAAAGAAAACCTAATACTTTTTTATTGTTATTAAATGTTTAATAAAGTCTTTGTCTGTTATTTTGTTTTTCATTATTTATTAAAATTTTTATTCAATGATAATCATGGAAAACTCTTCGACAATGACCCAGGGTCAGGGTTGACAATCTCGTCACAATGAGGAATTTTCCAGAGTTAATTTAATTGATTCAGTAAAACAAATGTATACTTTAGAGTATATTATATGTATTTAATTGTACTATAGAGTACATTATAGGGTCTATTATATGAAAACTCAAAAATACTTAGGAATCTCACATAAATCTCTATAAAAAACCTTGAGTGTATATGTATTTAATGAGTCTATATGTATACGTACCATAAATACATAGAAAACCCTGTAAATGCATATAAAACCCTGTAAATTCAAAATTATGTAATAAATATCTGTAGAGGTCTAAATTAAAATGATGAAAAACACATGTAAATAACAAAACTTTATTAAACAAACAACCAAATAAATCAAAATTGTCTTTGTCTTTTAAATATTTCTTCCAACGCATCAGCACACTTCCTTTTCAGGACTGATCGCGTATATTCCACAGTTACCCCTGCTTCAGGTGGAGGTTCGACCAGATAGCCAAATATTACTTCTTCTATATCAATTTGTGATTTTAAATGATCCCATTCTTCGATATCAGATATGGTATTCATATGATCTGATACCTCCTGGAATATGCCTGTTATTATATCTACAAAAAAAAGATGATAATAAAAAGAAAAAAATAATAAAATTAAACATACTTTTTTCATATTCGAATAGGTCCTGATCGATGGGATTATATAAATCTTCAATTTGTATCGTCATTAAATCGTCCTTGATCCATAAATGTCTGAGAATTGGCAAATAGTAATTCCAGATCATCTTCAACTTCTGGTCCTCCATATATTTCTTCAATAGATTTTTGAAATTGACAATTTTCTTCTCTTGTGAAACCCATTTAATTATTTTTTTTAAAAACAAATAATAATGAAATGCATTTAATATATATGCATTGGAAAATACCGCAACGTAATATATTTAATAATTTGAATTAATTTAAATTCATTTCTAAAATAGTTCATGTTTTCATAGAAACATGCTTGTATGTCTTAGGTATTGTAACTTTTTAAAATTTTTTCAATTAGATTAAATATATCTAATGTGATATTATCCGCATATCTATGAAATTCAGGATTTTTCAGACCCATTATTACTATTTTCCATGTTGAAAAGACATTTACATATATTTGATTGTATTTTTCAATTTGTAAACATATTTTAATAGCCATACAGGGATTTTATGTGTAATTTAATGGTCATATAATGATTTTATAAGTAATTTATAGAATTATAAGGTATTTTCTTTTATAATGACCTAATTAATAGAATTATAAGGTATTTGTTTTATAATGACCTAATTATCGGACATTTAAAGTTTTTTCATTGTATTTTCTATGAATCTCCTATGAAATTCAAATTATTATAAATATTACCGAGTTTTTTCATAGTATTTATAAGTTTCATATGAGATTTATAAGAGATTCATATTAAGAGATTAATAAGTTCCATAAAAATCATTCAACAATCTCCTATGAAACTCGTATAGGACTCTTATCAATCATAAAATTTATGAATTTATCATGAAACACATATAAATAGCATATGAATATCTTATAAAACTCATAAATCTTATATGAAAACTCTATAACTCTATGAAACTTATGAATTTACCATGAAACACATATAAATATCATATGAATATCTTATAAAACTCATAAATCTTATATGTAAACTTAATAAAACTTAACAATTTCTTATGAATATCATATGATGATCTCATAAATTTCTATAAAACCCTTGAGTTTATGGTTTATAATAGAAAGAATATTTTCATTTTATTTACAAAAACTAAGACAAATCAAAACAATATGTCAAATTAATAAGATTTATTTAAATACATGATGGATCAAATTATGGTACTTCTGTTAAACTTTGTTACAGTCCATATATCGCTTTTTTTTTCATGTTGAGCCTTGAAATTCCAACGATCCAAACAATTTTCAATCGCTGGCTCAATTAATAACGAATTTTATTGTAAACTGTAACCCAATGTTCACCATCAAGATTTGTTGTTCAATCTGAATAAAACTTATATAAAACATAAAATTCTAATAAATACTTACTTATAATATTTGTATCCAAATATTTACATTATTATATTTCTGGCTGCATTTATTTGAATTTCACTTTCAAAAACTCCATAAATTATAACATATGCAGACGTTGTCAATGGTTTTGCAAACTTGATATCCAATCTCAAATTTCCATTTTGAGGTAATTGACTTTGATTTATATCGAAATCTGGAGCAAGCACAAATGTAAAGAATGGATATTTGCTTTTAAATTCCTCAAGTGTTATTCCACAATTCATATTCTTATCAAGATATCCCATATTTCTAACTACCGACTGCATATATGTCGTACTATAATTATCGTTTTCAAAGTCCTGAGTATATGTTTCGCGATAATCTATGTTTTTCGATAATGATACAGATTTAGCATTGAAATGTTGAAATGTTGAACAAGAGGTTTTAACTACCATTATACTGTTCTCCGCTTTGAAATGCACTAGAATAAAAGGTTGGTAACCGACGATCACCAAATATTTGCTCCTTATAAATGATGAACTATCTTTACTAATTGCAAAAGCCACTATTTCCTTGTTTCTTATCGGATAAACTGCATTTTGCTTATTTAATCCAATTTGATGACCGGCCAATACTGATGGTTCAACTCGTACACGTCTAACCATTAGTTTTGCATCAAGCAATGTATATTGAGGCTCATCAGGGTTGATTCCAAACACATTTTTGAAGATGCTCTTTTCATTTCAATTTTAACATTACTCCAGGAATAAGATATTTCGGTTGATCCATAAAGTCCAGTTGAATTGATCCACATAAGGATAAAGATTTTTTACTTAGCATCTTTCTATCGTCATCTGATCCATACCCCATTGCTTTAAGACATATATTCTTACTATCACCATTATAATTGATAATAGTTTCAATCAACGCTTTCGGTATATAATTCCATTTCCACCTTCAATTCTGTAAGCATTAAATGTAAGAATCACATCTTTGAACAATGTGTGAAACATAAAGTTTGAGTTACTACATCTGATTTTGCATCCAAATCTTTAGCGGCTTTATCGGTAACCTTTAGGTGTAAAGACAATAATGTATCATTCAAATCCAAATATTCAGTTTGTGATCCATTTATCATAAAAACTACATCATTCTTCTCATTAGATATGGAATTCATTGGAAACACATCTTCAAATGCCCCATATTCAATTACTGCTTGAGGAGATGGACGATCAAAAATACATAATTCAGTTTTTCCACAAATCATAGCGAATCAAATATAGTTCCATGACCTTTCATTCGTTTGTTTATATGCAATGACCTTGATTTCTTTCGTTTTCTAGATGGTATTGATGATATGTGCTCCTTTTGGTTTCATTTAACAAACTACTCGGTAACTTGCTGCTTATACTACTTGGCAACATGTTTGCTACTTTCGGTATCATACTACTTACTCCACTAGGCAATGAAGAAACTACATTTCCAAATTCAGCCAATGCATTCGCTTTCAATGTTGGCAATACTTGTTTATTATTAGCAAGTACATCCTGAGCGGTTTTCATACCGAATGAACCAATACGTTTAAGAATAGGCAAAGCAAATCTACCTATTGTTCTCAACCATCCAGAACCATACTGTTTTCCTATAAAGTATGGTAATCTCCACCAGCTTGACTACGACTATACAATGAAACTATATCGGGATTAGACATCACTTTTCTAAAATGTAATGTTAAATGTGTTTTTGAATCTTTCGCAAAGTTGATTAATTTTCCACTATCATCCGAATATTAACTTCTATATTGTTTATACATGATGTTGCAATCGGTAAATACATGGGATTATCTACTATTAATTGAACTACATCACCATCTTCATGTTTCTCTAACCATACCGACTTTAAGAGTGGAACATTAACATCTCCACAATTACAGGTTCAACCAGACTACTATATATGAACATTTGCTGATGATACTTTATTATTTTCGGTTTGGAAATTTATTTGATTCACTTTCAATCATCAAGATACTCTTGTTTTTCTAATCCCAATGTTCTTGCAAAAGTTTATCAAATTTAATAGATTTGATATTAATTTGGGTGTGAATTGAAATAATACTTCACAAGAATTTTTATTATTTCAGACAATTCTCCATATATTTACTTAATTGTTCACATCTGTTATGTATAAATCATCTTTAAATTGAAAAGTTGAGACTTTTTTCAGTATAAGTTACTTTAATTTTTACTGTTTCTGTTATTAATAAATTTTTTATAGTTCGTTAAAGTTTTACTAGCTGTATTTTTTTAAAGGAAAATTGAATTTGTTTGCGATTCTGCACTTTCAAATTCAATTACATGGTCGTGATTCAGAAAAGTTAGTTCATTCTTATTACTAATTGTAAGAATAGGATTATCAGTGACGCTAATCATTTTTTCTTTGATTACTATCAAAGTTATATCATGCTTTACATCCTTTTTACATAATCAATTTTCGACCTGCTATATAACGGAAAAGCTGCATATACAAAAGTGAAATCCATCATGGCCACTTCCCACCGGCCATTCAATAAATCGAATTTTGAAGCTCGACCATGAATTCGCTAGCGCAATTATTTGGATGAACAAACGGACTACTATTGCTCGGTAAAATCATATAGAAATTATTCATTATTAACTAATCATACCACTTTACATACAATTGTTTATTATCTTTAGCACCTTTTCTATTACTAAATATTTGTTACTTTTCTAAAATGTAATGTTAAATATGTTTTTGAATCTTTCGCAAAGTTGATTAATTTTCCACTATCATCTCGAATATTAACTTCTATATTGTTTATACATGTTGTTGCAATCGGCAAATACATGGATTATCTACTATTTATTTGAATTACATCACCATCTTCATGTTTGTCTATCCATACTGACTTTAAGAGTGGAACATTAACATCGCCAACAATTACAGGTCAACCAGACTACTATATATGAACATTTGCTGATGAAACTTTATTATTTTCGGTATAGAATTTCCATATATTCGATCAACCTCAATATCTTTACGTGTATACTCCTGTTTTCCTAATCCCAATGTTCTTGTCAAAAGTTCATCGAATTTAATACTTTTGATATTACCATGAGGTTCAAATAAAAATACATGATCTGTATTAAGGGCAATTCTTTTTAAAAATCCAGAACTATTATCATGAAAATATTTACTTAAATGTTTCACTTCTGATATGTATAATGCATCTTTAAATTGTAAAGTATGGGACTTTTCGTTAGTATAAGTTACTTTAATTTTTACTGTTTCTGGTAACGAATTAGCTATAAATGTTCGATGGTTCGTTTTCAGTTTACCAGCTGTTTGAGGATTTGTTTTAAGTGCAAAATTGAATTTCTTTGCGATTTCTACACTTTCAAATTCAATTACATAGTCTTGATCCATAACAAAGTTTAGTTCATTCATATCAACAATTATAAGAATAGGATTATCATTAACGCTAAGCTTTTTTTCTATGTGATGTATTACCAAAATTATATCATGTATTACATCGTTTTTTGTCACGTATTCAATTTTCGCTTGGCTATAAAACGGAAAGGCTGTAAAGGCAAAATCCAGCATGGCTACTTCCCACTGACCGTCCAAATAAATCGGATTTTGAAGCTCAACCATGAATTCACTAGCATTATTATCCGGATGAATAAGTGGACAACTATTACTCGGTAAACTCATGTAGAAATTATTCGATTTCATTGTCTGATTTCTGATTAACTAACTGTGAAGCAATTATGCATCTTGGTTTTACATATAATTGTTTATTCACACCTTTTTGTCATGTAAATTACACCAAGTCATGTAAATTTATCAAAAAAAAATTACAACCATGTTTTTTATCTTTATCTTTTTTTATTTATCTTTTATTATTTATCTTTTATTTTATGTAATATAAACAAAACTGAAACAATGATCTATTAATTATGAATATTGCAATGGAAAAACAAATTTTATTCATTATCAAAGAATACGCAACTCTAATAATTGACGAAGTTCTGAAACTCGCATCAATTAAAGAAAAGGAGGAAAACGATATAAATGTTGATGAAAAGTTACGGATGACGATGACAATGACAAGGAAAATGTTATGGATCATAATGTTGATGACGTTGAAAGCGATTATTGTTCACGTGATTGTTCAAATGATTGTTAAATTTATTGTTTAATAAATTTTTTGGATTTAATTTATTTTTTTTTCTTTACTTAACATAATTAATGGACATTTAAAGTATTTTATATGTTATAAGTTATTTAATAGACATTTAAAGTTTTTTTTTAAACAAGTTAATTAATAATGAACTTACAATAGGGTATATTATATGTATTTGTTTAATAAAAAAGTCGAATCAGCTTTAAAATCATTTATTTACATAAGAGGATCATAGTTTATTCGATAATTGTTTCTCGAATAGCTTCTGAAATTTTTCTTCTTAACTTGTCTTGTGCAAATTCTTCAATAATTTCTCTATTATCTTCCAAATATGAATGTATCATTTTATCCACATTCATTTTCTTTGAATACTGATCCAGACTTTTTGCTCTTCTTTTGTTGTAAGTTGTGATGATATGTCTTGAATAATATCATCAAAAATATCTAAAACATCATCAATAAAGAATAATAATAATAAATATTACTTTTTTCGTATGATCCATCTTCTACTCTTGTCATACCTATACAATGAGCCAAGTTTAAACCCTGAATCATTGCATAAAGTAATGCATCCTACAAAATAATAAATACATAAAATAAAAAAAAAAATTGTTTACTTCAAATGGATGATTCGATGAAACAAGAGTCTTCATTTCAACAGTTTGTGTGCACTTGTTTGTCATTGTAATAGGAAAAAAAAATAAACTATTATATATTTATAATAATTTAAAATACCACAACGTAATAAATTTAGAATACAAATTTAATTAAACTAAATTATTTAAAATACGCAACGTAATATATTTTTTTAAATAACGTACCCATGGGAAATTACCAAGACAACACAGATTTGAATGTCTAAATAAATGGTAATTATCACTTTTACCAAAAAACAACTTAGAAAACAAGTGAACAATTGAGAAGTAAGAATGCTTTTTTTTTTATTATATTTATTAACTTTTTATATTTAGAAATGAATAATAATATTATGAATGACTGTTCGGGTATGCCATCACTTTTTGATGATGAATCATGTAAGTTTTTTTTTTATTATATTATTATTATTATAATATTAAAGATAATCAAATTGATATAACATCTGAAGGCTGGGAAAATTTAAATTTCCTTGAAGATAGCAATATTTTAGAAGATTTTATTGATATCAAGTTGTTTAAAGATTGTGAAAATCTGAATTTCTGGAAAAATAATATTTTCTTGAAAGAATTCGTTGATGAAAATTATATTCAAACAACAAAATTCATATCTGTTGAAATTGAAAAAGATGGAAAATATAAACGAGTTCGGATTATTTTTTTTTTTTTTTTTTTTTTTATCTAATTTATTTTAAAAAATTTTATTATTTTATTATTATGATATTATTATTTTTTAATTTTTTTATTGATTTTATTATTTTATTTTTCATTATTATTATTTATTATTATTTGTATTTATTTTTTATTATTATTTTGTTATTTTATTATTTTAATATTATTATTACTGTATTATGTATTTCTTGTTTTTTATTTTTTTTGATTATTAATTATTATTTTTTTATTTTATTTTATATTTTTTTATTTTTGTTTTTTATTATTTTTTTATCTTAAATTTATTTATAATTAATACATCACCAAGCAATATTTCAATGAAAAAGCTATAGTAAATATCCGAAATAATGAATAATAAAAGCTTTTAATCTATAGCATTTTGGTATAATTAAACAGACCAATTTAACTAGTCACATAGTATAGGACATCTCAAATAATAAAATACATTCCGAACTTGTGTTCAATGAAAGAGGATAATGCCCAATGAGAATGGAAAATAAATGTCAGTTTTGAAATAAAAAACCACCAGGACTAAGTAATCATTGTCCTTTCATGGAAATTCAGTTCATCACAATGTTAGAAATTATTACGTAATTCGGCAGTAATTAGAATGGCAGAAAGATATA